>VWZO01011507.1:35507-83478 GCA_013396975.1 Bucco capensis | reverse complement strand
TTCCAACCCCTGACATACTGTGATACAGTAACTGACTGCAACTACCACTCCCCATTCGCCTGCACTGCTCAGGGGAAGGAGGTGGAGAAACTGGGAGCAAAGTTGAGCCTGGGAAGAAGGAGAGGGGTGAGGGAAAGGTGTTTTAAGATTTGGTTTTATTTCTCATTATCCTGCTCTGATTTGATTAGTAATACGCTAGTTTTCCCAAGTCAAGTCTTTTTTGTCTGTGACAGTAACTGCTGAGTGATCTCTCCCTGTCTTTATCTTAACCTTTTTGTTAGATTTGCTCTCCCCTGTCTAGCTAAGCAGCTTTGGTGGGCACCTGGTGTTCAGCCAGGGTAAACCCACCACAATAGGTCACCCATCCTGCTCTCCTCCCTAAGGATCTCCTGCTGGCTAGAATGTGTTTCCCAGCAATAGTTTGACTCTATGTGTTGAGTTTTTGCATGTAGGCTTACTCTGAGGTTGCGCCTTCCCCTGAGGGCTCAGACAAGGGAGCCCTAGCCCTAGCTCTTCTGTGTGGGCAGGAGAATGGTTCCTCAGCCTAACCTGGAGAGAGGAAGGTATCCTTACAACTTGACTTCAGACATAAGAACTATGTCATTTTAATTATGTTGTGACTGGAATTTCAAGGGAAACTGTGCTTCTTTCACCCTTTGTCTCACCCTCTGCAGAAGTTAGCTGCTATAGGTGAGATTTCTCAAGGTGCACCAGTTAGTTTTAAGTGGCTAATCCAGTAGCACTTTTGGTGAACAGACTCAAGGGGCTTGTGGGGGAGAGTGTTCTCAGCTGAGGTGTCTTGATGATGGCACTGTTCTTTTTCTCTCTCTCCCTTCCCTCAACCCACTCCCAGTGAAGACACACAGAGCACTATGTCACTGGCATCCTGGTTCAGGTGGAATGAGCCCCCAAGCCGCATTTCCCAGAGGAACCCCACAGAAATGGTGGTTGAGACGCTAATGATGGAGCTGAACTGGCAAACCAAGCAGGCAGAGAAGCAGCAGCGAGAGCGGGAGAATGAGTATCGCAAGATCAAGACTGGTGTGGACTACGGCTGGCTGGTCAGCTATCCAAAACAGAGCTATGATATCAGCCCAGGAGAACGGTTGCAGCTGGAGGATATGTGTTCCAAAATACACCCTTCCTACTGTGGGCCTGTCATACTCAGGTGCAATAAAAGATGTGATGATACAGACCCTTCCTTTCCCCCTTCCCTTCCCCCACTCCTCTATATCATGAGAATTGTTAGAACCAAAACTTGCCATCCTGTATGGTAAGTCATGTTGGGACAGTGTCTTTGTGGAGGAAGGAAAATAAAATGTTTTAAGTCAGTTTACCATAGTGTCATTTCCTCCACAAAGTTACTAAATGCCATTTCTCTCTGAGACTGGCTTGAGTACTTTATGCTCCTGAGCAGCCAGAGAAGCTTTGTCTTGCCTGATGAACAGTTACTGTTTCAATATTGTGATAACTTTTGCTTCAGTCTTTAGAATCTTAGCATAATTGAGGTTTAAAGGGACCTCTGGAGCTATGTGCTTCAACCTCCACCTCGGAGTAGAGCCAAATTCAAAGTTAGATCAGGTTGCTCAGGGCCTTGTCCTGTCCATTTTTCAGTATCTTCGAGAGTGGAGATCCCACAGCCTCTGAAAAACCTGCTTTGGTGTTTATCCACTCTCATTGTAGCCTTCCTTTCCTTGATTTATGCTGTCCAGGAGGTCTGTTGAGGCTCTTGTCTGCAGTGTCTAGACTAGCCAAAAGGTGCAATTGTATTTTTCAGCCTGTAAGCCAGGTATTCCCAGAGAAAGGAGGGATTGCATGCGTCTCCCTTCCCTGCCCTCCCTCCACACCTTTAACATGGAGTAGGATACTGAGGGCATATAGTTGGCTTGAACAGCTAGGTGGTGCTTCTGCCTTCTGCAGTGTAGGTGTAGAAACAGTCTCTTGGACTTGCTGTTGAGTCTTTCAAGTGCTAGACATAGGATTGCTGCTTGCCATCTGAGTAAACTTCTGTGAAAATGCCTTCAGAAACAGATCTAAGCCTGCTGTAGTACCCAAACTGGAAGGGAGGGAAGTGACTCTTTAGGGGGCTGTTCTAAGTTAAATCCTCTCACATAGCACATTGCAAGTGAGGAATAAAGACACTTTAAGCCAAAGCAAAGTTGTGAAATGAGCCTTTATAATCCATTTACCCTATTCCAACATGTTCTTCAATTGGGATTAGAAAGAAGACAGTCCTGGCAGGCTGTGTACAATGGGATTCTCAGCATCCTGCAGCCTCTCACTACATATGCTGGCACTTGTTTTCCCTTGAACATACAAATCTACAGCTCCTGAACTACAACTGTTAAGAAGAGCTGTAAATAGCTGGTCCTCTGTCTTACATAGCAGCCAGGAAAGAATGCCAAAGCTACTTCTCTAGCCCTCTTCTTCCCCAGGGCTGAACCTTAGAAGCAAGCTGGCACAGCGCTTTGGCTCTTGCAGTTTGCCATGGTGGCACAATCAGAGACTTGGGATCATTCAGTGGCTAAGTTCTCTCCAGTGAAAGTTTCCTGAGAACAGCACCTGCCTTCTATTTGTCTAACTCCAAGTCACTAGAGTCAGGAGGCTTCAAGGTTCATCATCTCCTTCAGAAAAGAGCATTAAGCTGAGCCATATACAACTTGCTGCTGCTCAGTTTTGGTTTTTATTTGTGGGGGTTTTGTTGGGGGTTTTTGTTTGTTTTTTTTTAACTGAGACAGATCATGCAAGATGTGTGATTTCAGTGCAGCCTGTGGTGTTTGCTTACTGTTGTTCAGGATTCAGCATACTGTTGACAATAGATAAACATACTCAGCAACACTGGTGCATTCTGTGTGGGCATAATTGAAAAAGGAAAAAAGTCCTCTTATAAATTGCAATTGTAGGCTATGATAAATCATGTTACAGTACAATTCAAGAAGTGGCACATTTTTATTTGTTCCATACTATGGAGTTTGTGTGTTTAGCAGAGCCCACATTAAAAAAATGATACTTGCATAACCTTTTTTGGTTCAATTCTGTGATTGAGAAGGGGATGTCATAACCACAAAAAAGGCAGAACAGGACTGGGTCAAAGGTCTGTTTTATCTCACATGCAATCTGTATGTGAGATAGTAGCCAGTAGCATCAGTGGAAGGAAAAAAAACAAAGCAAGCAAATACAACAGTATGGACAATTACAGTATCTTGTGTATAGGCTCCAATTTACTGTGCCTTGAAATCTGGAGACTTTTGGAGCCAGAAGTAGTTCTTTTTTTTGTAGGTTGTGGAGATTTGCTTTTCTTTTTAGAACACATGTAAACTTTCAGCATTTGTGGCATTCCATGGCAGAGTTCCACATCTGAGCTACACTTTTGCTGTAGAAATCTGTATTTTGCTTGTCCCAAACTAGGGTTTGGGATTTTTTTTTTTTTTNGGATTTTTTTTTTTTTTTTTTAATAATCCCTTCATCTTGTGAACAGTTGATGCTTTTTCTTTTCTTCCTTCTAACCAACAACCCTGTGGTTCAGAAATCTTCAATTGCTGATGTAGAAACAATGAAAAAGAATGGGGCTTGCCATGCTTGGAGCTGAAAATGTACAGGAGAAAGGAGGAGCATGCAATCTAACTAAAAGCCAAAATTGGATAAATTCTCCTACCAGAGATAAGAGGGAGATTTAATAACTTCCCCAAAATTGCATAAGATGAGAATAATAGCAATTCAACTGAAATCTTCGCATTTCCAGTGAAGTACTTTAATCACAAGCTCATTCCACTGCTGGTGTTTCCTCTTGAATGTCCTGTGACTTTCTAATATGTAGTAACTTCTAGAATAAACTTCAATCAAAAAAAACCTCTATGAGCCTGCACTTCAAAATTCAAATGCAGAGTATGTACCTTACTGAAGCCCTTCGTTCTATCCGAAATACTAAGCTTGATCCTTCCCCTTCCATCTTAGATATCTGAAGAGCTGAAGTCCTTTTTATGTACTCAACAAGCATGTAATATTTAAATAACACAAGTAGCATGCATCTTGCAAGACTGCAGAGTTTTTTGTGTCATGCAACGTCTCCTTCTTTGTGAGATTCTGAGCTCAGAGTCAAAGCCACAACAAAACATGTTTGTATGAGTTGTCAGATATGTCACTTTATTCTGCAAAGATCTAACATGATTGTCCAGATTGTCCTCTTCTGTGGCTACTGTCACATGTACTGAGGCAGTTTCTATAGATTTGTTTATTTAGATGTGGAGGAGGCTGGAAAGGAGAACTTACTTCTTAAATGGGAGAGTTCTTTTCAGATCATGTTTGCCTCTTTTGTATTTTGGGTCAGTATAAACTTTTCTTCGAGTCTCTTGAAATTCTGGAAGGATTCAAGTACACTGCAAATACCATCTGGAGACTGTGATTCACCTCATACAAATAAAGATACTGCATTCAGGTGTAACTTGGCTTTAGGTTACTGGATTGGAGTCACTGATTATATTTAAAATTAAATTCTGGAGTCATTTGAAAGAAGTGACAGTGATTTTGATGAGGCCTTTAGTATCTGATTGCCATGGCTAAACTGAACAAAAAGACTAGTGGCCTACTAATACAGAGTGCTAGATTTTTGCCATTGTCTGTTTAATTTCTTTCAGTTTCAGCAAAAGTGAAACTGTTGGTTCCTGTCCTTCTCTGCCCACAGAGACAAACAAAGACCCCTAATATGGAAATGTAAACCTGCATTTTGGTGATCTGCTATTAATACTCCAAACTAAGGACTGTAATTTTCTAAGGACTGTGTATAGCTGAAGTGGACTTCCTAGTATGCTTGAATGTAAGACAAATTACTAAAATTGGAAATGGATTTGTTTAAAATTATGAGATTAAGTTCAAGGTGATATGACCCGAGGGTTGCAGTTAGCATAAATGCCACAGTCCTTGGGAGTTAAGCAGCCTTCCCTAGCAAAGCTGTTCATAGATTTACACTGTAACTAGAATTCCTGCACAAAATACAGATTCAGGAGGTAATTATTAGCACTAAACATCCCATGTTTTCTTCAAATTAGTAAATATTTTTAGAGCTCCCAGTTCAGACAGGTACTCGGGAATACACTGAACTATAACTATATTGTTTAAGTCCATGGACTTCCACTGGATTTAACAGGTCTTTAAAGTTCAGGCTGTACTTAGGAAACTTACTGAACCTACAGAATAACAGGCAGGTGACAGTGGTTTAAAAAAAGCAGTGCCAGTATGAGCCAAGTGCAGACAGACTCTTAAAATCCAATAGTTGTTTAAGGAAACAGAGGGTCTCAGTTTAAAGAACAAATTTGATTGAACTGTGATTAAAACACAGCTTGGACTGGGGAATGTGTGTTCATCCCTGCGTGTGCATGTGCATGCTCCCCATGCTTCTGTGCTAGTTCAAGGTGAGCTTTATGAACAGTCAGGTCTAAGACTGAATGACTTGCATGCTACATTACAGGTTATCTACCAGCAGCATCATAACTTGTTTCACAAATATGGTAAGTCTGCTTTTCTGATGAGTAAGGAAACATTGAGGGTTTTCTAGATATGGTTGTGCAGTTGTCTGGTTTGAAACTAGTCCATGCAAAAGTGTAAGGGTAATTGCCTTGTGCAATTTTCTGTGCTTAGTTCCTCTGAGCAGCTTTGTGTGGAGTTTGTTTCCCAGGATATGAGCCCATACTCCTTGATTTCAGTGGTTTTACTGGTTTTATGTGTTGCATGTTTTGTGCAGAAAGCAGATTGTTGGATCATCCGGCACGCCAACTGGCTTGCCCTGGTAACTTGGGAATATGGCTTCAATTGTGTGTAGGTGGTTACCACAAACATCTGTTTTCTGACACATAGACTGGTTGAGGTACACCTCAGCCCCTGATAACCTGTCGGTCCTTTCTGCTGAGAAATATCTGTGGCATGCACACCTTTTGGACTTCATAGCAAAAATATGCTGGTACTGAAGTTAGATGGGGTAAAGTTAGTTCATCTAGTAAGTCAGAGGAAAGGGCTCCTTTTCCCTTCTCCATCTGAATGAGAGTGGCTTTTCCTTGAGTGACTGTCAGATAGCCTGTTGGCTTGCTTTCTCTTTGTTTCTTAGACCTACATAAATTCCTATGAAGTAGTTTTTGTTTTGGTCCTGAAATGTCAAGAGGTAAATCTTAACAGCAAAAGCAGAGTTCACAAAACAATTCTTGCTGCCTTAACGGGAGTGCAACAGGCAAACAGCTCTGAAGACAGAAAGTTACACTGATTTTAGAAAATTATTTCAGCTGGATTGGTTGGGAGTGTAATTAGCAACACAGGGCATTAGTATTACAGCTCTGTGTGCAGGGGTTGAATTAGCTGTCATACCACCCATTTTCTCTTCTTCCCAAAGCCAATTGCTGGTCTAGTAATAGCTTGACACATGATGCTACTTGCTCTAGAGCCACAATCCAGCAGCATAATACACAGACAGATACATAGTCTCTAAAACTAGAGGTAGTGATGAGGCCCCTTTTGTGCACAAATGCCAGTACAAAAGAAGAGGATGTACTGATAGATATATGACAGCATCTCTCTTTAAAATACATATGGAGGCAAAATAATGGAATGACTCATTCAGTTCACTTCTGCAAAGAAGTCCTTTGAAGGTGCTTTCTCTGATATAATAATAATGTTGTGAAGACTTGGGATTTGATGGACTCATCTAGCTGTGCTTCTGACTAGGATAAAGTGTATTTATTGTGAAAACTGTAGTTTTGGCTCTTCGATAACAACTGAAGTGCCTCCTCAGGAGGCAGAAAGTTTGCTAGCAATGCACAGCACATCTCTGTTACCACTGTTATGTGCTAACCCTCAGCAAGTCCTAGTCTCTTGCTCTTACAGGCCCTGCACAATTCAGTTTAGCATCACTGTATAATTACTTATGTACCAGTGTGAACTACAGCACCTCAGAAGCTTCTTCACCACTCATCTAATCAAAGTTTTGAGGTTTTTTGGTAGGGGAAGCAGAGGAAGGAGATTAGGAATTCATCTGAAGCAACTGAAACGGAAAAGGAACATCTTGATGACTTTGGTAGGTTTTGTATTAAATTCCTCTAGCTTGACCCTGATCAGCTTCTGCTGATACTGAGTTCCTTCAGCATGCAATACTGGTGTTTCCACGGCTGTACATGTAGCTGCCAATACTTCTGTGAGAGAAGCACACTGAAATATCTGGGAAACAGCATGTTAAAATGCATGTCCAATACCAACCAGGCTTCCACAGTAAGAGGCAAAAGGCATAAATCTACAAGTCTTTTTGTTCTATCTCTGGTTTTCTTTCTGTCCTTATTATATTGGGTACCCCTTGGTACACCAATAAGCAGTGCAATTCCCTAGTACACTAAACTCCTTGTTACATTCCTAGGGCTTATAAAAAAAAGAAGAGGCAAGATCTTACACTATCAGCTTCTGCTGTATTAGGCTTATTTAAATGCAGTCCTACTGTTTTCCATCCTCATTCAGTTCTGCTAGAGAAAAATATTGAAACGCATAGAGACTTTTTACACTTTAGCTTCAATTAACTAAGTACAAATAGCTGGATTTTAGTGAAGTACTAGTTTAGCTCTGTGTCTGCTTGTAGATATTTTTTATGTTAAGAATTCAATAGTTATTAGATGAGTAGCTATATTACCATCTATCCTAAATGCATACTATTACAGAACAATTAGAATATCAGTGTGACCACTGTGTGAGCTTTGGGAGTGGATCCCATGCTTGTTAGGCTGGGAAACAAGCAACCCAACAGGTCAGGAATGGAATATTCTCTTCTTGGCCCAGCCAGTGACTAACTCAGTGATTTCAAGAAAACTATCTTGCTCTGCATCTCATCTTCCTCACCTGCAAAATAAATAGTAGTAATTTTTCACTTCCCTGGTAGTAAGCTAGCTTAATAAACATCAAAAAACCCCATTCTGAGTTATTTGCTGAGAAGGCACTGGAGTAATTCATAGTTGGCATCATGCTGCCAAATCAAGGTGTTACCAGCTAAGCCAGTCCATTATGTTACAGAAATCCATAGGAAGATAAAGTATCACTTCACTGAAATACAGAGAGCCTACCAAACATACAACAGAGTTTTGCAGGATTTTTGTCTAGTAGGGAGGCTCTGCAGAGGGACCTAGATAGGCTGGATTGGTGGACTGAGGCCAATGGGATGAGCTTCAATAAGGCCAAGTGCTGGGTCCTACACTTTGGTCACAATAAGCCCATGTAACGTTATAGGCTTGGGGAAGAGTGGTTGGATTGCTGCCCAGCAGAGAAGGACCTGGGGGTGCTGGTTGATAGTCAACTGAACTGAACATACTAGCCAGCAGTGTGCCTGGATGGCCTAGAAAGCTAACAGCATCTTGGCCTGTATCAAAAATAGTGTGACCAGTAGGACCAGAGGTGTGATCATCCCTCTGTACTCAGCACTGGTGAGGCTGCACCTAGAATACTGTGTTCAGTTTTGGGATCCTCAGTACAAGAAGGACATAGAGGCATTAGAGTGTTTCCAGAGAAGGGCAACGAGGCTAGTGAGGGGTCTGGAGCACAAGTCTTATGAGGAGCCACTGAGGGAACTGGGGTTGTTTAGTCTGGAGAAGAGAAGACTCAGGGGAGACATTATCACTCTACAACTACCTGAAAGGAGGTTGTAGCGAGATGGGGGTAGGTCTCTTCTCCAGGGTTAACAGTGAGAGGACGAGATGAAATAGCCTCAAGTTGCACCAGGGGAGGTTTAGATTGGATATAAGGAGGAATTTCTTTACTGAAAGGGCTGTTAAGTCTTGGAATAGGCTGCCCAGGGCAGTGGTGGAGTCACCATCCCTGGAGGTGTTTAAGAAACATACAAATGCTCTACTTAGGGACATGGTTTAGTGGTATGTTAGTGATAGGTATGGTTGGACTTGATGATCTTAGAGTCCTCTTCCAACCTTAATGATTCTGTGAAATAAGAATTGGAAATGGGAAGTCTAGTGGGGCTTTCCCTGATTTATCCCCAGCATCTGGTAAGCAGCAGTTCAGGGACTACTTGAGCAAGGACTTGCATTTGAACAATCACATTTAATCAGCTGTGATGGGGACATTTTCCACAAACTCATCTAATCATTTTGTTTCTTAAGGTACTGGTAGCACTGAGTTCTGATTTAATAAGTGTTGTGTGAAAAGAGCACTTCCTTCTGTTTCAAACTCAGCACCTTCCAGCTTTGTTTGGTGTTCCTTATTATTTCTTGCATTTAGGAGAAACAGTGATTCATTGCTTCCCTACATTCTCTGGCTTGCTTTTGATTTTAGAGACCTTGAGAGTATCTTTGTGGCCCCTCCCTGCTGTTGTTGTTCCCTTTAGTCTGGGGAGTCCCATTTTCCCAGAGAGTGCAAGTTCCAAGCCTAGCATAGTGACTTGGCAGCTATCTGTAATTTAATGTTTTTAATCACAGCTGTGCCTTGATTGTGCTTTCAGATTCCGGCAACTCATTGCTGAATATGAACCAGAAGTGCAGGAAGTATCCCGGCTCTTCCGTTCTGTCCTGCAGGAAGCTGCTGAGAAGATCAAAGAGGAGGAAGAGGCCAAGAAGCTTGCCAGGCAATGGAACACAAAGAACAAAACCAGCCTCTCCTTAACAACATTTAAATCTCGGTCCAGGATTTCCCCATTCATCAGTGACATCAAGACAATTTCTGAGGATGTAGAACGGGGCACCCAGCCCACCAGAAGGGTTTGGAGCATGCCAGAATTTCGGAATGCCAAGGACTACTGATTCTGTACTGAATAAGGTTTTCAGACAGTGATCTTTCAAAATCCCAGTTAACCCTTTTTTAGCTCTACTGTCTCTTCCTTGTTCAGCTCTCTCTTCCTGCCAGTCTCTGTCAGAAGCTGTGCCCATAGTAACTGCTGCTGATGTCCACAGTGTGTAATATTACAAAACATGCTAGCCTTTCCTTTAATTTAGTAGCTCTTCAGTAACCTTAAGGGCCAGGCTTACTTACTCATTTTTATAACTGCTTACTTTCCAAAAATGAATTACTGTGATGTCTGTCTTCTCCCTTTCCCCTCCAGCCTGCATGTGGTTATCTACAAAAGCTTTTGGCCCAAGCTAGTGAGAGCTGCTGGCTGGACAAGTCTTCCTGAAAGAAAGCCAGCCAGTTACATGACTAAGGCTTGCAGATCAGGCCTGTGAGCTAAAGCTAGTATCTGATTTGGAACTAAACTTCCTTTTCCAACTCATAACCTTCCTCAGTGCTACAAGAAACTTCACGGGTAACCTCGGCACTGCTCTTCATCAGCTTTTTGCTGACAGTGCACAATCCAGCCCAAGTAGAAACAGACCTAAGTTTTTTTGAGATGAAAGACCAATATTATTCGACAGCAACCAGTTCACACGTGCTCAGGTTTCTTGGGTATTTTGGCTTTTGTGCAAGCAGAACCCCTGAATCTTGCACCTGCAGAGTAGATAGAAATGTAACAACCTGCTATGTAGATACACACAGGCACATACATTAGTGCCGTGTGGAATGCTGTTCGTGGTCCTCAGTGTTCTGTGTTGCTAAGTGCTCCACTCCACATCCCTGTAATAATTAATGTTTGTGGCTAAGCCTGAAGGAGTACTAAAGTATAGTACCAATGTACTGAGAAGGGTGAAAGGAATCAGCATTCATCTACAGGGCTCTTTGTACAACTGCAATAGTTGAGATCATTTCAACAAGCTACTGCTATGAGTGACTGAAGGAGTCTGGTAGATGAAGATTTGTTCTCAGTCTTCTCTCACGAATGCTCAGAAGAGAGCTTACTAATATCACAGGCTGGTGGCCAGTGAGTTGATACTATTACAAAAGAATCTTTAGTGCAAGCTGAGTAGCTTGTAGGCCAGCATGGTTCTGCTGAGACCTTGAAGAAACAGGAAAATGCCACTGAGGAAAATCTACTAGGGCTCTTGCCAGCAAAGGAAAGAGAATGGCATGCTGTGAAAGTCATGGGTCTTGCAGAGAAACTAAGGTCTAGGATGCCTTGTGGTAACCAACGGGAGATGGGGAAGGAAGAGAGGGATTTCCCCTCTGGCTTTTGGGGAATCATCCCAGTGGGATATAACCCCCTGGAAGACTCTTGCTTTGTTGTTGTTTTTTTTTTTTTGTTCATTTCCAGCTCTTTTCCCTGGGGATCTTTGCAACAGCATGTGGGTACTACAGCCAAGATAAAACCCTTTGAAGCTGTGCCAACTCTGGGAAGAATTCCAGTACATGAAATCTATCCTACAGTAGAAATGTGCAATTTCTTACAGAGATAGGGAAAGGCAGCATAAAACAAAGATGATCAAATCCTTAAGAGCTCTTTAAGATTGGGATTCTGGCTCTTCCTCTCTCCCCTCAAGGCTCTCTTACTAGCACCAGGCTGTAGTTTCTAGTCCCTTGGTAAACACTGCTGACAGCAACCCTCCTAGGGACAAAACAGAAGCTCACTTTTAATCAAAAACTCAGGGCTTCCAAATACAGCATCCAGTTTGGGACAAGCTATTTCAACTCTAGGTCAGTGAGGGAGAGTTTAAAGCCTTCTGACAATCAGCTTCGTGATTCTCACCTGTATGTCCTTGTGAAGTAATGTGATTGTGTATATGAAGTAAAAACTTACACACAGCATAGCCTTAGCTGTGTAGAAAATGTGGAATCTTTGGCAAGGGATCACCAGAATTTGCAGAAAAATTGTTTGAAAAAAAGTTAACCATATTTTTCTATATATCTGCAAGTCACTGTATAGTACTGAAGGCTGCAATGAGTTCATTAACTTCATGCTCTGTAGTCATTTTATTTGCATTCACTTTCTATTTGACACCTTCAGTATTGATTGTGTTGATGCAATATTTGACAGACTGCTAGGAGACATGGGACATTCTGACACACTGACATAAAGCTTTTTGTTACAGTACAATGTCTGTAATGAGCTCACTCTTTCTTAAGGAGAATCAGGAGTAATAAACTTCCCTACACCAATGTTCAAAGCAAGGGTGTTCACACTATCACAGCAGCCTGTGATCATATTGCATCCTTCAGTAACAACCTCCAGCTGTAGCAGATACCATTGTCATTTAACAGCCAGCAAAGGGAGACAAATCTGACCTTTGGTCAAAGCCATGCATGTTACAGAGGCCAGGCTTTGGCAGTGCCTGTGACAGCTGTTTTGCCTCAATTTACCTATCAGTTCTATTACCACAATAAAATGTCATCCAAACTTTTAAACAGTATCATTCTCTCTGTACCTCTTCTGCAAGTTACACTGCACTCACTCACAGTAGCATCTGATAAGGGGATATTCAGATACCAAGCTAGGAGGTTTCTATTGTTACTACATGCTATCTAGTACTCTTAACGGTATAGAAGTAGTACCATGCTTGCCTGTAGCCAGCTGCTTGGAGACTGACCGTGACTTCCTGCATTGTGCATGCATCAGCAGGTACTGAAGCATAGCTGGGGAGCTGGTCAGGATGCAGGGCTGCTGCACTGTACATAACAGTGTTCATTTTTCTTAGAAATGCAGTAGACTGAACCATAAATGATCCTTTGGTCATAGCATGTGGCAATATCTATCCACTCATGTTTGCCTTGTCATAATTTCACATTTTGTGTAGCTAAATTAGCATTTTAGTTCAAATCAGAAGCATGCAACTCCTGACTGTCCCCATCTACTGTGCTATGGTCCATGGCATTGGTCAGGCACAGTGGGCAAACCAGATCACTTTTGGATGAAGCTAACCCAAATGGTCCATTGCAGCTGGCTCACACACTGACTATAAAGTTGTACTATTGCTGGTCTGAAGTAAACTCTCATGAAACTTCTATAGTGTGAACATCAGGTTCTCATCAACAACTGACTCTGTAGTTCTGCTTCTCCTGGGCTGCAGTACTTGCAGTACAGCTGTGATGAGACTCTCTGATCTGTTCTTAGCCCGTCCTGAGAGCTAGTCCAGTGTCTCAATCCTTTAAGAAGAGTAAAACTGAAATAGCAGCACAACATCACAAACAAGCACACAAGTGAACTGAACAAGAATCATTCTAAATCTTCAATCATTCTCTCAAAACTGAGCAAGGATTTTGGCATCAGCTCACAGCCTTGCTGTTGACTCACTGCTGATAGTGTTATGCTGTCCAAAAGACATTGTTAAACCCAGGAAAAAGCAGTCCTAGACTTAACTATACATTCTAACAAGTAAAAGCAGCATGCCTATAGCAGCTCAGCTTCAAGGGGCTAACACTCCTCAGTCACTGCTCACCTGGGAGACTGTGCAGCCCTGCTTCTGTGGCTTCTACTGATGAGCCTGGCCTATAGGCTGTGGTAGCCAGCAAAGGTGTACAGGAGGTGAGGTTCCTCACCCCTTTCAACATACAGTTCACACATTTATCAGGCCGTGGGGAATTGAAGTAAGCTTTGCAGGAAATACCTGTCTGCTGAAATTGCACCATTTATATACATCGTCGTAGAAACTCAGAGAATTAAAGCAAAGCTGTGAAATAAAAATTTTTTGAACTTGTTGTCTTTAATTACATATCTCCTGAAATACAATCTGTCCACATCTAGCCAAACACAATAGCTGTTCCATGGCCCTACTATCTCAAAGGAGAAAGAAAATAGTAAAGGCACAACACAGCCCATTGCTTCTACAGGCTACAAATGCAACCACCTACCTTCTATCTTGCTACCTCTACAAACACGTCCCAAGAGTTAAAGGGATAAATAACCAGAATTAAACTACAGCAAAGATCTGAAATTCTTTGAAGCCAAGTGGTTTACAGATACAACCTTGAAGTCTTCATCAACATGCTTCCAAGCACATCTTACATTAACCAGTATTATCACAAAATGAGAAGATGTTAAGTGACAAAATGGATGTTTTGGCTCCAGCTGCTTTTGAGTCACTCCTGTTGATTCTGTACCTAATCCTGGGTACTAGAATACCTTGATATTGGCAGATGGCCCCCAACGGCTCAGGGCTCCCTGTGCTAAGCGTTGTACATGCAGAACATGTATAAATTAAATCACGGGAAGTCTTTTTTTCCCCCTACACAAAGTATTACTGAAGTATGGATTGCCTTGCTCAGCACATTCTGGAGATCAGACACAAGTGGTTCCAAAAGGGTACCACATGAGTGCAAAAGGTTAGTAAACCATAGTGGTCAGAAAGCAGCCTACAGCACAGGGCTTAAGTCACTCATTGCCAGAAGCTGTAGACAAACAAATCTCTCCCTGCTGTTGCTTACACTACTTCCCTAACACATTGAGACCTCTCCCAGGAGGAACACTATAGACAGCTTGGCCTTGAATGGATGACCATTCTGATATTCCTGTGTTCTGCTACATGTCCCTGATAAAGAACATTGCACTGAATTTTGCCCAAAAAGCATTCTGAGAAGCAGTGGACTGCATGAGTCAAAGCCTTTTTGGTTGTGTCCTGCAATACAGGAAGGGCTGTTAAGCGTCCTTCAGTTCCACCCACTTGTGCTGGGCAGAGACATCATAATCCTAGTGCTGACTTTCCCGGGTCCTGCTATTCATGCTGTGAGCTGTCAGCACAAGGGACCTCTTGTTCCCTTTGTACAGTCAGACAAGCCATGTTTCAAGCTGGCTTAGATCAGAAAGATACTATGCTGGCCCTGAGAGTTGGGTCCCAGGCCCAGGTCTCCCAATGAGTACCATGTATTTTCTGTGCAGTCACCGCACAAACATAATTCTCAAACTAAACGAAAATCTTTGCAGGATGAGGTCTTAATAAACATGACAGAAAGCTGAGGAAAAGGGCTACAAGAAGCGCAGTGAATTATGTGGCAATTTATGGTTCTCTATATATACAGTACACTCCATAACATTATAAATTCTTAGGGTATTGGCTAGATAACCAGATAAGCAGCTCACCTCTGTATTTTAGTCACAATCACATTTTGTCTCTACTGAGTAAATCTAACCTGATCCAGTAGCAGATACTGCAGAAGAATGGGATGGAGCATGTGCGTTTTCTGCATCAGAGTATCTACGCTCAGAATGTAATTAGTTACAGCTGTTTAGTGATCACAGTGCCATATTCTCAGAGGCCTCTTATCAGGTCACAGTCCATGTGCTGTACCTTTTCCAACCTTATTCTCTCCAGTGTGAGGTTGCCTAATCCAACAGGTTGCACATAATTTAGTCTTGAAGGCTATTTAAATAACCAGATGTGGTATGAAGCAGTGACAGCAAAATACTCAAGTATCTTTTTTCCTATATTCTGACACTGGAGGTCTGACATTACTTAGGAAATGGAGAAGAGCAGGTATAGTTTCTCAAGAACTCAGCAGCCCCAGGTAGGGATGATGCAAGAACACCCAGTCCTTCCAGGTCCATGGTGGCTCTCAGCAGCTTGCTCTTGTTGCATTCAACTAATTGGAAGTTAAAGGCTTCCTTCTGCCTTTGGCACACAAGCACCAGCAGGAGAGACTATTGTATGTACACAGCACAGCCAAGGGCAAGAAATGAACAAAGACTGGATTAAATTCACAGGACAGCAGTAATAAATGTTCCCCACAAACACCACACAATTCTCATAGAATCATAGAATGGTTTGGGTTGGAAGGGACCTCTGGAGGTCATCTAGTCCAAACCCCCTGCAGTGGGCAGGGATATCCCCAACTAGATCAGGTTGCTCAGAGCCCTGTCAAGCCTCACCTTGAATGCCTCCAGGGATGGGGCCCCAATCACCTCCCTGGGCAACCTGTTCCAGTATTCTACTACCCTCATGGTGAGGAACTTCATTCTAATATCCAGTCTAAATCTACTCTTCTCCAATTTAAAACCATTGCTCCTTGTCCTTTCACTACAGGCCTTTGCAAACATGCCCTCTCTAGCCTTCTTGTACGTTCCTTTTAGGTACTGTAAGCTCACTATTAGGTCCCCCTGAAATCTTCTCCAAGCTGAACAATCCCAGCTCCCTCAGCCTGTCCTCATAGGAGAGGTGTTCCAGCCCCCTGATCATNACTTGGAGCCATTGACCACTTCCCTCTGGATGTGGCCATCCAGCCAGTTCCTTATCCACTGAACAGTCCACCCATCAAATCCATAGCTCTCTAACTTGGCCAGTAGAATGTTGTGGGGGACCGTGTCAAAGGCCTTGCAGAAGTCCAGATAGATCACATCCCCAGGTCGTCCCTTGTCCACTGAGGTAGTCACACTATTGTAGAAAGCCATTAAGTTGGTCAGACAGGATCTGCCCTTAGTGAAGCCATGCTGACTGTCTCTGATCACCTCCCTCTCCTCCATGTGCCTTATCCAACCTTCTAGGAGAATCTGCTCCATGATTTTCCCAGGCACAGAGGTGAAGCTAACAGGTCGATAGTTACCAAGGTCCTCCTTTACATGCCCCTTCTTCCAATCACTAAGGACTTCACCTGACTGCCTGGTCTTTGCCATCTAGTTATATGTTTTCAGAATAAGAAAAGTGCAAAGTCAATGTCCAAAGGTAATAAATGCATAAGTAATGTTTCCATGACAGTCCAGCTGGACAGCAATGCCACCTGCTGGCAGGTTTCCCAGTACTGATTAACCAGGATACAGCAGCTTTCTAACCAGGCCTTCCCTGACTAGTACAGATTCCTCACTCTTGCACTATCTTTCTCTCACATCGCTGTCACCCTGAGAACAACTCATGAATACAGAGTAAAATGAACACAACTGATGGTAGCTGTAGTTCTTACTGCCTTACTGGAAGACAGCACCAGTGGACAGCATGCTGAACAGAGGTCACCGTATAAGAACAGAGGTCATCTTGAACACTGTGCCTCTGTGACTGATGTACACTTATCGACTGGATATTAATGATGTTCCTCACACTGCTTGAAAAGGATCAAAACATGCTGCCTTAGAGCCCTCAGCACACCATGTCCTGCTCTTCCCTCAGAAAGCACTAGATGTTTCATACTCCTTGTAAATTACAATTTAAATCTATAATTAAACAGGAAGGAACATAAGTATCTGTTGTCAACAGAAAAATAAATTATGATCTCTGTACTGGACAGTAATTTTTGATGATTCATTTTGTCCAGAGATGGAAATAGAAGGCTGGGTGTTTGCCAATAATTTTAAGAAGCACCTTCTCAAAAGATTATCACCCTACAGCTTCAAATATAACCAAGTAGCAAACTGAAAGATTTTTAGATGTGCCCAGGACCTCATAGACTTCAGGAGGTCTCACCACCACTTAAAACCCAGCTATTTCATGAAGTGTCCAAATGAGAGTGGAGCTCACAACCCTGAGAGTTGAGCAAGAACTCTGGAAACTTCTTTCTACATATGCACAGTAAAGACCAGGAGTACGTTTAACACATGCAGCAAACAAAGCATGCCAGAGCTCCACCCAGTGGTCAAGGTCTCCACACGCACCAGAGTAGGTTCAGCCTGGGGCAAGTTACTTCAGCCTCTCTGACCTCTGCTTTTCTCTGCATATAGAGCTCAGTTTTCCTTGCTGCAGAGGATGACGAGGAAGCTCATATATTCCTGCAACATGAAATATCCAAGTACATCAAAACAGCACAATTGCCTAAGTCCACCCATAAGAAATATTGAAAACCTATTAAAATGAAGGCCCTACTCAGTACTGCAGGATGATCTATCTTAGTTCAATGTAGGCAAGAACTTTCAAGACAAAGTGGTATTTTTAAGTGTTCTCTTCTTGATCTCTTGTACATTTTTGCATAGGCAAAGGAGTCAAGTTCAGGCAAATCATACAGGAAACAAGTTACAAAGAATTGCATTCCCCATGAGAACTGGTTGAATCACATAATTCCCTGCATCAACCATTCTTTAATGGTTAGGGTTTTGCCTGTTTTCCCTGCACAAGGAAAGAAACTTAAGTAACTGTGCTCCATCCCATTTGGATAACTTTTGGGACTATGACCATTTATATCTATTGTGGAGAGATCTTTAGAAATACCTTGTTCCTTTCCTGCTTCATGAAATTACTCACTAGATCCAGAAGGTCCTAATGACCACACTCCACCATGGGACCAATGAAAACCACACAGCCATTTTACATTTATGCCTGCCTAATTACAGCACACAAGCAGGAGGCAGGACTAATGTGGTAGCAAGGGCTTAAAGAGCAACAGGCACAAATCCCAAAGCACCAAGTCTCACCAATTCTGCTGCTTGTGGTGTAACTTTTTGTAAATGGGATAGAAAGAAAGAATGGTGCCAAGGAGGATGGGCATGGTGGTATATATCCTTAGAGAAGATATCCTTCCTACACTAGTGACTTCTTTTTTCCACAATTTCTGTTGTTAAAAAAAAATCAGTTGAGTTCTGCCTGATTGCCAGAATGGAAAATGGTGCAGGGACACAGAAAGTGGGTGTCACAGGGAATACTATCAGACACACACACAAGTAGATTTCACATCTGAAAGACTTCTACTATCCAGCATTTTAGCAAGAATCTCAACTTGTCCAGCCAAATAAGCTTCTGCAGCCCCTTCCTTATCACACCTGACCTCTGCCCCACTCCATACCTTCTGATAGCAGCAGACTATCACATACCTACCTCACATCTTTTCTATTGTTCCAGCCTCCATCATCCCCCACAACAGCACTTCTTTTGAGACCTGGTAGCAAGGTTCTCTAGCAGCTATTTGCATATCAGGTCAACATCCCACACTGCCTCACAGTTCCCTCATGCACATTTCTCAAACTGTATTCCATCACATTCCTCTACATCTCTTACATTATTGTCATAACCTCCAAATGAGAGTAATATGCAGCAGTAATATGAAGCAGTATTAAGAAGCTATTCTTTAGTGAAAACATCAATAAAATTAACCTCTTTTCTGAGATGGCAATGCATGGACAATTATTCTGGCTGATGGGAGACTGGAAATTGTCGGCTAGCTGCAAACGGTAGCCTCAAAGATACTCAGTCCAGAGAAGATGCATGTGATTTCTGGTTTTGCAGGGAAAGATGAGCAAGGGAAGGATGCAACATGAAATCAAGCCTCTTTAGAAATCCAAGAATCTACATGGAGATGGTAGGAAAGACAAGGAGGCTTATAAAAGCAAACTGCTGGTAAATTTTAGACACCACTTAAAACTGACTGGGAAGGAGAGAATAAGACTGAGTCTCTGCCATAGAACTCAGGCAGCTTGGCTTTCTAAAAGAAATGATAGCTTAGAAATAAATGCTGGCATCACCAAAGCATATTCCACACGTCAAAACTTAACAGGAAAATTTCCTCTGTTCTGAAATAGGGAAAAAAAAGTTTATTTGTTTTTAAAGAAAAAGTGATCTGACTCATTTTTTGTACAGACAGAATTGGCAACTACCAAAACCCTAAAAGAGGAACAGACCACATCACATTACTCATATTATTAAAAGTTCCTTGCCTTTTCCATACCAGCATGGAAGAATGAAGGAGCTTTTATGATCTTCACTCACCTTGAATAAGGCAGAAAAAAACCAATTATTTAAATTCAGTCTGACTCTTCCAATCAATGCAGTTGTTTACAAGTGCAATCTCCAAGTTTCCCATTTCTATTTACTTTCTATTTCCCATATTTCTACTTCCCTCCCCCCTCTAAATTTTCAATAAATGATACTATCGTTGCATAAAATATAACCTAGGGAACAGCAAGGACGTTAATATCTTCTCAAAGTGTGTTTGTGATTAACTTTGTTAAGAGAAGTCTGGAGATAAACGCTCTTTATTTGGGCAAGATGCTTTGACATCACTAGCTAGAAGATAGCAAAGCAGCACAAACCAAAGCATGACCTCCATGAAAACAAAAAGGAGGTGGGGTTTTTTGGGTTTTTTCCCCTACTGACATTTTAGAATACTGCTTAAAAAAAAAAAGCTTCCAGCATCAAGTTAACAGTCAAGGGAACTCCAGTTCTCACCTCTGTATCATGTTTAATGTTCATAAGGATGTAAGGACTTGCTCTTCTGAATCAGGGCTTTAGTCTCTAAAGAGTTACACCTCTGCAATAATAAAAAATGTTTCACAGAACCAGAACAGTCCAGGGGAAAGACAGGATTCTAGCATCTTCAGGTCTCACACATCAAAACAGTTTGAAAATTATCCCACAAGCAATGGCATAAATCTTCAGATTTACTTAAAACACCATGGCAGACACAGAGGCAAAGAATTTTGTGTTTGTTTGCTCTTTAATGAACTCCACACACACTGACCACTGTGCACCTGATATTCTTGTCAAAGTCAACTACTCTTCACTCCTTTACCCAGGTATTCCTAAATTGTGGTTACTGAGGAACACTTGCTACACAAGGGACTCAAATCGAATTCGCACATCACAGTTCTGTACACAGGTGCCTGATGGGTAATCAAAACCCAAGGCTCTGGAATGAACAGAGCAAGCACTGAGCAAACTACCACAGCTAACACACACACACACAGGCCTGGGATTCAGGAGCATATCCAGGTCAGTGGATTGTCAACACACCTGGAGAGTCATTGTCACTGCCTGCCTCAGCATCATTCCCACAGCTCTTTCTCTTTCCATTACATTAAGATGTAAGTGTCTTGTCATGCTTCAGATGAGGAAGATTTGATACACAACTCATGGGACCAGAAAGGGAGGCCAGAACTCCAGATTTTATTTCTAGGAACTGCAACTCCAGATGTGGGGGTTAAACTATCTATTGTATTCGATGGTCAGAACACTTTCAGACTCTGTTCAGTACTAGCCGTGTTGTTCAGGATTCAGCAATTCAGTCTATTTCACAACAACCGGTGAAGATTGAATTGGATAATGCCCCCTACCCTGGAAGAAACTCTAACGGCCATACAGCAGGTGAAAATCGGCAAGGCAGCTGGGGTTGATTGAATTCCTCCTGAAATTTGGAAATATGGAGGTCACGCACTCCATACTAAATTTCATGAGTTTGAGGTACGCTGTTGGGAATTAGGCGAACTACCATCAGACCTCCGTGATGCAATCATCATCACTTTGTACAAGAAGAAAGGAGCTAAATCAGATTGCTCCAACTACCAAGGGATCACTTTGCTCTCCATTGCTGGTAAAATTCTAGCAAGGATACACTTGAACAGNGCAAGAGAGGAGCCCCGAAGAGGAGATACAAGGACTCCCTGAAACAATATCTCAGCCTTGGACATACTGATCACCTTAACTGGTCTACTCTAGCCTCCAATCGGGAGGTCTGGAGACACACTATTTTTAATGCCGCGGATGTTTTTGAAAGGGCACGCAGGATGACTCTTGAGGAGAAAAGACAGCGTAGAAAGAATGGTGTCTTGCTGGTTATACCTCCTGGGGAGTCCTTCTGCTGTGCCTTTTGCAACCGCTCTTGTCTGTCCCGCATTGGCCTTTTCAGCCATCAGCGCGCTTGTAAAAAGCGCTGATGAAAAGCATGGATGGAGCCCTCCCTGGATCTTCGTTCACGAAGCCTAGCCATGATGATGATGTCATCTTTTGAACAGCTGATTCAGATAAACAAGTCCTACCATTCAGCTATCATTATTGCTTTGAAGTATTTTACTGTTACACTTCATAGTCAGAGAGAGCAACAAACTGCAAATATTGTATCTCAGGCTCTGAAAGTAAATAATATATTAGTGAATGAACTGTCAAAAATCATTTATGTAAAAGCATGTTCTATTTACATAAGTCAACTTGCTCTTCAGGACAAGTAAAACCACTACTGGAAAAAATATACACATAGAAATGCCTCATCTTTCAAATAGACATTTACAAATACTCTGCTTTGCTTAAACTACTAGAAACATTAAGACATTTGAAATTAAGAGTGCATTCTGCATGCAGTTAGGAGAGAAATTACATTAATTGGACTTCAGCATGTCATTTCTTATCATTGTCAAGGACACAGTTTAGGCTCTTCTACAACACCGCAGCCTGGCTATTACCTTAGGATCTCAAAAGGAGGACATGGATCTTCATTAACAACAAGTTATCAGTTACACTTCCTTTTGCCATTAAAAAGGACATCCCAGTTGTCTTCTCAGCAGGAGAGTCTGGTCCTGTCAAACTTGGCATCCCTTTCCCTGAGTTTCCCTTTACTGTTTTGCTAGGCATGATTATCATTGGCTTGGTATATTTACAAGTCCTTGGTCAGCACTCTTCCCATTATAAGGCAGAGTTCAGAAATTCAAGGAGTTCTGCACGGTTCCGGTCTCTCTGTAGAGCAGAAAAGCAGAAGCAGCAGTTTCACAGACTTGTAGTCAGTGGATCAAGGCTACGCAGCCCTGCTCTCTGCAGGGCTTTACATCTCCACACACTGCATATCAAACACTACCACATTCAAATAGCTGGACAGGACTAGCTACCAGTTAGGGGTGAGTGCCTGGGGGAAGTGCAAGGCAACAGGTACTCAGGAGGGATGCTATAGGAGACAAGCTGTATTGTGAAATAGCAAGTGACATTTTCTAAGCAGCTCCCCGTGGAGGCTCCATTAAGTTGTCATCATGTAGACTCAGTCTGCCCAGGAAGGAACTCACAAGCAGAACAAATGCAATTCTCTGGTGTCCAAGGCAACTTTCACTGTACATACAGCAAGTCTTGTGCTTTGGGAGGTATCATTTTTTTTCTATGTATAAGCAGCAGCTTGCAGTGTAACAGAAAGGCAACCATAAAATTAGGTTCCTTCTTTATGTAAGAGATGACCCTAAGAGTCAAAACACTAGTTTTCAGTGTTTTTAAAACCATAATTTAGAAAACATTTACTGGATCTTAAAATATTGTGAAGAATGGATGCTGTTCAATTCAGCATTTTCATGACCACGGCCACTAATCAAAAAAGCACCAACATCAACTACTCTTAACAAGCAGGTTAATGGGATAAGGCTAGCAAGCGTTCAGTGTAATTTAACACAAACTTCATTGCCACAGAAAGAATATAATGTATTTTTGACCAATTTAACTTGGAATGCTCAGGTCTGCTTTGGTAGCTGTAGAACGAACTGTTACAACTGAATCAGAATTTGCCATACTGGACACCTCAAAATAACAGTTTTAAAAACACACTGACTAATAACAGAAGCCCTCTGCAGATCACTCTAAGGTGTGGAAACTGCTGAAAAGAGTAAACATCCATGGCAACAGCACAAAATGCTATTCATATTATCTACTTCCCTAGTATTTCAGCAAAAACATTTGACTGCTTTGAGAGAATGCATGAGCATGGGTCCTAAGGCTATCATCTTTCTGTAATTCCTCTCTAAATAATGGCTAGCCTCTCATGTGTTAGAAAAATACAGTAAAGCAGCCATTACCACAACTGAGGACAAGAGACTGGAAGAAGATAAGGACAATTAAAACCAGTGCAAATTAAATCAACAAATAAACCCATAAATCAGCTAAGCATTACAAACTGAAATTCTAAGAACCTGCACAAGCATCCTTTGGTTTATCTACTCATGCCTGAGTACTTCAAGCCCACTCATAACACAAAACCTGCTAAAAGAATGAATTAAAATTTCTCAGATGGTATCATAGCCACATTAAAAGCTACATTAAATTTACAACTCCTAACTATAAGATCTGCTAGTTTACAAAAGACTACTAGTAGAAAAAAAATATTAAAAGATACAGTATTTTCCCTTCAGGGATATATAGACTAATTTAACTCTTACCTCTTTATCCTTCTTAGTCTTCTTTATTCTCATCTTAATTTTCTTTCCAGTTATCATGCTGTAGTTCTCATTCTTCTTTTTGTTTTTAAAGAACTAAAATGAGATATTATTTGACATATTATAACATATGACATATTATAACAACATAACTTCGCTTTACTTTGTAATGCTATAAATCTTAAATAAAATTACAGACAATAATATTTTATACTTCCTAAATGTCCAAAACAAAAGAGATAGGTTTCCATTTGCTGAAGACAAAACTCACAGCATTATAAATATTTTTATGACAGTACGGATTAAGTGGTTAGATGAGAAATATAATGGGAGCTCAGATTCACACAAGCATACCTTGGAAAGCTGGACAGGTCCTGTTTTCTCTCTCTTTTTCTTCTTTTCTTTCTTCTTCTTCATTTTGTTCTCTTTTTTCCTTTTCTACATGTATAAGACATATACTACTATGCTTACAGATTCACAAGGGCAAAACACAGGAAATCCACAAGCAACTCTCAACGCCCCAGCTAGTCAAGACAGCCACTACTGCTGGCCCTTACCACTGCTTAATAGGCACTACCTGAAGTACACAGAAAGTAATGCAGCAGGGTTAGCAACCCATGAGATCTTGAGAAACAGAAATGGTCTGATCCCTTACTCTCTGTTGTTTAATGTAACTCCAATATAAAAAATAAAATCACTGAACAGACGGTCCTAATAAAATGAAAAAAGAAAAATTATAAGAGTAAGACACTACTACTCTCACATTGACTATAAACTATTTCTTCAGATGAATTCTATAAAGCTACCAAAATTCTCCACAACTCCTTCTTCAGAGACTACTCTAAACGCCAGTTGGGCCACCAACAACTGGTAAAAGGAACCTTTGAAGTATTTCTCCTTTGCTACACAGTAAATATATGCCAATCTATCAGTTCACCTAGTGTAACCCTAAACACATGATTCAGATTTACATAACCACAGACAAAAGCATTACAACTTACATGACATTTAAGGTTATCAAAATATACAGAACTATTTTCTCTTGGTTAACTAATTTCTCTTTGTAAATGTTTACCTTTTTGCTGTGTTTTTCTTTTTTCTTTTTCTTTGACTTAGACTTAGGAGAATCTAAAATTAAAAAAACAAACAAAAAACCAAACCGGGTAAGTTAAGCATTCTGAAAAAGGCATTTGGTTTTACAGATAAGGCATATAGAAATGTAAAATATAAGAAGAAAGTATTTTAATTCAGCTATATATATTAACATTGGTTGAAACTAACCCTGAGAAAATCAACAGATTAATTTACTGCCACTTACTGGTCTAACATGGAAACTGAAAATAGCCGATTTACTTTGTGATTACTTACACCAATATACTGTATGAATAGAGATAATACTTCTCTCTTCTTTCTGCAGCTGTGCTCAACAGATTGCAAATATCTTTTATAGTCAGGGATCCTGACTCTCAAAGGAAGAAACAAAAAACACTGTTGTGGCTGACAAATCACTGTTTAAGGCAAACGAAAAATTTTTTGTACTTACTCAGTTCACCTTCCAATGTCAAGGTTTTTAGTAAATTTTCTAAAGCAGAAACAAGTTAGATAAGCCCATCATGTATTTAAGGATTACATTGTGTCTGGTATGTGAGAAAGCCAATTTTGAAGCACCAGCTTTGACTATGGGACTATAAACCTAGAGAGACTGTGAAACAGCCTACTGCTCTTCCAACAAACTTCCTTCAAGCTACTGGCTCTGCAGTTTCTGCACAATAAATTCCAAGCAAAAGATAACATTATAGGAATATACCAGAGCACAGGTAGACTCAAAAGCTAGAAAAGTCCACCCAAGCAATCTTCTTTTGGCTTCCTAATGACAAAGGCAGCACAAGCATGTTAGAAGAAACAATGAAAATAGCAATTCTATCACCACATTCAGTCTATTAGTAACAATGGACTGGACCATTAGTAACAATGGACCAGCCCACATGGGATGGTCTATCTGGCCAGGGGGCTTTTACAAATGTTTGGCAACATCAGGAAAGTGTTACACTCAAGAACAATGAGTTTCATTCCAGACTCTGAAAATCAGTACACTATGGTGAACACATATTTGCCCAGTTTGGCCACATCACTTCCAGACTCAGTTTTTATCCCCTGTGGGCTGGGTGGACTGAAGCTATTTTGTTAGTGTTATCGGAAAGTGTAGAAAACCAGGTGCTCATGTAGAGAAAAGCAAGAAAGAGAAAAACATGTTTACCAGCTTAGAGATTATAACCATATATGGCTTTGTTTGCTTAAGGCCGACCCTGGGCCCTGTGAGAAAGTACAGCAGCATCTGTATCCGGGTTTGGAGATATAAAAGTATCTACTTCTGTATAATAAATGTCCTCTTCTGGTTATACCAGCCTGAAGTCTGTCTCTTTCATACACCACAATACCCCATTATCCTAGCCACAGTACCCATGACCACAAACCCTGTAAGAACTTCTTTATACTTCTGCACTGAACTGATTCACTTCCTAGGCTAAGCCAGGCCATCTTTCTGCCCGTTCACTCCTTCTGAGTTGCCAACCCTCACCATCTGGCCTCCTCACTAGCTCAATATGTTTCCATACTTGGCCACCCTACCTCCCTAGTTCTAGCACTGATTTGCCTGCTTGTCTCCTGCCTGAAACGAACTCCCTTCCCAGCAACATGTAACAAGCTGCATTCCCAGTTTCCATATTCCAGCACCTCTCTTTCCACAGCAAAGTGCATCCTTTCTGCATTGACGTTACCCTCAAGTTATGATTTTCCACTCCCTCTCCAGAATGGCAACTACCAACACCTATGTATCTCTCTTAGTTCTATTACCTCATGTCTTTTCTTTTCTAGATGAAGTAAGCAGAGCTGTTTAAACATACCCTTATAGGAAATTTTTGCTAAATTGTCTGCTCTCCCTGTGAGGGGGAAAATTTTTAGCTGTAAAGTTTTAGTGAATCTCTGAAAATGCAGACTAACAACTTGAGCCTATTGAGAACTATTTTTTTCCTCAGATACATGTTGCTTGACATCCCTTCAAAAGATGAACCAGAGAACATGCCAAACATGTTCACACAGTCGGTGTCTGACATGACATTTTAATTATTTTTAGAAATTTTAGACTATATAACACAGAATAAAATTAATTCAAGAAAGGAAGACTCCCTATATTTCCCTACAGGTGTAAATCTGCTTCAAGAGAAGCAGAAGTAAGTCTCGGTTAAACAGTGGAATACACAGTCACAAATATGAGGTCCTATACCAGATGGTGAAGTTTCAGCAAACCCTGATACTAGACTTTTCATAGTAAAAAAAAAAATTAAAATACACTTCAGTGTTTAGCCTGACACATTGTCTTGAAAAATGGCAGTCTGGTCACAGTCTGCAGTGATACCAAATATTTTGATACAGACTATCAAAACAATGCAGTCTTGATATAATCAGCTATACATTCCTCTTGAGGTCACAAGCTATACACAAGAAAAAGTCTGCACTTACTCCTAGGTAGTATGTATCCCAAGTCCTCTAACTCAGTAGCAGTTTAGTGTGGAAAGTCTTAATCTTGCAATGCTTTCATATGTGTTCCCATTGAAATTAGTCACTGGTATTAATAAACTTCATGTGAGCCCTCACAGTTAAATGCTTGCAGTGTTAAGACCAAGGTAAGACTAAATCAAACATCCCAACTCTGATCTAGATAGAGGTGTGAAGTAGAAAAAGAGCTGTATTCACTACAATTTCAAAACAGCTTTAAATATATATAGCATATTGTTACAAAGTAACATTTCTTGGAATGGCAATTTCTATTTAGAAGTTATTTAAATTAACACAGGAATACCACCTTATATTTGTCAAGAGGTTCCTTAAGACAGCAGTAGGAAAGGGTTGAGAGAAACACTCTGAACATGCACTATTAGCATTCCAAACTGTCCCTCTCTGGTGGTTTAGATACTTTTAAAATAAGCTTTAAATGTTTCCAGGAGTGCAACCAGAACTGGTAAACATCATGTGTACGCACAGAGGTAGCTTACCTCTGCTACTGGAGGAAGACGACCTTGATGATGAGCGTGATGAGAAGGAAGAAGTGGATGTAGTGCTAGAAGATGATGTGGATGAGATGGACGATGACCTGCTTCTACTGTGTTTTCGCTTCCGTTTTTCTTTTCCTTAGGATAACACAAGGAAACAGTGACAAGCATTAGAGTAACTACAGTCCACAAAAACGACTCTTCACAGAACTTAGGCACAATGAGCTCCTATTTTGAGGAGCTGGTGGGTATTTTTGGCTCTTCCAGTGAATCATGGTCTGTTACCATTAGCAAGTTCCACTGCTCAACATCGGGGCCCAACATAGCAACTCGTATAAAGGGTAACACACACAACACCATAGCATGGAAACAGATTAGCACTGCCTACCTTGGACTTTCAGCTCTTTTTGTGAAGTTGCACAGAGCATCCTACTTTTTTCATCCTCCCCGTTATCCATATCTAGTGAGAGTCAGAAGTACTTTAAGTATTTTCCAACAGACTTTGGTGGGGGAGGGGGAAGAGCACTGCAGTGAGAGAGGAAACTAGTTAGCACTTCTAAGGGCAGCCCCACTGCCACTCATGCCAAACTGCATCCCACTAAAGTAGTGCAAGTTTGGGCTCTCACCCTTTTGCATCAGGAATCTGAGGCCGAACCTCTGTCTTTGTGTCATGCATAATGAATGTGCCGTTAGCGCAGATGCAGGTTTTTTCCCCAGCTGCTACAACGAAGGCTACCCCGTAAATGACGGGATATCACCCAGCACGGCACAGCAGGAAGCGCTGGGGGCTGCACACAGCCTGCAGCCGCCGGGAGGGCCCAGAACCTCAGGGCCAGGGACCTGCACCCCTACCTACCCTGCGCTCCACCCCCCCCCCGCCCNCTGCGCTCCCCCCCCCCCCGCCCTGGCACTCACCCACGGCCGTATTGCAGCCCCGCCAGCAACCCGCCACCCAAGAGGGGCTACCCCGCCGGCCGGGCAGGGCCGAGCCGTTGCTCCCCGCCCGGGAGCGTACAGGCCATGCCGCCATTTCCTGGGGGAAGGCCAGCTCCCACCTGCTCCTCGCGGCCGAGCCTGCCGGCTCGCAGAACACGCCTGCAGGACTCACCCAGGGACGGGAGCGGCCGCTGCTCCGGCTGCCTCCCCGCGGACGCACTTAACCACGGCCGGCCCGGCTCCCCCCACACACGGGTAGCAACCCGGAAGTGCTACGCGCTTCCTGCCCGAGAAGCTAGGCGGTGGCGGGAGGGAGGTTAGTGTGGTTACAGCCACCGCTCGGCTGGTCTGTGCGCCGCCGACACCTCTCCACGGGTCTGAGCTTCATGGAGGGGCCGAAGGAACTCAGCCCGAGGCCTTCCCCGCGCTTGGGTAGACGCTTGTGATAGGACGGGCCGGCAGGGCCCCTTGGCCTGCCCCTGTCACCTCAAAGCCCTGGGGCTCCTGCTCCGTGCTCGGTGCCTCGTCTGGGTGCTTCCTCTGAGGGAGGGGACGCAAACTCTAACGGGCACGCACTTGAACTCCTACCTGACCCCAGAGCGGAGCTTGAACGAGTGTTTTAAGTCTTTGCTGACTCTTGCCAGAAGCTGAAGCAAAAGTTTGTTCCCTGTAACCGTTCAGAAAATGAATGGTTGTACCACAGGAGCCTATCCCAAACATGGCATCCTTCCCGCGTTTCTCACCACACTGCCTGCCCTGCCTGGCCAGCAAAGGGCGAGTACTTCTGCTCGGTGCTGCCCTGCTGTGTAGCTCTGCAGCTAGCCCTGATGGGCTGTGGCTCAGGTCCTGGACTTTGTACAGCTCCCAAGGACCAGCTCCGGGTAAGCTGTGTTTCCTGCAATGGAGACACCCCAGCCCAAGCTTCCCCTACCCCCCTGTTGCTGATGCATATGGACGCAGCCTCTCTGCATGTATTTACCTCTGCACACACGGAGTGAATCAAGCAGAGTTGGCTGTAAACAGAACTAAGGGACCTTGAGTCCTGCCCTGGGACCTCGTTTCCCACTCCCTCACAGTGTGAAAGCTGCTCTCGCACCACCCGCAGCAGTAGTGCTAAGGCTCTCCATCGCCTCCATCCTATGTGCTGTACAGATGGAGATGGGACACCTCGTGCCACTGATGAGTGACTCTTTTTAGTTCTCACAGCCGAACAGGAATCAGATGCTAACATTGTTTCCAAGTTGATTTGTAACACTTTGGGCTTAATCCCGCCAAGTTTTCCAGTCCCATTTTTAAAATACCATGTTCTCAAGCATGAAATAACCATGGGATACTGAAACAATTCCTTTATTACTGACCTGAACTGAAACAAATCAAACCTCAGCTGAACCCAAAACTGTTCCAAACAGAAATGACATCCTAGTTTGATTCCTTAGACCTCATCTATCTTTAACTGATCTAGCTTTACTGAACTTTTATGTGCCGCTCCTTTATGGTATTCAAGTATGAACCAAAATAGCTGTGAAGCACACTGATCCTTAATATAAAGCAGTGTCGTGGGTGGTTTTTTTGGATTGTAAACCAAATTTGGGAGGCAAATATCCAGTACTCCTAAAAACTGCCTAAAAGGAATGCATGCCACACTCACTCTAGAAGGATGGTAAAATTATTTATTCTTATCTTAGTTTATATATACACTGATGACATTTGGCTAGAAAGATGCCTTTACTGTAGTAAGAGCTATTCAAACAACTTACAAACTGTTAATAAATACATTAAAAACATACTGTATGCTGATGTCGAAACACCCTATGTTCTTTTGGTTACTTACCCAGTACAATATTGTAGAAAAGCTTTTTGGTGTTTTTCATGCAACATCAAAATTCTTCCCAACAATTCAAGCTACACAACATTTTTTTCTTTATTAGGAATGGGATGAAAATTAAAATCCTGTTCACAAGTAGTAAAAATTGCTGAAAATTTTAACACTCTCTCAATTGTTGTAATAAAAAGAACCAATTTAAAGAAGGTTGTCTTTAAAAAAAAATTCATTTTCTCAACTAATTCTTTATAAAACAGGAAGTATTTCAAAAGGGATGTTTCCATCACCCAGGATGAATCATTTGTCCTTCAAAATATTAAAAGGGATATTCATGACAAAAACCTTAACCCAGCTGGTAGGTAGAGGAGAGATTGCAGTATGGACTGGCTAAAGCCAAACATGCTTTCAAAACCTGTCCAGGAACACACTAAACACTAATCCACGTCACTATTCCATCACCTTTTTTAACAATTAAAAATGGCGTTTTAATAATACTTAGCTCTTCTCATGCTCAAAGTTCTTCACAAGCACTTAAATAGTCCTAACACTTCTGCAAGTGTTATTATCCCCATTTTATGCTTGGGTTGGTGGAGGTGGAGAGGACTGACAATTTGCCAGGATACAGAACGCATCCTTTCTCTTCCCTCCCTTGATTCTCCACGTTCTTCATCGCTTTTCTGTTTTACACTCAACGTACTGCAGAGTCCCAGAAAACATAAGTGGTACATTCCCATCAGTTATTAGTAGTTATTATGCAAGTTGTGCCACTTTGGAAGTGTCACATACAAATATTAAAATAATCATAGAATGGTTAGGGAAGGCACCTTCAAGACCATCTAGTTCCAACCACCCTCTGCACAGCCAGGGACACCTTCGACTAGATCAGGGTACCCAGGGCCCCATCCAACCTGGCCTTGAACACTTCCAGGGATGGGGAAGGCACAACTTCCCTGGGCAACCTGTTCCAGCATCTCACCACCCTCACAAGAAAGAATTTTTTCCTAATGTCTAACCCAAACCTTCCCTCTTCAAGTTTATAATCATTTCCCCTTGTCCTCTCGCCATGCACTCATGTAAAAAGCCCTACCCCAGCTTTCTTGTAGGCCCCCTTCAGATATTGGAAAGCTGCTATAAGGTCACCTCGGAGCCTCCTCTTCTCAAGGCTGAACGATCCCAACTTGCTCAGCCTGCCCTTAAAAGGGGAGGTGCTCCAGCCCTCTGATCATTTTAGTTGCTCTAAACCTTGGAGTGTTCCATGACACAGAAGAAGACCTCAATATGTATTCTCGAGGAAGTAAAGAAATACCAAGACCTCACAAAAAACCAGCGGACAATCAAGTTTCATCAGAAGAAAGTGAGAGAAAGATGATGGTGAAGACACTCGCAAGTGCTATGACTTTCAACACAGGAAGCCAGTTGAGCGCTGTCAAGCTCCATTGGAAAAACCAAGACAGCGTAAGGGTTCTTCCTCGGGATGGCTTTCAGCTGTCAATCAGAGAAATTCATCTTGAAGTGTTCAATCACAGAGCTCTTGCTGCAAAGGAACTAAGAGACAAAGACAGGCAGTCCACAACAGTGACACAACATCCTCTTCCTCATCTGATGATGAAGAGCACTTTCAGAGGCCTAGGAAGCGCAGCCATAACAGAGATTTAAGGTGTCTTCCAGTAAACTTTCGTGAAGAGGAGTTAAAGGTAATTTGCAAGGATCGAATGACAACTGGAGCAAGTCTGGCTGATGTTGATCCAATGCAAATACATTGTTCGGTACGATTTGATGGTGTAGGTCATCTTTCTGACCACATTTCACCTTTAAAAGAGATGGTTGCTTTTCCATTGCTTTACCCAGAAGTCTTTCAGAGATTCAAAATCCAGCCTCCAAGAGGCTGGCTGTTCTATGGTCCACCAGGGACAGGAAAGACTCCTCTGGTTCATGCGCTTGCTAATGAAAGCAGCCGAGGAGAAAAGAAAATAGCCTTTTTTATGAGAAAAGGTGCTGACTGCCCAAGTAAATGGGTGGGGAACCTGAAAAACAGCTTCATTTATCATTTGATCAGGCCTACCAGATGCGACCTTCAATTATTTTCTTTGATGAGAGAGACAGTCTGGCTCCTGTGTGGTACAGGAAACAGGATCAAAGTCATAGCTCTATTGTATCAACGCTTCTGGCGCTTAGGGATGCCTTAGACAGCAGAGGAGAGGTGTGGTAATCAGAGCTACCAATGCACTGGATTCCATCCTGCTTTAAGAAGACCTGGCTGCTTCGATCCAGAGATTCTCTTCATCTTGCCCGACAAACAGCCTAGAAAAGGGATTTTTCAAGATTCACACATGAGAATGGAACCCTAAGTCACTGGACACATTTCTTGAAGAGCCAGCTGAAAAATGTGTTGGGATACTGCGGTGCTGATATTAAGTCCTTACGTGCTGAAGCTGCCCTTTGTGCTTTGTGCCGTCACTATCCTCAGACACACAAAAGCAGCAAGAAACTGCAGTTAGATATCGGTTCTATTAAAATAACAGCCAAGGGTTTTGTCCTGGCCACGCAGAAGACTGTTCCAGCTTCACAGAGGGCTGTGGCTTCACCTGGGTGAGCACTACCACCTATTTCAAAACCACTTCTTCAGAACACACTAAGAAGAATTTTACAAGCTTCGCAGAGAGTATTTCCACACGCAGAGCTTGAACTAAAGAAGGACCAACAGCCAGACAGTTTAAATAATATTTTAAGAAATTATGCAATTGACAGTGAAGGTGAATCACCATCAATCTTTGAAGATAAGCCAACTCATGAAGTGCCTGGCAGACAAAAGGAAAACCTCCTCAATTTTAGCAGAAAGGCTTTTTGCCAACGAACATCGTGCAGGCCACAATTCTTACGATTCTGAAATAATAATCAATATGAAGTCCATGTCCAAAGCTAGGGACTGATGTCCTAGAATGCCACACCATTTTCAAACCAAGTTTGCACTTTCTGTAACAGTCAGACATGTCAGGCGCAATTCTCCGTTGTACAATCAAAATTATTCTTAGAAGTCAGTCACGGCGATAGAAAAGAATAAAATCTTGACATCAACCTCTGTCCCTGGGAACAGGGAAAGCCCCTATAGTGGTCTATGAACATCCTGACATTGTACAACCAGAACATATAGCTGAAAACAAAGATTTCAGATATGCTAACTCTCCACAAGGTAGAGATAACTAGGGTCTCTTCCCTCTCGCCCCTGAACTTGAAAATAATAGCATCTGAACTATGTCGTCGGAACTCTGTGGGAAATAAGTGCCAAGCAATGAGATCCAGATGTAAAATATGGTGTTTTGCCTTCATCTTGGCATCAATCTTATTATCGTATTATTTCANCCACAATGGCCCTCTCCAATTTTCTATTTTATACATGGCAGTCTGTGCTCTATTCTTACTTTTGTGCTGCCTAGTTTACTCTTAGTCTAAATCCAGCTTGGTTTCTTGCAGTCTCTTGACAAGCTCCAGGTTTGTTCTGCCAGTAGACTGCAGGAGCATGGATAACATTGTGGTGCTTCACCATTTCATATGTGAGAGATGAGATAGATACAAAATTCTGTCACTTTTAATAACAAAATGACTGAGTGTGCAAAATTACATCCCTCCTACAGGCACCCAAAAGACTCTAAAAAGGCACGTGTATTACCTGTCACTTGTTCCTTAGCGCCTAACCTTGGTGGTTTTAAGTGCTCTCCAGTAAACTCTATATTATGCACATAGTCCCTTGGAGGGAACTTGGAATAGAAACCAAGATCTTCATATGTACTTCATAGTTAGCAGTCGCTACTGAGCAGCTCTCTTGCCTTTCAACAAATGCTAGAGCTGCATTACCTGTCAGAACTGGGTTCGCACACCCATCTCCCTAGTCCATTTTCCTCCCTCTTTACCAAACACCCCCAGTTCTAGCAGAGGAGAACAGCATATGTTATGTGGGCTTTTTTCTCAAGCAGATACCCAAAGCTCTTCCTGCCTTCCGTAGAGCTGGTTGGCCACAAAACATCTCTTTTGTGCAGATGTGCGAGTTTGGCCACCCTTCTTCCAGCAGCACAGCCAAGAGCTGGCAGGCTGGCCAAATACCCTGCTTCTGGCCATGTCCTGAGCTGTGAGAAGCACCTGTGGCTTCTTTTGACTTCAGATGGGGACTGTGGATGTTTGCCACCAAAGGAAATCAGTCCTAAGGCACTAGGCAGGAACGTAAAGGGCATAACAAAGCTATTGTCACCTGGGGATAAGTTATACAGCTGAAATACCAAGCTAGAAACATAAGACATCAGCATCTTCTCTAGGCTTTCGGGGAAAAAAAACAATTAAAACACAGTAAGAAAGATGCAAGATCCTAGGGAGATGTTTTCCCTGCCTGACTGAAGCCGTTCTCCATGCTTCAAAAACCCAGGTGGTGGAGGGATCAAGGTACATTGATTCATATGTGCTAATCTGAAATGTTTCCGTTTCTGACAGCTGAGATGCACTTGCACACTTGGGCATGGCTTCACTTCACACAGAATGGCTGGAGTTGGAAGGGCTTCACTTCTTTGTGGGGGACAGGAGCCCACAGGCCTGCCTGGGCTCCAGAGGGCTTACTGGAAGAGTTTCATCTCCAAATGCCAGTCTGGTGATGGAAGCCAAGCATTCCCCATAGCCTGGACAAGGCCAAGTCTGGATCGAATGCATGTTCGCATCAAACTGGACTTCTAGCTGCCTTAAAAATGCAATCCTGAAAAAAAGATTAAAAAAGGAAAGGCTGATGCTTTGGTAATTTGTTATCTGTTATGCAGTCCAAAAGCCTTGAAACATTGTCTGTAGCTTGACTAGTGGCAATTCACTATTGCATGGTTGGTAGTCACCAAGAAAACATTTCTTAATGGTTAAAGCAGTCACACTGATTGGGCACACTTTTCATAATTCCTCCAGATCGGTTAAATCCACAACCACTTTCAAAAACAGAGTGTCATCTCTGATGTAGGTGTTCTTTGTGTTCTCTAGGACTGTGTGTGACACAAAGCGTGGACAGCCAGAGGCAATATTCATTTCTCCGTCTGGCCTTTTGAAACTGCTGCTATTGGGGTCAGCTCTAAAGACCTCTACGATGTGATTTTTTTTCCCACTTTGGTCCAAAAGCATAAGTGTAACTTTTTGCTTGAAAGGCCACAGTAGCAGCGAGTCAAACTCTCCTCTCATCACTACAAAGTAGAAAGAGATGTGCGTTCCTTTTCCCGAGCCATCCCCATTCAGGTAGGCCCTTGCGCATAGCCTGTACCCACAGCGGCTGGTGTAAAAGGGCTGACTGAATATGGAGATGACACGGCCTTCCACTGCTTCTTTTTTCTTCATCTTATAGTCTGTGATTTTCCAGATTAATTTCCCATTGTAGCAAGTGCCTTCCAAAAGCTTAAATCGTTCTTCATTTTTATTGAGCTGTGCTTTGTGAATATTGATCTGAAGATCATGTTTGCTGGACTGATCTTCCAAAACAACTGAGGCAAGGGGAGGAAAAAAAAAAAAAAGAAACATTCAGTACAACAAAACTTTCAGAGCACTGGATACAAAGCTCAACCAAGACTCCCAGCTGACAACACTGAACTAGGAAGGGTAGGAAGGAGGACTCTGGGAACTACAGACTGCTGAGCCTCACCTTTTTGCCTGGGAAGATCAGATCCTTGTGGAAGCAATGCTAAGGCACATGCAAGACAATGGACGTTATCCAAGACAGCCAGTATGGCTTCACTGAGGGCAAATTCTGCCTGACCAATCTGGTGGCCTTCTATGATCCAGTGGTTGCAACAGCTGACATGGGAAGACCAACTGATGTCATCTACTTAGACTTCTGTAAGGCCTTTGACATAGTCCCACACAACATCCTTATCTCTAAATTGTAGAGATATGGATTTGAAGGACAGACTATTTGGTGGATAAGAATTGGCTGGACTGACACAGCCAGAGAGTTGCAGTCAACAGCTCTATGCCCAGGTGGAGACTGGTGCTCTTCAATATGTTTATCAACAACAAAGGGATCAAGTACACTGTCAGCAAGTTTGCAGATGACACACCAGATGGACGGGATACCATCCAGGAGGAACCGGACAAGCGTAAAAAGTGGGCCCATATGAACCAAATGAAGCTCAACAAGTCCAATTGCAAGGTCCTGCACCTGGGTCAAGGCAATCCTAGACATTAGCATTGACCGGGAGAAGAACTCATTGACAGCATCTCTGCAGAGCACTTAAGTGATTCTGATGGACAAAATCTGGACATGAGCCAGTAATGTGTGCTTTCCGCCCAGAAAGCCAACCATACCCTGGGCTGCATCAGAAAAGGTGTGGTCAACAGGTGAAGGGAGGTGATTCTTGCCCCTCTGTTCTGCCCTCATGAGATATCACCTGGAGCACTATGTTCAGGTCTGGAACCCTCAGCACAAGAGAGACGTGGACCTTTTAGAGTGGAACCAGAGGAGGGCCATGAAGATGATCAGAGGGCTGGAGCACCTACCCTGCGAAGACAGGCTGAGGGAGCTGGCGTTGAACAGCCTGGAAAAGAGAAGGCTCCAAGGAGACCTTACTGTGGCCTTCCAGTATTTAAAGGGAGCTTATGAAAAAGAGGGAGAGACAAGTTTTACATGGGCAGGCAGATAGTGACAGGACAAGGGGGAATGGTTTTAAACTTAAACATGGGGAAATTTATGTCAGAAGTTAGGAAGAAATTCTTTCCTCAGGAGGGTGGTGAGGCACTGTAACAGGTCACCTGAGGAAGCTGTGGTGCCTGCTATAGTGGGTGACATCCCTGCCCATGACAGGGGTGTTCGAACTAGATGATCTTTAAGATCCCTTCCAATCCAAACCATTCTATGATTCTATGAAGTACTCAAGCCTGAATACAGGCTGGTAACTAGTGCTACTACACCTGATAAACTTTTTTTAAATTGTAACTGGAGCTTGTAGTTGAACAAGGAAAATTTATTAACTACAAACCAGACTTAATGTCCATCTATGGACAGTACTACAGCCTCCATCACAGTGCCCTAGCCTGACCAAAGGCCAGCTCTTTGGCCCTGCACTGCCACAGGAATTCAGGAGACATGGAGTAGGGGAAGGCAGGAAGACATGGCAATGCATTTAAGACCACAGGTTGGTCTTAGAAAATGAGAAGAAGAAAGTCCTTTCTGGACAAGAGCTGCAACTGACTTACTGTAGCTCAAAAGCCTCTACTAAGCCACCAGTAAATCAGCAAAACACCCACATCTGTGCAGGAAAGAACGAAAAATCCCAACACACCCAAGCGTTGATCGTATGTCTCCATCAGGGCAATCTTCTGTTTTACATTTTCAATTGTGTCAAACAGAGGTCGCAAGTCTAATTTGCTTTGTTGCTGGTTTGCTATCTGTATCAGCTGTTTCACTTGTGATTCCAGGTGCGCAGACTTATCCAGGTGAGTGGCCAGAGCCTTTCCAGTTCATGCCATTGGAAGAGGGTGGAAGCAGGGACAAGAAACATTCATAAAATTAGCCATGTCATTTGAAATAAGATAAAAAAGCCTTTGGCATGTCAGCAATATCGACTGCATAGTGGATTTGAAAGTATTCTGCTCGATTAGGTACGTATCCAAATGCTCCTTCATAATTAACCTGGCATTTATTGACTAAGAGGCCACCCATTACTAAGATACATATGTACGGCATCACTTCATTCAACTGATTATTCATATTTACACTTGTGTATTTGTCATGGGGATCAGGCCATGAGGATTTGCACACCACTTTTTGCCCAGATCAGATATTCAAACTTCTTTTTTGGTTAAAATGAAAAGACAATACTGTATTGTAAAGAAAATGAGAATGGCTTGTGAAGTGTCTGTGAAATTTGTTATTGCCCTGCTACTAGTGACAACTATTACTGGCTAAACATATTTCAGGACGTAAGAAAGCAATTGGCAAAAAAGGTAAAATCACTGTCTCACCTGTGTGCTTACCATCAAGTTGCTATTTTTACCAAACAGTTGTGTAAACTGTCTGAATTCTTTCTCACATTTCTTAATAGTCTCTGCTAGCTGCTGGATTTTAATCTCTTTACATTCCAAGCTCTCATACAGGTCAGATATCTACAGATGGAAAAAACAGTCAAAATGTTAAGGCATCACCAAAATATACAACGACAAATTTAAAACACATGTGACTATACAGAAGAAAGTGGAAAAGTTTACAATGTAGTCTCCAACTTAGCTAGATAGAGCACTACTTTATTCACAATGTGTGGATAAGCACTGGCTAGAACTGAACATAAGATAACCATACTCTTTAATAGATCTCTGTGGCAACAGGTGCAAAGAGACTCATACCTCTCATCAGGATCATGATAATCCACTCAGCTCTATAGTGGGATAATACATACTTAAATGTACACATGTACATGTGTGTTTCTGTGTGCATGTATATACCTTTTTTTCCTGTACTGAGGTCTAACTGGTGAAAGAGTTGTCAGTGAGGGATACTAATTCCAAAACCAAGTTGTCGCACTTGGGCCATTTATTTTTAGCATAAACGAGCAGAAGAGTAAGTCAACCATCAGTTTGGATGCATTCACCCAGTGTCACCTGCTGGGAGCTGCAGAAATGACTGTGAGTGGAAAAGTGCTCTGCACTTTCCATACTGCCGCTACAGAAGGGGTCACTTGGGCATCTCAACGCTCCTCTTTGGAGAAATCTGAAAATTTAAAATACTTTATCTCCAAATCTCATAGCCACTGTAAGCAGAGACAGAAAGCAAATGAGGTGAGCAATGGCAATGGGCCTCCCACCATGCTTGGTAGAGAATATATGTGCCTGAGCACAGAGAGGTTTCAATCTAATTGACTGACTTCACTAGAAGAACTTACTCTGACATCTGAGATGTGAAAAGACAATAAAAACAATCTTTAAAACGTAGGTGAGCTAAACTAGGCAACAAACTCTCATATCATCCTCCTCAGTTAAGAACTGCTGAAGAGTGCTCATTAAATACAACTTACCTGTTCCTCCAAGCGGGAGTTCTTGTCTAAAATCTGCAGCATGTGTTCCCTCAAGGCACTGTTTTCATGTTCGGCAAGTTTCCCTCTTTTAACCTTCGTGAGGCACAGGAGGAAGTAAAAGAATAAAATAATAAGATACACAGATTTTTCAAGCTGCTTGTAAAGAAAATTATTGATGCAAGCATTTTAAATGTCTCCTCTGTGCTCTGAAAGTAAGGGAATGGGAATCCTGATTCTCTAATACAGCATCTTAGCTAATACCAGAAATGGCTGTGAAAGAACAGAAATTGGTTATTTTGATTAATTACTCCAACTGGTTTGGGAGACAAATTCCAGTCCCAGTACAAACAAGATCGACAAAACAGTACCTTTACAAGACAGCCATACTGCTTATACGGGCAGTCCACTTCTGCTTCAGGGCACACTGTGTGGTGCTTTTCAACCTGCATATATTAACAAAGAAACTTGCAATGAAATAACAAGTAAGTAAGTAACTTGCTGCACTAATAAAATCTGAATGCCTGCATAAAGGCTGAATAGAGGTCAATGTTATGACACAACTGATGACACGAACAAGAAAATGGGTATGCAGAGTCAATAAGCAAGCCAGGTATTTTTTGATACTGCAAAATGCCGATGGTTTGCAGTGATTGAATACCTCACTTATAAGATGGGACATACATCCCTTTTAGGACCAAACAAAGAAAATACTTAGAGAATGAAGTTTTACTGGCACAAGCCAATGTGGTCTGCAATATACCTCTGAGTTTTCATAAATATGTGTGATCTGCTGAATCACAGGATATGAAAAAAATAATAGTACCTCCTTTTTCAGAATTATTTGTGAACAGTTTTGGAGACAAGGCACAGGATAATCAGGACAGTCATTTTTCTCATGATTCTAGGGAAAAAGAAGTAAAACAAGACAATGGTTTGCATTTTTGTATAGTAGCATACATACAGGAAGCTATGCAAAAAGTAATCTCAAACATACATACACAAGCCCCATATCACATTGTTTTTCATAAGAGAGCAACAGTAGCTGGTATTATTTAAAGTATGTTTATTATACTTTCTTCTTCAGCTACTCAGTCAAATTTTATTTCGGGAATTTTTAAGCCCCATTGCAATGCTGGAAACGTTTCACTCAGCAACATTAAGAGGAAACATGTGCTATGGGTTCCCAGGAAATGCTTCTTAATCTTACCTTTATGTTAATTAACACCACATATTTATTACAGTACTGACACAATTCTTCTCGAAATTTACAGTGCTGGCTCAAATGCTCTTTCAAGTCTTTCCGAAGAATTTGATCACAACATCCATTATTAGTACACTGGACAGTTTCAAACAAACACTGCTGGAGATGATCCTGCAACACACAACAGCAAATTAAACCCCCAAGTATTTTATCACACGTGCCCTAGAGATATACAGAAACATCTGGCAGTTTGGCAACAAAGAAAACTCCAAATACTCTTTCCTCAATAAACTTTATCCTTTTCCAACCTTAAAACTAAAGTGAATGTGAAAATTTGGAGAGGTGTTTTGTTTTGTTTTTTTACGACTTCCACTTTTCATTCAACTGATATACTGAGAAAAGGCACAAATGGCCAGTACGTCTCAGCAAGTTTTTTTGAATCAGCCATCACATGGTGCCTAAGCATACAGAATGTATGTATAGATACTATGGGTACACTAAAGCTATATAAAGCAAATGGTTCTTATTAAAGAAACAACCTAAGGCAAAGCTAGAACAAGCTAACAGCCATAATACTTCCAGTTAAGTCATAGTCCTTGTAATTAAACCACATTGCTACAATAACTCTGAAGACATTCACTGGGGTTTAGCTTATCATAAATACCCAGAGTTCATATGAAAATCGAAGGCTTCAAAATTTGACCAAGCAAACTAACCTGATATCGTCCCAGAATTATTTTTGAATTGCAGTCAGGAATGTTTTTGCAGAACACATGCAAGTTGAGAACTTCTCTTTTACAGCAGTTGTCTCTGAATACCTGTAAAGGAACCAAATTAGCCTTCATATGCAGACACATAGAATTTTATAAAGAATATATAAAAAAAGCAAAACATCACAACAAATCTTTTAAGCACACAAGTGTAGCCTCTGTAATTGTAAGTATGGTTGTTGATGATTCATTAGTATACACTGAAAATGTATACTAAAAATATAAATTAAAATATACATGAATTTTGTAGTAAGCACAGAGGATTTTTTCCCATATTGTTATTCCACAGATGCTCATCCATCCCACAGCCAGCACACTAGTAGCTCAGGAGCTATAAAACTGCTGCCAGAGCCTGCCTGCATCTAGAAGAAAGAAGCTGGAGCTAACAGGCCCTAAAGGCCAAACCATCTTCGTGCACACTCCTCCCATGTTCAAGCAATGCTATGCACCTTTGGGATGGAGATGACGCTAATCTTCCTGTATGGAGCATTATAAAGCTGCTCACTGTTGCACTACTGCCATCAAGATGTGCACAAAGTAGAAGACAGCGAATGAAAAAGAAAAATCACATGGACAGTCTGATTTCAATTTCCTGTCAGAAGCAGGAGAGAGAGGAGGAACATTTGATTTCACTGGAAAATTCATTCTGGCAGGACCTATATAGCATACTTTCAAGACTTGGTATATAAATAAGGACAAATGAATCCATTACAAAAATAAAAAAAGAAGTATCAGTAGCTTGCAAAATAAGAAGCATAAATGTATTTTTCCCTCTAAAGAGTTTCCCAAAAGTAAATTAAGTCTGCTGGGTTAACGAGATAGAATGTTAAGGTAGCAAATTATAACAAAGTGGAAATAAATAAGCAAGATGACCCAGCAAGTAAAAAAAAATGCAAGTCAATAAACTCTCCATTAAAAAAGACATCTGATGACTAGGGAAGACTTAAAACCTTGTGAAACTGTTTGACACTTTACTAGAAATACAAAGATCTAAAATGAAATAACTTCAGAACATGAGGTATAGAATAAAGCTTTAGTTAGACACCCATGCTTTCTTTCTGGGGGAGCATCACTGAATACAATTCTTCCCTTAGCATGATTTCAGAGACAAAATCTGCTCTGCCCTGAGGGCTAACAGACTAAGAATCACCTTGTTATCAGCTGTCTTGCTTTTTCCATGCAGATGCTGACTGCTGAAGTAAAACTACAGCCACTTACCTCATGCATTTTTATTGTTTCTTTGTCGACAGGACAGGTGGGTACTGCACTCAACTCTCTAGATCCAAAGAAGAGTCATGTTAACCCACAGATAATTTGATTTATTTTATGAAATTGGGCAATACCAGAGTCTGACTTAGCAGAAGTCAGTACTAGGTAACATAAAAACCAAAAAGTGCTTTGGAAACACTTCCGTCTGGCAACTACACAGACAAATTCTGCCCCCAGTTCTAAGGGGGCATATTAAGCTGCAACAGTGAATACGTAACAGAAAGGAGAATTTGTCCCATGAGTGTCAGTAAGATAGGTTTTAGTTAAGAGGACTTTGTCACTCTCTGGCCATCTGCTGCTCACAAATGTATCTGAAAAAATCCCATCATGTGCATTAAACCCAGCCTTTGCCTTACGCAAGCATACTCCTGGCTACACCAGTAAAAGAAGATCTAATGGCTCCTGTCTTAAAAGGCTTCCAGAAGTCCTACAGTAACAGATGGGAAAACACTTCTTGAGGCAGTGCAAAAGGGAGGCAACCCAGAAAGAGAAAGCAGAAAACATTAAGCATCTAAAATTCATAAAAGGTAAATGTCAACATCCATCCACATAAACAGGCTCCTCTGCAGCCTTCCCAGGCCAAATCCTGCCTTCAGGTACACCAAACAGTATGTAATGTATTTGCAGACAGCCCTAGGGGGTAAACTCATTTGTACCTGAAGGTAAATCCCAAAAGGATGGAAGCCAGCAGCCTTGTGATCTGACTTTAGTATCAGGTAATACTGATTTCAGTTTTGTAACTCCACTAAAATCAAATAAATTATGCAGAAGAAAATGAAAACAGCTTAATCTAACCGCTAGTGCTAATATTACGAGACACTAATGCAACAAATTAATCTGAACAGCACAATGCTAGACAGGCAGACTGAAACAGCATCTTGCACAGCAGTGCTTAAGCCTACATCCACAATTTCTTTATGCTGACTTCCTTGTAGTTACTCAAGTATTCCTCTCCAGCACTAGGTAAGGTCTCTAATTAAGACACCTTTAAATCACTTAACATGCAGTTACTGAGCTCAGCAGTCTTTCCATTTACTCCTTCAGCATTTTATCAGATCAGTACTATAATTATGTCACTCACTGGTGATTTACAGAAGCTGTTCACTTCTTTTTAGGAAGGGGAGTATGAGCTTGCAGAAGCAGGAGGGTTTTGCACTGACCTCAAAGCAAGGATGCACTGCTGGCAAAATCGGTGTCCGCATCCTGTCTGGTGGGGATTGCGAAGGACAAGGTGGCAGTAGGTGCATTTGTATCGGTCTTCTAAGGTTTCAACAAACTTGTAGTCTGTGCCAGGCTCAAAGTCCAGAGAGGCAGCACTGGCAGAGTTCTGACGGATGAAGATACCCGAGAGAACAGTGGGTTCCTCACAGGCCATGGGAGCTGTGCTGGGAACCAGACACAGGAATAATCCCTTCAAATATTCACTGGCAGCCACACTGCCCCAGTTACTGCTTGCATCAGGCTGCCCTTCATGGGAGGGGTGTCATCTGCAGCAGAGTCTGACAGGTTTCAGAGGGAAACGTGGCACCAACTATGGAAGAACAACAAAAGGGTCAGAGAACCACAAAACAACTGTTACTAGACAAGCAGCAAAGCACACTTCTTTGGAAGAGTCTCACTATCTGAAAATTATTCCACAGAATGGAGATTTTTATGTTTTTTTAAATTTTTTTACAGTAACTCTTAGTCTCAAAAAATTTAAAAGTCACAGCTACAGCTGGATAAAGCAGAGACCAAGTCTTGGCCCTAATGTCTGCCAGGAAAGTCTACACTTAATGTAGAGCCAACCCATGTGACTTCATTGCACTGGTTGAAGCAGAAGACAGCTTTGTGATTCACAGCAAGGAGCATACAAAAAAGGGGATTTTTCCTCTAGTTTAGGTGTTACAGGGGTAAAAGTCTCTTAACTTGACCATCTTTCTTTATCTGGTTGATCACCCATTTATAGCAGTAAACTCTAATCCTATTTTTTTTAAGTTTTACTTAATTACATGCAGGTTCTTGGCCATATTAATCCTGCCTGAAAGAAGCGGGGTGGGGGGGAAGTAAGATTGCAATCAGAAGCATGGCTTCAGTTTTTCTCTCAACCTACCAAAGCTCATACACAGCACAGGAATGCAATGTTAATCTTCTAATAGGAAAAACCAGCAACATTTGTTTCCAAATCTAAGTCACAAACCTTAAGATCTGCTATCAGTCTCTCAATCTTGCAGCAGTTTTTTTGCAAGTCGCTCAAGACCTATAGCCGCTCAGGTTTTCATTTCTTGCAGTTTTGCATTCCAAAGACATTTTTCCTTACAGGATGTGTATGAAAGTACAACACACCAAAGCTCTCCGATTGTTTCCCAGGGAAAGTGCTCAACTTTATAGCTGTGCTGTGAGATGCTTTCTCTCCTCTGTGGGCACCATGCACCCCGTCAGTCACTTGAGTCACTGTTACTGGCATCAGCACCTCTCCGAGAGCTCTGACTCAGCTCCTGTAAGGTCACCAAGAGTATCTGCTGCTTTCGTAGGGAAGCAGTGCCAACACATCATGATTAATAACCTTATGGCTGGCATGTAACTGGTACTGATATACTGCCCTACCTCCCTCCTCTAAGGGATTCCTGGCCCATGAAAGCAGCAATTAGTACTGTGCGATGCACAGCTCAAGCACTGCCACAGACCATCTTCGGCTTCAAAAAGCAACATCCATTTCCCTTTCTACTTTAATATCCTGTACCAGGTGAGGAAATGTTGGGGACAGATAAAGTATCTGATTTAAAAACAAGCCAAAGCACTTAACTGGTGAAAATGTGTTTCACAGCAAGCATTCATGTGCTTCTGTAGGGCAACATCCTTGTTTGTGACTGTACACAGTATTTACCTGTCCAGTTTGTGAAAGCCTCCTTGCCCTCCACCAGGCTGAATGACAGACTTACTCCAGCACAACTGATCACCTAACATCAGTAACCCACAGGAATATGAACCTAATCATATTCCTGGCATAAAGACTTATTATTCCGACTGGAGTTTGTGAATTACCCTGTTTGGTCCTTCTAAATGAACAGCCTTCTGCTTCAAAAGAGCAGTGATTGTTCCTATTGCTCCTTCTATTTTCAAACAGCTGTCTTTCTCCCCCTCTGAAAATAGAGGTCCCAGTTCTCTTATGCTTAATAAGAAGCAATTCTATTTTCCTCACATCAACTGAATTACCTATAAACTCATTCTGTCATTGGTTGGTATCCTGAAACACCCCTCCTTTCTCTCTTATTAGTGCTCCCTCCCATTATATGGCATCCAATTTCTTGAATCCTGTTACACTCCAAGACTTCTATCATCTGATGATACAGTTCAGCAAGTTAAGGCCGCACGGTGTGAAAAAAAAAGTATCCATGTTTTATCCATGTTTTACCCATGTTTCCCCTTAAAGGTCTGCCTTAACACCAGCAGTACTTCCAGCTGGGGTGAACAACATCACAGATGTTTTAGGCAACAAAGTTATGGGATGCATTAAGAAGAAACAGTCACCAGTCCAAAATCCCATCCAGAAACTCCTTCAGAACTCTTGCTGCTCATGAAATCAACCACATTCATTTTCATCTCTGCAAAAAGCACTCTGCTGTGGTACAATGCCTTCCAAACTCTCTTACTGAAATGAGAGACTTTACCTCCTTAAATGCCTTCATGATGCACCTAATCCAGATCTCATTCCTAAAAATAGAGACCCGTGGGATCTCCATGAAAGCTCCTCCTTCACCTCAGCCTCACTCAGGAGCATGTTGCACACAGCTGAGGGCATCTCAGGGAACAGAAAGAACACTTCAGGTGAAAGGCAAGCCTGCCTGCTCAGAGGATAGTATGCAAACCCCTGAGTGCCCAGAAGACCGGGGATGCTTGCTACCACTGCCAGCTTTGCAGGAGGTTTGCTGCTGGGTTTGCAGCTGTTTTGCTGGAGGAAATGGGCTGATCCAGAAGAGGGCCTGTGAATGGTGATGATTTACCCAAGCTGGAGAGGTGCCCATGTGAATCTCAGAGGAGCTGAGAAACAGCAGCCTTGTGCCAGACCTATCACCAGACAGCACTCGGTGGGCTGCTATCCGAACCACTGCATGCAGCATGTAATTCCTGTCCCAGCACCTACCAGTGAGTGACTCAGGGTGGATTGCAGAAGCTCTTCTTCCACTTCTGGCTTCCAGCACCCACGGCCATGCTCTCTGAACTGAAACCAAAGGGAAACCATCAGGGGAAAAAAGTGCTTTTTTGTGACAGCAAGAGCACACCAATGGCTAAATGAATCAATTTCCTGCTTACGCTAATGCCTGACCAACATAAGAGATGAGGTATGCTTTCGCTTCTGCCTGTTCACAGCTAAGTGCTATGTGAAGGCATTCTTGCAATTTGCAATTCTTTGCAATTTTTCAGCACGTTTGTGAACTGTAATGCTGTTTTAAAACATTAGAGAGCAGTGGGCTCATGCTGCGTAATGATGCTCTTGTGGCAGATGCACAATACATGCAGCAAAGGGATTTTCAATGCAACTCTGCACATACAAGCCCCCTCACTCTATGGACACTGAAAATCTACACATCCATAACAACAGATTTCCATATACTGAAATAAATATCATTAATTTTTATGATAAATATCATTCAGACAGCACATAGAAAAGTAGCATGAATCACTAGAAGCTAAGCCCAAGTCTTATAAACAGCTACTGAAGAATGGGAGCTCAGTGGCAGCACAGTACAAAGGAGCTCCCAGCTGCAGCTTCCTACCATTCTAGCATCCCAGATCTGCCTGCACCAGCTGCAGCACACATGCATGCAGATTCTCCTAGAAGGTCTGGTAAGGCACATGGAGGACAGGGAGGTGATCAGAGACAGTCAGCATGGCTCCACTAAGGGCAGATCCTGTCTGACAAACCTAGTGGCTTTCTAAGATACTGTGACTACCTCAGTGGACAAGGGACAACCTGTGGATGTGATCTATCTGGACTTCTGCAAGGCCTTTGACACGGTCCCCCACAACATTCTACTGGCCAAGTTAGAGAGCTATGGATTTGATGGGTGGACTGTTCAGTGGATAAGGAACTGGCTGGATGGTCGCATTCAGAGGGGAGTGGTCAATGGCTTGATGTCCAGCTGGAGATCAGTGACAAGTGGTGTCCCTCAGGGCTCTGTGCTGGGGCCTGTACTGTTAAACATTTTTATACACGATATCGACAGCAGCATTGAGTGCACCATCAGCAAGTTTGCTGATGACACCAAGCTATGGAGTGCTGTTGATAAGTTGGAGGGGC
>VWZO01011507.1:0-35476 GCA_013396975.1 Bucco capensis | reverse complement strand
AGAGGTCCCTTCCAACCCAGATGATTCTGTGATTCTGTGAAAATGCTTCTAGAATGGTCTTGCACGCTGATGCTTTAATCTCACTGGAGACAACCGGGGGGGGCACTAATACTCAGTTACCCTCCAAGACTGCAATATTGCTCAATAGAAAGCACTGTGATCGCTTCCTTACTTATCATGCTTCCATAAAATGGATACAACAGGGCACAGAAAAAATGTTAATGTCTATGTTCCTATATACCTAGCTCTAGTTCAGCTCTATTGCTTTGCCCTAAGGTACTTGGTAGGCATAAGTCTTTGAAGATGACCTGTCCCTCCCTCTGAAAATTATCTACCTTTTATCAGAACTAGAAGTCTGCGTTAAGTCACAGTAGGGAAAGTTTTGTCAAATTTAGAGGTCTCAGATCAATTCACTTCACTGGGCGCTGCCAGGCAGAAATATGATGATGGGGAACATACCTTGCATTATAATGACCCTCTCCAAGCTGTCTTATAAACTAAGTAAATTACCTGCTTCCAGTATTTTTGAATTAAAATAATAAAATTATATGATTTACTAGTAATATAAGATCCTCCACAAAACCATTGCATTTTGGGGACAAGAAGTATGTAGAATCATAGAATGGTTAAACTTGGAAGGGACCATTAAACGTCATTTAGTCCAACACTCTTGCAGCGAGCAGGGACATCTTCAATTAGATGAGGGTGTAAAGAGCAATGTCCAACCTGACGTCAAATGTTTCCAGGGATGGGGCTTCTACCACCTTTCTTGGACAACCTGTTCCAGTCCTTTACCACCCTCACTGTAAGAATTTGTTTCCTTTTATCTAGTCTGAATCTACCCTTTTAGTTTAAAACCATTAGCCTTGTCCTGTTGCAACAGGTCTTGCTAAAAAAGATTGTCCTCATCTTTCTTATAGGCTCCCTTTAAGTACTTAAAGGCTGCAAGAAGGTGTCCCTGAAGCCTTACTTTCTGCAGGCTGAACAACGCCAATTTTCTCAGCCTGTCCTCATAATAGAAGTGTTCCAGCCTTCTAATCATTTTTGTGGGCCATCTCTGGACCCGCTTGAACAAGTCCATGTCTTTCCTATGCAGAGGGCCCCAGAGCTGAACACAGTATTCCAGGTGGGGTCTCACCAGAGCAGAGTAGAGGGGCAGAATTACATCCCTCGATCTGCTGGCAATGCTTCTTTTGATACAGCCCAGGACTCTCAACATACAGTGCAGAACAGGTAACAGTCTGCTGAAGAATGACTACAAATATCTGTACACTTTGAAATGTGTATTTAAGATATAGCAGATTATATGGGATAATGTGAAAACAGTAGATGATGACATCTGACATCACTGAAGGATCATTCTTGTCCCTTCCAACCCAAGAGAAGGAGTTACAACATTTTGAGTGCAGACAACAAAACACACTTGCAGAGTCCCCATAGGAGAGAGGGTCCCTGGCTGCATCATTTGTGGCCCCTCAGCCCAGAAGCTGCAGAGGGAAAGGATTGCCCATTGCATCAACACAGACCCACCACTGATGCTCTGGGCTTCCTCCTGCTTCACCTGGCAACAAGTCAGCTTCAGAAGCTGTTCTGCTGTTGCCCTAACCACTTAAAAATTGTGGTGCAGTGACCAGCTGGTACCCAGGAGAGAAAGTTTCTAACAGCAATAATTTCCTCTTGGATATGGGCCTGAGACCCCACAGGGGATGTTGCTGCAGAGGGCATTGGAACAAATTTGTTTTCTTTGGTACACAGACAATATCAGCCAATTAAAGTTGCAGCATTATCTTATTCTCAAAGCACAGTAAAACCTTACCAAGCAAGCATCAATTTGCTGATTTCCATAGGTAAATTTTCACTAAGCAGAGAAAGATGGTAGGGCTTCCTTTGCATAGAGTTACAGCAAAACACTACAATAAATACCCATAAGACTAGACATCATTGTTTTTTTTAGGCATAGATTACTACATAGAGAGCATTAAAAAAAAAAAATCACTCTTGCAACTAACAGTGTGTCTGGTGCTAAAGTAGTTTTGATTTTACAGAGTTTGCTTATTTGGTACATCTATTCTTTCCCCTGGATCTCCTAATTGTTAATTAATTACTTTTGTATTATCAAGAAATCTAAGTCTAACCAACACAATATTGTTACAGTAATATGGAAAACTTTTGCCTTAGATTTCAAAGAATCATTAAGGTTGGAAGAGAACTCTAAGATCATCAAGTCCAACCATACCTATCACTAACATACCACTAAGCCATGTCCCTAAGTAGAGCATTTGTATGTTTCTTAAACACCTCCAGGGATGGTGACTCCACGACTGCACTGGGCAGCCTACTCAAAGACTTAACAACCCTTTCAGTAAAGAAATTCTTCCTTATATCTAATCTAAACCTCCCTTGGTGCAACTTGAGGCCACTTCCTCTCGTCCTCTCACTGTTAACCCTGGAGAAGAGACCTATCCCCATCTCACTACACCCTTCTTTCAGGTAGTTATAGAGCGATAAGGTCTCCCCTAAGTCTCCTCTTCTTCAGACTAAACAACCCCAGTTCCTTCAGCCGCTCCTCATAAAACTCATTCTCTAGATCCTTCACTAGCTTAGTTGCCCTTCTCTGGACATGCTCTAATGCCTCTATGTCCTTCTTGTAATGAGGGGCCCAAAACTGAACACAGTATTCTTGGTGCAGAGTCTCACCAGTGCTGAGAACAGCAGGATGATCACTTCTCTAGTCGTCCTGGTCACAATATTATCTCATTCACATCTGGAAAATAACTTCATTCCCTTAAGTTCTGTAGAAGTAGCTGGATGTTTTACCACCTTCCTGAGCACCAACAGAAATTTTGGTAAGGAGGCACCACCACTCACTCCTACGACACCCCAGCACCACTTTGCCAGGTCAAGCGCAAACTCAGTTCCTGAGATGTTTTGGCATCTGCAGCCTTTCTCCAATGCAGCCCTGCACTGCTCACACTCCCATGTGTCACAGCTCACCCCTGAAGAGCCTTCAGAGATGTGAAATAATTCTAGCAGTGATAGGCTCCTGCCGGCATTAACAAGACACATTTTGGTAAAGCCATACCTGAAAACTGTAGCTGGTCCTCAATGGGGAGAAAATCAGAGAGAGAGCAAGAGAGAGTGCGCCAGCGTACACTTTGTGGTTAAACCAACAGTATGAACATTTAAAACAGCAAGGGAGTGGAAATCCCCCAGTGTAGCTTTGAAAAGATCAGGTCTAAAAATGTTTTAACAGTGTTAGGACAAAAGGCAAGTCATTGAAAAGTATTTTCCTTTACCACATTGATGTAGGGACTGCAGATTTTACCATGTGGTGAAACACAAGTTTACCAAGACCTTTTCTCACAGTTTTTGCACAAGAAACAGAAGAGTTTTCACCTTTCACAAAAGTGGTGAGCAATGTGACCAGATTAAAAATACATGGGCAGCAGGAAACATATGAGGACGTGAGGAAAGCCCAGGTCCAACCCTGTGAATCCCTACATGGCAGCCCTGGTGGGCCTGTTTGATACAGGAAGCAAAGGGACGGCTCACGGAGGAAACAGTACTGGTTCAGTCACAGAGCGGCTACAACTCACACTGCAGGCTGCATGGGCATTTCATTATTTAAACCAGAACTTTCCAATTGAGATAAAATCCATTTCAAGAAAAAAAAGTTTATATTTGGGGTTGTAATAATTTAAGTGGCCCTAAAACCTAAGGATTTTGTAGCCTGAACTTAATTGTGCACACAGAATTCCTTGCAGCCTTCATCTCCACTGACTCTATGTTAGCCTCCTTCCCCAAATCAAAATGTGCTCCTCTTGTGGCTGCTCCATGGTTTCTATCTCTAACCTCACTCTTTCCTTTTTCTCCTCTGCCTCCTCTCCTCACTTTCTACTCTCTTTTTTCCCCCTTCCCTAAAGTAAGCTATCTTATTTTTAAGTCTCCTTTTATTTAAAATACTAGTTTTCAAAAAAAAAAAAAAGCTTCTATTCTATCTTGTAGTAAATGCAACCCATACCCTCTTCAGCCTTTTTCTTTAACTAAGCTTGCTTTCACAGCTTCTCTAACCTACTACAATTTCCATTTCCCCTTCTAGGAGGCATCTCAACCTACTGTATGTTTTCCTGAATCTTCCCTGAACCTTCTTGGAGCAGACAAATCATCACTGACACTGATGTGGCAAAGGAAAAGGGATAGATTCGAAGGCATGCTGCTTCTTTATGGGATCAATTAAATTGCACCAAGTTGAATTGCTAGATGCAGCTCAGCTCACTCCTGCAGTCAAGAGTTTTAAACCAGAAAATATTCTTTCATCCTTGCCATGAACACATGTCCAAGGGTGCATCCTGGTCAAGCTGCTGAATACACACAACCTCTGCAGAGTCTGACATCAGAACAGCAAAACAGCTCATACGTGGGCTTTCCTTGAACCAGGTAGCTCTGGAGGATGGATGGATCCAGCCAGTTTCATCAGGAAGAGGCAGCACTGCAGAAGGCATAGTGCTCTGTGAGCACAGCTCCAGGAAGCACCATCTGTTTCTGGGAAGCTTTGGGGAAAACCCCTCATGGAGAAGTTGAGTAGTAGCAGGATCTTAATTTTAAACAATTCCACTCTGCAGATGAGTAGAACAATAGGCCAGTGTTAAGTGTTTGTGGGAAGCCTTCAATCTCCTCCAGTACCAACTGAAGTGCTGAAACCCTGACCAAGTTTCAAGCAGGCTTACATGGATGAAGGTGTGTGAAAAGACAAACAGCAACAGCATTTAGGAAACTTAATTAAGGAACAGAGAGAGAGACACAAGAACAACATAAACAGAAGTTACCGAAAAGAGGTAACAATAAGGGATGGAGAAAAAAAAACAACTAATGGGTTTTAATTCTTTCTCTTTTAGTGTATTTGAGCCATAGTGAAACCCTCACTTGTCCTAACAAATAATAGGCCATTACACATTTTGCAGAGCTAGGTCTTTGAGGCTTTTAAGTTTTCATCTTCCAGGCTCTAAGGTGACATGTTATCCAGGACTTTAGTTGCTTTGACCATTCAGTCACTTTGGCCATGAATACCCACTCAAGGCATAAGAGAGTCTTGGTTTTAATTTTCCACACCCCTGACCCTTTGACATAGTCTTAATGAAGAATTTAATCAGCATGTACACAGAAAGTTATGAATCAACTCAATGATTATTCATCCGAACACTAGGATGAACTCAGATTTTGCTAAGCCTGGCCATCCCCTTCTGATATGTTCCCTCATTCTAGAAGTAAACCATTCCCCCTGCTGCAGCCTCGGGAATTAATTCAGTGGATTTTGCTCTAATGAACACATGCATTTGACAACATAGAGGCACATGTTTTTCTAGTTACAGACCTCACTGAAAAGGTAACTGCTAATATCAAAACCCAAATGCTATTGGGGACCCCATGAACGGGCTGCTGGGAAAGCAGTGATGGCAAAGATTGTCACCATTTTCCTCAAAAAATAGGGGAAAGGATGCGCTCTTAAGAAGCCCTTCCCACAAGATCAAACAGGACATACTGGAGATTTACGGAGGTGTAAACTGGAAGTGGTGCTTCACATGGCCCCTTCTATAAACACAACCTGCAGTTGAAAGCTGTGCTGCTGCCCATCTGCGCATGCTGCCACAGCTAGGCAGAAGCTCAGCTGCATGCAAGCTCTGAAACTGCTGTGAGCCTGAATGGGTGCTAGGGGCAAAGCACAGGGACTTGCTTTGAGTGGTGAAAGGTAGAACTGCCCCTTTTGGCATCAGGCAAGAAGCTGTGTAAGAAGGATGCTAAACATGCTGTATGCAGCATCCAGCCACACTCTCGCTGTTGACACCAGTTTTAGCTTTATTGCTCCCAGCAGTGAACAGTGTCCCTGATTTTAGTGACCTCAAGGTACATCTCAAGCATCAAGGTCTACCTTCACAACTGCTCAGTAAGAAACTGCCACAAGGTTTAACGTTGATGACAGTAAGATAGACAAATGAAGAAGCTGGGGTTTTTTTTCTTCATAGATAGTGCCCAGTAGTGCATGGATATAGTAGATAAGACTGAAAACTGTATGATTTAGCACAGGTTTGATCACTGTATGTCTCACAGTGACTACTTCAGGAAAAACTGCTTTGCAGATTGTTCCTTTCCTGGAGGTCTGGTTAGTCATTAGGTAGCTTTGAGTAATAATAATTTTTAAAAAGTAACTTTTACATTTCAGTATTATCTTCTGCAAAATAAGCACATAGCAACATAGTGACTCTTAGAGAATCCCTGTATGCAAATGTAAACATATTACAAACAAAAACTTGCTTCATCAGCTCCATTCACCCTCCACACTCCCCCAAGAGAAATATGCTTAATTATAGAGCACTCTGGGCAATCCCATATCAAAATTACTGTGGTTTAGGATGTCAATAGCTTGCCATACAATTACTTGTTGCAAGACCAAGCTGCAGAGACTATGGAAATTTTTGCAACATTTTCCTTAACAATATGCATGACTTAAGTTTCCTCACCTTCCCCAGCCCAGCTAGCTACACACTGGGGTAAAGAGGTTAGCTTCTTTCCTGGGCTGAGGGAAGGGGGTGGAACAACTGTATGTTGCAGCCCAAACTGGCATAGATAATAGATTGAAGACTAACAGTATCAGAATAATTCACCAAGAAACTTAGACATAAAAGGACTAGAAAGAAAAAGAAGAAGTTCTGAAATCCTCAAGGCAACTCAGAGCCCAGACCTAAGGGTCTGCTGGCCATAACATACCCCAGCTGGCTGAGGTCCTGCAGCAGCACCCTCAGCTTAGCATGCTGCTACCACTGGCTGAGAACCGCATGTCTGTGAAATGCAAGAATCTACCTGTATTACTACAGCCACCATCAACCATCTCAAGATCAGGAGTGCAAGAAAAGTTACAACACATATAGACTCCATGGAGAGCCCAAGAAAGGAACACCTCTATAGTCAGCTGTTTATTGATGATAAGTAACACCTAATTATGTACAATGAAAGGGTCAGATGAAGAACTGAAGAAGACAGAAGTTAGCTGTAAGTTACCTTAGACACAGGACACAAATAAAGCTCAGGAGCTCAAGCTCCCTACAGGTCTACAGTTGCCCACTGATGGGATTTGGCAAAGTGACCCAAACAATATGCAGCACATAACAAAGAGCTCCTGACTTGTCTGTGTAAAAGGTATACTCTTGTCTTACAGAGACCAATTAGGGAGTTTGAGGAGTGAAATAAAGAGCTGTCTGATTTCTGCTCTTTGCACTCATTTGAAATTCCTGTTGTCAAGGTCTCCAACAGCAGCTTTCTAGCTTTAAAATCTTGTCCCTTCCTGGATGTCATTCCTCATCTTCTCTAAACTCCACAATTACTCCCATGCCCTTTACAATTTCTGTGAGCACCAAAAGCTTTTCATTCTTCCTTTGTGATGTTAATCTTATCTTTCAGCATCTTAGACCTCTTCAGTCACAACTTTCCTGTCAACTACTCATAGACGTGCTCTACTGCCACAGACCATCTTCCTGCATAGGGTGAACTCTCAGGCTCTCCTCTGGTATCTGGGCCGTGCACCACAACCAGCTCGGAGGTAGCTCACTGCCCCCTGCCTTCCCTAATAAGCCTTCTGCATAGCCCCTCAGTGCCCAGACCTGACATAGCCAGCCTGTATTCCGCTTAGCTCCGTAACCTTCATCTGTCTCTTGGGCTTGAAGCATTACATCTTCACAACATCTCAACAACTTCTCCTGCGTCGTATCTTTATATGATACAGTATTTATTCTCCACTTATACAAATAAACCTCTTGTCCATCATCACTATCCTCTGGTTTTCCAAACACTAACTTCTCTTGAAATGCAAGCCTTTACTTAGGTATCCACTCTGGTTGCTGCTACAGGGATAATTTTCCAAGCCACAGCTACACCCACATCACCTCTCTGTCCACCCCTCTACTGCACCAAAATCTCTTGACTTCCAAAGCCTGTTCTAGTTTCCCTCCATTTGCCCCTGCATCCCCTCAAATGATTTAGAAGGGCTAGTTTCTTCTCTGGCCACATGATGGTAACAGGCATCACCACTTCCTTGTTAATTATTTGAACAAGTGCATACTGTGAGAGCAGATTTTTTTTTAATTTACTTTTTTTTACAGATATTAGCAGAGTATCCTACTTCTGATCTCTTTTGTAAAATCTCCTTTGCCAAGCAGGTGGGAACAACTGGCTTCTGATTCTCACTCTGGTCTGGAGGGTTGCACTGTTTCCTACTGGTCTTGCACACAGGCACATCCCTCCCTTTCGACATCAACTATGAATCCCTTCAGTCAAGGGTTGCAGTTTTGCCCTCTGCTCATACAGCTCCCAGCCCACTGGGGTCCGCACCCACGACAAGCACTTCTTCACGGGACAGAAATAAAAAAAGATAATCAAGGCTAACATCAAAGGAAGTTACTCTGGGTGGATTTAGGTTGAGTGTAACACACAGCCACCACATCTGGCACTAAGATCAAAAGCAACAATGCAATGCAGTCCTTACGTAAAGCAATATGAAGTGCAATACTAGCCAGGCAGGTAGTCCTGCACAGGAGCATCCCAGAGTGCCTCAGTTTTATGTTCACCGTTAAGTCTGCATGCTCTGTGCAAAATCAGCTGAGGCAGCTTAAAAATACGACTGTGTTACTCCTGCCAGTCTGGAGACATGGCTGACCTGAATACACCCAGCTATTTTTAGCACATGGTTGCACTCCTTTCAGCCACTCTGTATTTATAAACCGGAAGTTATGAGGAAAGTTGTTCTTGGCTGGCACCAGGAAGGCGCAGCTAAGCTAACAATAGGCAAAGCCATTCAAGAAGTGCAACAATATAAGCTCTCCATTTTTCCTTCTAAATCTTAAGAGAGCGTTGAAAGTATTTAGCCAAAGCCTGAGTATGCTTCCAGAGTGCTGTTAATCAGGGCAAACCAACAGGACTGGCTGGGTCTCCCTGCACACACCGAGAGGGGAAATTCCCTCCTCCCAGCAGAACTCGATTTACACCAGCAGGGACACTTATTACAGTTCCCTGCAGTTTAGAAGATCGGGGCCACTCCATTCATCCAAGCAGTCCTTGCTTCTTTGTTCCCTTCTCTGCCTCCAAAATCTCAGCCCGGCCAGTCTCCGAGCCCTGCACTGGGCCTACGCTTCCCTACGGCACCACGGAGGGAAGGCGGCATTTGGTGCACCGGTTCGGGAGAGAAACTCGGCTGCTCGCCTGGCAGAGACTGGGCTCGGCTATATAAACTGGAGGAAATCTCCAGTGCCATGCAACAAAGGCTCCTCCACCAAGGCACCTCTCCTGGAAGCGCTAAGTTCAGGTGTTCTGCGCGGGCCTCCTTTTTAAGCGAAAGAGCACCGCGCAGACTTCTCTGAGCCCAGGGGGGCAGGAAGAGCCTTCACAGAGGGTCTCACCCACTGCCTGTGGTTTCCTGCCAACCGGGCCCGGGGCTGGCCCCGCGTCCGGCCAGTATCGACCGACCGGGAGCCCCACGCAGCCTCGGCCCCGCTCCCCGGCCGTCGCTGCGCCGTCTCAACACCTGCCGGCGCCGGCCCCGCCGTGACCCCCGCAGCCTCGCCCGCACCTCTCCCGCCGCACCTGTGCCGGCGCTTGCTCCCCTCCGGATGGGGGCCGTGGCGGCGTCGCAAGGTCCGCTGGCACCAGCCGCGGTGCGGCGTAGCTGTGGGCCGCCCCTGGCTTCGCGGGGCGCGGCTCCGTGCGCGGCGACGGCGAAGAGGGGGGCGCGGAAGCGCTAGTGCCACCGCCCCTGACTGCTGCCACCGCCCCTGTGGGCGAGAACTGCTTTCGGTTTCATGGCAGCCCCCGAGTGGGGAGAACGCCAGGCCAGGAGGCAGCACCATGGCCGTTCGTAGGAAGAAAGCAAGAAAGCGGCAATCCCGCTGGATCCTCAGAAACGGCAACGCCGCTTCGCTTTAATCCAGGGCGTTCGCTGCGGGCCCCTGTGGCTGAGGGAGGCTCCTCCTCACCGCCACCTGCTCCAAGTTCACCACAGGGCTGTGTATGCTCCCAAATGCTCTGGAAGATGTGATCAACCCAGGACAAATGCCCTCACAGGCCTTGAAGTTAGTTTTCCGGGAGGGGCTCACGAGAGTCCACGGCGAGAAGCACCCCGCTTGTGTTGGGAAGGGTCAGCTGACTTTATCCACTCCTCCTTCGGGCCACGCAGCCTCCTCGCATCTCTGCTTGCCTGCCTGGAATACAGTTACTCTTTTTTGTTGTTATTATTTACACCCACCGTACTGAAATAGCAAAACAAAATCCCTGCTAAATAAGCAGATACTAGCTAGTACCACGTACCAGTATTATTTGCTAAGATACACCAAAGGCTGTTTTACAAGCGCAGACCACGCTGCCACCCTCCAGCCAACAATACCTATGCAGCTGTTACACTGCTTGCTCCCCACTGTTCCGTCTTTCACATTGAACAGCTTGTAGGAAAAAAACGGGCTAGCACATGCACAAAAGCAATAAGGCTGACAAAAAAGAAACAGTTGGGCTGTGTTACCTGGACTGCCTTAAGGTGAGGTCTGGAAATAATAGTAATAAAATGTTTTCAGAAACATTTTTCTACTAAAATGATTCAAGACTTGCCACTCCCAGGGGTGTCAGTCCATATTGCATTGATTCTCTGAGTTCAGCAAAAGTCTAGAAGCCATGGCTACAACAGAGATCTTTTAAAACACTCCCTCTTGCAAAAGTCGATTTTCTTTTGTCTTAGCTTTTAGGAATGTCCTGGTTAGTCTAGGTACACACAGAAATGTCAGTCAGAACAGGCATTATGTTTCTGTAAGTAAATATAAACACAAATGAATAGTTTATTTGGAGATGGGATTGAGTTCCCAGGATGGATGTTTGCTACACTTGTGATCCTCCTCTTGCAGAACATTATGAGGTTTTGTGTTGACAAAAATCTGTCAGAAGGATCACCAAATATTAGGGTGCAGGCATTACTTTTAAAATCACAGCCCTTTAAGACTGAGTGAGTGTAACAGGAGGCTGGGTTTGCATTAAGGCAAAGTCATATTCCTGGAGCAACAGTAAAGATAACAAAACCTGAATCTCAGGGCTTCCTTCTGTGCCAGTCCAGGGGAAAACTTCCAAGCTAGTCGCAGCAACAAGGATTTATTTTGCTGCTATAATTATTTTGGTGTACAAAACTACACTGAAAAAGAACTTTAAGAGTAAATAGCAACTGTAGTAGCAGCTTTCACTAGTGGTGAAAATTAAGGAATTATTTTTTTTAAGTTGTACTTTAGCATCAATATTAAGGAGGTCTGTTATAAAAAAATGGGCCAAGTTGCTTATTGTAGTCCAGATACTGATGCCTATACATTTTGCCTCTCCTCCCTATCTGACTACAGGTTTTCAATGCTTAACTCAGTAACAGATTGCAAGTGGTGTTAATTTGTTTGCCTTTTATATCTCACATACAACTTCCTGTGTTCTTAAAGCAGATGTTTATCGTGATGGTGCTTGCTTTTAACTAGCTCAGAGAAGGGCAGACTTTTGAGGTTTAGCTATTTAACCCCAGGAAAAGCTGGAGGTTTGCCACATTTATTAAAACTACAAAGTTTTACTCAATGCAATTTACAGTGCACCATTTCATGCTGGAGCTGTGTCAGCTGCAAACTCCTCTACAGCTTCCTTTGCATTTTTAAATGCACCTCTAAGGAAACAATTTCAAGATGTTAGTCTTTGCCCTGGCTTTGCTTTTGCCTGACAATCACATTTCTGCCTAGCATCAGCTGTAACTTCAGTCTATTCCTGTGCAAGAAGCACAGCATAGTTCTAGTAACCTTCATCCTAAACTCTTCCCCACACTCTGCAATTCTCCTCTGTTCATAAACAAACTCCTGAATATATAAGCTACTGGTTCGTGTCCCATTTTCTATGAACTGAAAATCCCAACAATATAAAGATGAACAAAACCCTAAGAAGAGAGGCAACTGTAATTCCTTTTGCTCATGATTAACTCTAAGACAAATTAAACTGCTTTACTATGATGTGCAATGTTTAGTGATTGTTTTATTAACGCAGAAATATCTGCTGAACTTCATACCCATTCTGATTTAAAGTGCAACAATTAAATCTGATAGTTCTTGTACATCCATGTTTTGCAAGTGCTGTTCCTAGAAGACACGTTCAGATTATGCCTTGCATTTGTAAAATGTCGTGTTTAGTACCGTTTTGCTTTATTAACTAAAATAAACTGTACAAAAAGCTGTAGAGTTACATTAGCTTTGAACAATGTAGGATACACGTTCTCTGCCAAACTTTAGTGTGCAAACATTTTACATTTTTTAAAGTGACAAAATTAAGCCAACCTTGAAGTCAGAGTTCATTACTACATTACAAAACAGGAGACTAGATATGGCAAAAGAAATTCCCCATTGAAATTAACACCATTGTATAATTTTATTTCTAATTCTTAAAAAAATATAAATGAATTTAGAAGAGAATCACAGTATAAGGGCCCTAACGTATCAGACCATTACAAGGTACATAAAAATAGAAGACACAGATTTCTTTGAAACTTTAATCCTTTGATTAAGCAGCAAGCATATCACTCTCCAGGCAAACACTGCTTAAAACAAACCCTACCCCCCAAAACAGGACGTGCAAACGGTATGCACATATTCTGCAAAGCACACAATAAAGACATTTTGCTATGTACATTTAGTACTACAAATGCTAGAAGTTCCCTACTGTGTGCTACAGTGTATGTAAATTAAGAAATACTACCCATCTCTGGCCCTCCCTCCCCCCGTCAAATACAGCACCTTTGCCCAGTTATAGCATATTTAAACAAGATTAAACGGAATTACAATGTACTGAACAGTTTTATAGCAGTTGGTGGTGGCCAACTGTACTGCAACACCCAACATTCTGCATACTGAAGTCTATCGACAAGAGACAAGACAAAAATTAGCAGAGGTACAATACACACATCTAGGAGACTTGATGCCAAAAAAAAAAAAAAAAGAAATCCTGGAGATGTATCTTATCACTGCTAACAAACTGAGATACTTCAGATATCAAAATGTACCATTATTGGTTTCATATCAGTTTTAAAGTCTGGAGAGCAGCCAGATTTGTGTATAGCTGGTAAGGAGACACTTAGGACTCCCAGAACACATCTTTCAGTGACTTTGAATTCCCAGTGCTTGTTTTACAGTGCTGCTTTCTTAGATGAGAGGTCATCTGCTGTTCATGTAGTGGCTAAGCATCACTGATGCAAAAGAAAATTCGGAAGAAAGACCTTTTGTATGAGACCTTGGCACACCAGTGAAAGAAAAATCTCTCAAGTTTGATCTGAAAATATTTTTAAATGAAGAACTAAACCATTAAAGTCAACATCTTAATGGTAATTCAGTCCACAACCATCAAACTTTTACAAATGAAATAGGATCTGATGCTATAAGAACTTCCCTTTGCACATAAAAGACTTCAGTCAGCTGTTAGACCATCCAATTTATCTGTGAAAAAGCATAGGAAGAGCACATTCCATTTTCAAATAAAGTCACATTTCAGTCAAGGGCAAATCTAGTTAATAACAGAATGTATTTAAAAGGATTTTCAAACATCATTTCAGCCATAAGCAAAAATAGTTTTCTAAATAGTATGGCAGTCAACATGAATGTTATTACATAGTCAAGAATTTAATCTTTTTCAGTAGCTTGATTCATATCACACACCTTCATTCAGTGCTACTCAGATTTGCAGCCTGGTTTACTTGGAGGGTAGAGGCATCTACTTTTTTAAAAAAAAAAACAAACAAACTAAAAAAACCCACCCCCATAACATTGCTGGGCATAAATCAAGGTTTCAGAAAAAATACAGTGGAAACAAAACCTTTCATTTTCCTACAATTTGGAACCAATAATTAATATCCAAATGTAGACTTTATTTAGTCAATAAATCAAAACAATTAAAACCCCACAGTAGCCTCAATCCAGCTAATCAACTTTTCAAGAAATAGCAGAATTCAGAGATAGTAATTTTAAGACTGGACTGGCAGCAGGTAACTCTACTTCCCTCATGAAGTCTTAGGCAAGATATCAATGATCTAATGTAATACAAACTGCAGATGGCCATTTTCAGAAGAATGAAATTCTACTGTACTTAAATTAGAATAATTAGTGGAATAATAAATTATATTAATGGTTCTTGCTATATGGCTCCCTCTCCTCTCATTCCCCTGGGTGGTGGGAGTTGCTGCACCTCTCCATTCTAGTGAACAAGAGATATTGCAGCAGGAAACTGGAATCCTGTTTCCAGTTATCTTCTATGAGTACCACATGTATGAGATTTATTAAGTTTGGTACAATAGCTCATTGAGTCTTCAGAATACTCTTTCAGAGGAGTGTTTAATAAGACAGTAGCTTTTTAAAGAAAAAGTGTTCTGGGAAAACCATGAAGAGAAGAAACACATTTTGTAAGAGTGTGAAATGCAACTACTGTTATCTAAACATGGCCAAAACCTCAGAACCTAAGGCCATCATTTTTTTGCACTAAAAGGTAAAAAAAAAGAAAAATTCACACACAAAAAAAATCCAACACTACATTTAAGTCTCCTACAATAATATATATTCCTAGATTTGCCAGCCTACTTTCCTGTAGTTAGATGCTTGACTACGAAGAACTGTAATAAAATAAATAGAGTAAAAATCAGTTAAACAAAATCTTGGTGTGTTGAACATTTATTCATTTAAGAAGTTAGCTTCCTTCAGCAGTTATTCATATAGAGGAGGACTGTATTGTCGGCATTGTTCTGCTGTACAAGTCTTTGACATAAAAATATTTTTATACAGGTGGGCATTCACGTGATTCCGTTTTGAGTCATTAGCTTGCTCCTCTGTAAAACTGGTCTGATACCTGTGAAGGCTTGCTCTTTTCTCTCCTTCATTATTTGAAAAAAAAAAAAAGAAGTATATTGATACAATTTTTCAAATGTAGGAGTTAGCATAATTCTGCTTATTTCTTCAGTGCAGAGTAGACTGAGATTCTGTCTGAATTCCAATAAGTGAGGGTGGCTGCTGGCCACTAACGGTGGTTAACACTGGCCTTGGGTTCAGACGAGGAGGCATGGAATTAGCTGGGCGGATGAGCGGTGGAGGAGGCTGATTTAGAGTCGGCCTTGGCTGAATAAATCGTGCCTGCTGTTGAAGCGGTGGAGGTTGACGATGGAGGGCAGGGGCAGCAGGAAGCGCTGGACGAAGTAACGGGGGCGGCTGATTTAAAGTTGCCATGGGAGCAGTAGGTGCTGGAGCAGATGCCTGTGCTGGAGGCGAAGGGCCTAAACACTGAGTGGCTGGAGTGCTTTGTGCCTGCACAAAGGACAAAGACAAGACTGTGTGAACAGCCATCCCAGCTAGAATGTGATGCAGTTGGGCTGCCACTGTCCACTACACAGGAAACAGCATTTAAACAAACAAAACCAAAAACCTGAGAAGTTACTGAAAAGAAATCACCAACCAAAACATTATAGATGGTAGAACTAAAAATATTTATGAAGCAAGAGTCTTCTTCTAGAACAAGAACCGCATTTTAACAAGAAAACAGTAACATGATCGTCACCATCAAAGGTGCAGTCCTGCTCCCAGCTGGTGAACAACACTGGCTGAAGTTCTATGCAAGCTCATCATCATTCTTTAGAATGCGGTTTGCTACTCCACACCAGTTAACCTTACATTATATCACTAAATAAAATGCTGTTCCTCAACCCATGCTTACTTATTTCTTGTACACAAAACACACCTCATCTTCTTCATCAGTGCTCTTTCCTGATGGCACATTAGAAGTATTTTTTGTGTCCTCCCCTAAAGCAGAAGCATCACCATTAGAAGCCAGGGTTCCTTGTTCCGCTTCCCATTCCTGCAATACCTCCTCTAAGTTAAACCGACGCCTGTAGTTTACAAAGAAGTTCTTCACTTGGCCAACAGTCTTGTTGCCAATTACATCTGCAATAGCTTGAAAATCTTTACCATATTTTCGGACACCTGGAAGGCAAAGTAAATAACATAGCTGTGAAGAATCAGTCAGACACAGCTACGTGTGATTGTATTTATAGAGAGAACCTATGGGACCTGCAAACCAAGGATTCTCTAATTAGGAAGACTTCTCAATTAGAAGAAGGCCTCAATTTCTATTAAAACAAAATACTTTTAAATTGCACAGCTATCAACATACAAATCAAGAACTTTATTAAAAGGTCATTACCACATTCTTCTTAAAGAGCCTGGCTTACTCACCAAGCCTCCCAACCTAAAATCAGAGAGATCTGCCCTCTGACAAAGTATATCCTTCAGTGTGCTTACAGTAAGGGCAGAAACCCGAGACAAGTTCAATACAGGAAAGGGAGGGTTACTGAGCATGTGTGCATAGCTGTAAACAGGGTATAACACTATAAATGTCAAGGGACAAACACTGAGAGTTCTACAGGTTCCCTCCATGCCAGCTGCATGCAGATGGTTCTTTGTCCTGTGCAGCAGGAGTAGTAGAGGACAGTAGCTACTGGATCAAGCACAGGGTAAAACAGGGGGGCACAGTTCTGTAAGTCAGAATACACTCTCGTTCCTGTACTTGTGACATGCTCTACTGAGGCTACAAAGAGCAACTTGCAAGCATTCACGTGACAAAATCATAATAAAGCTTTCGTTCACCATTTGAGCTGGGTAAGGAGAATCTGGGGTTTGGGGACAACCACCTTGGGGAATGAAAGTACATATAAACTACTGGTGTCTGTTTATAAGACACCACAACAAAAGCCCCCAGGATCAAACCCTCTAGGATCAAATTCTCCAGCAAGAAGCAGCATGACAGAATATCTTCGCATCTTTCTTTTCATTCATCTTCATATTGACATCAGTAGGACATTTTTGTTTATAAGCACTTCACAAGAAAATACTTCATAAGTAAGTCCCATCATGTTCCAAAACTACATCTGCACATAACACACAAAAAACCTTGAGTACAACATTCCATACTTTTAACCTAAAATTGGAATTATAATCTATATGTATTGATTTTTTGTCTCAGTTGTATTTAGGTATGAGTCTAGTTCCTTCTCTCTCCTGCTTAAGGAAAAAAAATTCTCAAACTCTCCAGCCTCCTAGAAAACAAGTTTCATCTGCACAAAGTGTTTTTTTAATCACAAGTGTCCAGAAGTTTGGATACTAAAAGAAATAAAAGTTTTATTCCACACTGAGTAAACAGAAGACTCATTTTTTGCTCTCAGCTATGCATGAGTGAACTACAATTTGACTTCTTCTGTGAAGCTCCTGATAACTAAACTCATTCAGAACACGTTACAGTGCTTAGAGCACAGGCACTCTGTCTCATTACAGGAAAATAAATTTATGCCTCATTTCATGCCTCACTTCAGAAAGCAAGGCACAGGATTTGGAAAGTGAAAGTTGTTTCAAATCTGAAAGCTATGTTTCTTTTTAACATAACTGTGAAGAGTGTGACCTTCAGCTTGTTCTGCTCTTCTCTATATTCTTCATTAACAGGGACTCTGATGTGGTAATGTACACTCACTGCAATTTAAAAGTTCAGCTCCAGGACAGTTAACAATTTCTGTAGTGGAAGCTGATGTTTCAGCTGTCAAGGGCCCAGCTACATTATTTAAGATCTTTTCTGGGGCATACAAAAGAATCCAGCCATCCCGACTGCAAGAACCTTGGAAACAAAACAAAGGGCCCTAGCAGAGCCGTGTGGGAGGACACAGGGCAAAGCAAAGACAGGGATTTGACTCTTCGCTTTATCAGCTGTACATGGTATCACCCATACTCCTTCAAAGCTGTGTGCGCCTGCACAGTACTCCCTACAGTGTTTAATATTCTTTGATTGCCCTACCATTACCACCCTTACTAATTTATAATGATCATTAAATGTCCACTGCAACATATCTAACATCCTGTACGATTAATCAAGTGAACAAAGCGCCCAGCAGAACAAAGCACATTTTTGTTTGAATCCAAATTGAGACTTTCACTGATTTCAGGCTTTTCTGTTACTATGCTATCTATATTCACCTTAACGTGCAAAACGACTGAGACTCTTGGCTAACTTCAACTAAAGTTGAAGGTCTTAAAGGGTATTTCCAAACAAACACTTGAAAACAGTATATCTTGCCTTCACTGATAGCCCAACTATAAGAAATATCAGAAGAAAATAAAATTTCCTTAGCTTAGCTACACAAAACACTACTCATTCTGGATCCTTTTCAGAGTGTTCTTTAGTACTGCTCTAGTATCACCACTATGACTTCTACACAATGGTGTATTAAAATCCTGTTAAACTGCATCAGAAACAGAGAAAGTTTAATACATGTTTATGAAAGCTTTATGCATCAGGTGCTGGCATATCTGTAAGAGTTGATGCCAAACCATCAACTCTTTCAAATCAGTGCACATTACTTACACATGCTTACACAAATTCTGTGCTAAATATCACTCAAATTATTTCTAAAATGTTAAATTTATTCTTATTGTACAACAGATTAGGTTGCTGAAAGTGAATCTAAAAAAAGAACACTGCATAGCCTCACTTCACATATATGAATGTCTTTCTCCTGGCTCATTTGAAAGCAGCCCTGATCATGAGAATCCTTTAGGCTCTTGAAAACTTTACCCAGTTGCACAAGTGCACTTGGAATACATGCATGCTCAATATTTCAGTGGGTCATCTTGAATGTCTAACTCAGAGGAACTCATAAATCCAAGCTTGATGCATTGATGCTGCTTAATGTTGTGCAGCACAGCAAACACTGAGAGGCACACAAGACACTAGCCTGGGTCCAAAACAATATAATACAGCACCACAACAGGGCAGAAATAGTTACCGGCAACCTCTGGGTTTCGAGAGCTGCAGTTTCACTGTGATGGGATTACAGTGCTCCTGACAATTACCTTATGTAGAGTTAGATCCGAGTTGTACTAACTGTTTTCCACTGCAATGTTATGAAAGTCATGCACTGTTTTTCAATTCAGATTTTGTTGGCTTTCCTGGAACAGTTTTGCAATTGCAATTTTCATATGGCTGAGATCTTGATAGTGCTCATACATTTCTATATATAAATCAAGTTTATGAGAACACCTCAAGTAATGAACTGGTCCATTACATTCAAGATCTATTCAGAAACAGCTGAACAGTAACCTGATAAATTACACAGCAAAAGATTGGCTCAGAGACTGTAAGCCTGAGTCCACAAGCCCACTGCATGCAGCCACACTACTTTTAAGATTACACACTCAGCTCTATTTTAAGGTAGGTTTTTTCATTACCTCCTCTTTAGTTACTTCCAGTTACCTGAGATTAGCTCACAGATGATTTTCATGCTCAGAAAAAACAGCACCAAAATTATATTACTGTTTTTTTTTTATTATTTCCGTGGTTGAACACCTGAACTCAAGAGAACAAACCACAGAAGAGCCACCTACCTGCTTAATGCTTATGATTTCTATAAAATTATTAGAAGAACATGCCAAAATGTATCAGCACATTTGATGAAATAAATATATTTTAAATGTACAAACTAGATGTGTCCTCGTGCTCAAGTCCACTTCCAAGTTCAAGGTAACACACATAATGGTAGCTTTTAATACAGCTACCACGGGTACTTTCTTCTAAAAACAGAGTCTGGGCAAAAGACAGCATGGCTCCTTCATGAATAAGTCTACCAGCTCAAGTAACTATTTTGATGCAAGAGATCAGGGTCCTTATACTCCTACAGCACTAATTCCAGTAGAAAGACTCTACTACTAGGCAGTAGGTAAAGGAGGGATAATAAGAATACTTTGTTCCTATCATTAAGGTTCTCTCCCATCTCCATTTTATACACTGGCAAAGGAAGGGGGCTAAAAAAGAAACAATACATATAGGAATCACATGCAAATTCAGTGAAAACAGGTTTCTTCCCAAAGACCTGATTTCTTACCCTACTCTTAGGTACTGAGGCTGGCTACTTTTATAAAACACAAAACATTCCCCAGAGAGGAGACTAGAAGACTAGAACTCCTCTCCAGGGAGTCACCACCAACTCTCATTCTCTTTTAACCATGCTGCAGTTTTATTATTTACCTTGTTGGTCACCTAGTGTCGTAGTTTAACAAAAGCTAAATGCATTTTTGCCTCTTCCCAAGCTGATGCTTATTGAGAGCTCCAATAACTAAATTAGGAAAATGCAAGACGGTTTGAATCCTTTCATGTTAAGGCAGGAACAATGAACCTCGATTTTCCCCGCTTCTCCAGCAAGCATTCTACTTACTAGACTACCATATTAAAGATAGGCATCTCCTTCTGTTGCATTTGGGAACAAAATAAAATAAGTGAGCTTGTTAGCAGTACTGAGAGGATGAGCTTACGACAGAAAATGGTTTAGGGATGTAAATCTCAGTGTGAGCCATATAAGTTGAGAGGCATGACTTTAGACTAACCATGCTTTTCAGCATTTCCACTCACACTTCAAAATAAACATGGCTTTAGGTTCAGTCATCTGGCTAACAATTTTTCAGGTATGATGCACCTGACAACTTTACACTGATATCCTTGATTAGGAAGTGCATGCCAAAGCAAGAAAAGAGTCAGTTTTCCGTCACATAAATGAAACGACTGAGAATTAGCTGTATCAAAATAGCCTGTTAAAAAATGTTGTTTGTTCTCCAAATGTTGTTTGTCTGTCAGCTTCAAACTCTTAAAACGGCCTCCACTGGGTAGATATCTACTCTTTTATTCACTCATGAATGGAGAAAAGTAACTGTAAAGCAGTTTTACGTCTGCTTTTTCCTACTTTAAGAATAAGGAGAGATGTCTTAGTAAGTGTTTGCTTCAAATTCAACTATTACTTCAATCTTCCACTTGAGAGAAATTCATGTAAGGTTATTAAGAAGATCGAAGGGACGCAACAGCTAAACCCAGCTTAGTTTTGCTGTTTGAGATTGAATATGGGTAACTGAAAGACTAGTGTCATGTTGGCTGAATGAATGCCCTAAATATTCCACTAGTTTTGCTGTTTTCCCAGTGATTTTGTTGTAAGACCAGATAAAGTTCAGCTTTTCAAGAGGGAAATATAAACGTAAGTCCGAATACCTCTTCAAATCCTTTACATAAGATTTCAAATCACTACTACCATTAACATACCTTGTACTGCAAGAAGCTGCTCTTCTGTGGTCCAACGGGCATTGATTTTCTGATTAGACTATTAAAATCAGAAAAATGGCACAAAGATCACTAAAATGTTTAAACAGCTACAAAATATCTGAGCACCAGACTGTACTTCTGCTACATTTTGTAACACAGGTAAAAATTTCTTGCTTATAAGCCATTAATTTATAGTTTAGGATTGCTTTTATGGAGTGAAAGTAGCATTTAAGGATTTGAGCTTTTAACTACATCAATATTTTTTCCTCTGTTTTACTGCAGTTCTTAATATCAGCTATATCAGTACTTATGCACAAGCTAACGATCTTTATGCAGACAGAATTTGAATTTAGTTACATTTATCTGAACTATTAGGACTTGTATTCACGTTATGTTTCACATCCAAGTGTTTAAAACAAGCAAAAAGAGAACTTTAGTGCTAATAAATCATTCACTTTGGATGCCCAAATGTGCATATAGTCATGTTTTCACACAGAACATAGAATTTACTTCTAGCAATTTACATTATCTACTTTTAATCAGAAAAAAACTCATATATCAGGACTAGTTTCAGCTCCCGATTGTCACAAACAAACATGACATTCCAGTTTTTTCTGCTTTTTTATTCAGCCAGTTGCCATGAAAAAAGCCTACCACTAATTCCTTGTAAAGAAGCCAGACTCACCCCTGCATGTAATTCAATGGATCCTGTTTAAGCTGCTTCTGAAATGCAACTCTACGCTGCAGCAAAACACATTTCTGTAGCTTCCCCCTAATGTAAGTGCAAGGCCACAAGTTCTAGTACGTATTCTGATTTACCTCAGGAGGTTTGAATTCTTCAATCCCGCCTTCCATTTTCTGTTTAAGTGCACTGTTTACTTGCTTAGCATTTTGAACCTTGGTCAAAAACAACAAAGTTAATCAGCTCCACAAAGAAAGTTGGTCACTTTACACATATATCTTCACTAGGATTGCCACAAGTGTACCTCCTAAGTTAGAAAGAGAAATATTATGGTTTAAGGCTTCACTATTTTTAACTGTGTAAAAAGAAAAATACAGCACAGTTTACTACAGAGAGAAAAATATTTAAGCCAGTCTTTCAAAAGAACAGTTTGTCTGCAGGAATATCAAAAGTAGGCCATAACAATCAAGTCTTTATAATGATGTATTATGTTCTTGAAGAAGAATGCAGAATATTCTAGACACAAAACTTGTTTCTTAGAAATCTAAGTGAGATGTACTGTATACATTAACTTCTTCCTTCTTCAAAAAGCACTTTGAAAAAAAATAAAGATTTATGAGATGCCTCCAGTTAGTTCTTTCTGACAGACTGCTTTTTATTTACCTTAGGCCATCATAATTTCTTTTAAGGGTGACTCTTGAAATTATTTAAATTAATTAAATAAAATATCTTAGTCTTTAAAAAGAAGAGAGCCTCCAAATTGTACATACATACAACCATTAACCATTTAAACCTGACAGTAATGCACTTGAGGTAGCATAGGTAAGAAAATAGTTTTGCATACTATGGTTCACAGCTATTACAAGTGTTCTTAAGTATGGACACAAAGGCAGACAACTCAGTGGGAGATTCCAAAGGCTGCATCTCTGAGATCACTGCAAGAAAAAAAGAGAAACACAACCTCAAGGCTGTAACTCACCTACACTTAAAGTGTGAAACCCACCTATACTATTTAGCCCCAGAGTCCTGCTGTGATAGAAAGAAGCATATTTCTCCTGTAAAAGAATACAAGGGAGCAAAAACCCCATGAAGCCCTTTATTCACTCCATGATTTTGCAAGATGGCAGCTCTTAGTGGTCTATAAGGAGGCAGAAATTCCAGGAGATAAGCCTTCACTTTGTAGCCTCATTGCTCCTAGAAAGCAAGCATGCACATAATGCTGTATCCTTAAGAAGCTGAATACATTCTGTTTCAACTTTAAGCACCAGGTTAACTTCTTCATGCAAAGGGTGCAGGCAATTGTCCTCTTAAAGATGAAGACTACAAAGCCTGTCTAAATTTAATAAGAAGTAGAAAGCCCTACCAAATCAAAAAGAGAAACAACTAGGTCCATGAATCCCTCCCCCTCAATACTTTATATATGGGGAAGGACATCCAGAAAAACAGCTACAATTTTAAGAATAACATATGTAACTTCCTCTGCTTTGTCTTATTCTTACTTGTTACATAAATACTTTTAACAAAGTTAAAAAAAAATCAAATCAGATGTGAACTTTGGTTTTCTCTTGTCCCCCAATATTAGAGATTCTAATATTGTTTTCATGCCATACTCCTCCAATGTCCTCCTTTTTTTTTTTTTTAGGGAAGTCATCTTGTTTCATGTTATCCAAAAGAGCAGATGAACACAAAAAACAAAACCAAAAAATAGCTAGTGTCCAGCATTTCTGGTGTTAACTGTGGAACAAAATTAGGAAGACTCACATTAAAAGTTTATAAATATTCACAGATAATCTTCAAAATCATTACAATCAGAACAATCTGAGATGAAAATAAGACCCATAACCCATGGTACCTGTCGCTTTAAAGAGATTAGTTCCATATCCAGCTGTCTAAGAATTGTGTTGGCTGCATTGGGACTACAGGAAACAGCTATCACATCTTCCTGGGTCAGGTACATGCCTTTTGGTGGACGGCATTTGGAGCGCTGAGAATGGTGGCGATGCTGCAAGCTCTGATACTCTCTTCTACCCAGACCTATTTTGCTTGTCTGAACAGGCTGCTCATTATTGCCCTTTAATTTACAAGAAACAAAACATTAAAGAATAACAGTGTCTTGTATACAACTTTATTAATCAATTATTGCATTGCATTGTAATGTCATATATGTGATGAAAACCTAAGCTAACATCCTCCTCTGCATGTAGTACCCAAACTAAGTATTGCAGATGAACTGTTGGAACATACTAGTCATTTGCTGGATGAGTCTGCATAGTCTTAGAAAGGTCTGTTTTCAAAACATTTTTTTTTTTTTAACATGGCTGAAAATATAGTAAGTGGTACAGAAATCACAGTCTGGATACTCTGAAAGTTGGCAAAAATTAAGAACCACTTATGAATGTAGAGAGTAAAGAATAAATCCATTACAGGTTTAAACTAAGTCATCAGTGAATTTACGCATTTATTTCTGGTCAGATAAAAAGAGTTCAGGTGGAGATCAGGGGAGAAGAATGACAGAAAATCAACCATGATGGGCAAGAATGCAAGATAACACTTTCCCTGCTACAACCACTCTAAGGAAAGTGATTGTGCAGTTTGCTTTGGGAGGGAGTTTGAGATTTGGAAGAAATGATGGATGTACTTTTTCAGTTATAAAAATCCATGTAATTTAGCAAACTTAAGTCTTCGTTGTTTGCTTTTTTGAAGTAGAAAGGGATAGCAAAGAGGACATGAAGTCTTTGTAACTGCAGTTTTGATACTTTTGGACATGTAAATATTTCAGCTTTGTCTTCAAGTGGCATTGCTGCACAACAGCTAGTCTGCATGTATGTGACTCCCATAGAGCAACCTGGTAGATTCCCTGACCAGGAGGAGAGAAGTAAAAATGACTTTCCCTGCAAGAATTTTCCAGTTCAAACCAATGCTTAGTACTGGAACAGAGATGTGATTCAGCCTTTTTGCTGCTTCAAGCAGCTCCCTACCACTCCTCCTTGCTAGCATCCATGCAGGTTAGAGGAGGTGGTCATCTGACCACAGTGAAAACAAATTACAGCAGTCATTACTATGTTCCGTAGCATCAGAACAAATCAGCAAACAGCATTTTGCTCTACTGCGCTTCACCTTCTGTCACATTCTCCTCCCAGCTAATGTCACATCTAAATCCAGTCCATGGGCTTCATAGAGGCCATGTGCTCTTCCTTGGAAAGTGGGCATAGAGCCTTACATTTTTGAAATGTCTAAAATATTCCAAGACTAAGTTTACTTCTAGCCCATTTATACCATTTGGTTTTTTTGGTTCTGCATTGCTCTTTCAGTATTAAATTGTGGTTCCTGTCTGTTCAATTTGGATTTCAGGTGAAAATATTCAAGTTTTTTCTTTCCAAGCTAGAGTATTTGACTTGTTTTAGTTTCTCTGGTAACAGAAAGCTTGCATTGCTCTGCATGTTCAGGTAGCCTACTTAGGAAGTGAAAGTATGCAAGTCCTATAGGAAAAACTAGATGAGAAATTTATCTTATGCAGATCCAAATAGCTCATCCTACATGTTTATGAACACACTACTTTCATTCTGGACTGCAGGTAGTGATTCAAACAATAATCAAGGAAAGTAAATTGAACAAAGCAGCCTTATTTAGAAGTTGCTTAGGCAGCAACTCAACAGATTGCAGGAACATTGTTACAAGAGCAGAATGAAAAGTAAAAAAGTTCATTATTAGATGTTATGCTATTTCAAGTTCATAGAAAAATATGTGCAGGCATGTTAAGAAAAAAACCCCACAAACTCTTACAGAAAGGGGTAATTGTAATTGTCCTCTTTTTTTTCCCCCGCAGGCAGCTAGCTAAAATAATACATTGAAGGTCACTGCAAAGCCGAGAATGGAATCCAAACCTATCAATCTCTTACTCGGCATCATTTTTGGTAAAACTGGAAAGTTTTATTAATAATCCTAGATACCACTTCATGTGACTATTAATGTTTTGCACTACCTCTCTTTTCATATTCTCAAGAAGCATGAACTGCCCCATTTTAGGAAAACTGCAAATGCACTAAGTTGAACTAAAGAAAGAACTAAAAAAGTTATTCTTGAAAAAATGTTTTTTTAAAATGCTAAGATTCCAGTAATTCACAACCAGTAAAACTGTAAACATATTCACAAGAAAAAGGCAGGGGGAATGTTGTTTCACCAGGTAGCCACAGCATACTTCTCTTACAAAACAGGAAGATCTCTCAGGATATAGTGAAGGTAATGAGACATGCATTTATGGCCACAGAACAGCAAAAAATGTATGATAAAATTTCTTTTTCAATCAGAAGTTAACATCTTGATCACCTAAAAACTCTGATTTCAGCAGGCTGCAAGCTAAATTTCTTTACAAGTCCCATTTTTCACAGAAACACATTCACAGAAAACAAACAAACTGACATTCACCATTAAGCTATCTGTTACCTCCTTTTTGGCTTCTTTTTTGGGATCATAATCACTATCGTTTCCATCCATTGGATGAGCTTCTTCTACGTCATCATCACTGAGGACAGATTATAAGAGGCTGGTCATTTTATCTGTTTTTTAACCTCAAATATAAATATGTATCAGAGTAAGACAGAAATATCTACTCAAGGATATTTGTAGTTTACAAAAGACAGCTGTTGAAAATATATTTCCTTTATTAAAATCTATTAATTGTTATGCTACACAAGCCAATCTGGTACTGCTGCCAAAAACCTTTGTGTCACCTTTCTTCAATTCAACTTGTCTGTGTCAGCATGAACATTTACATGGTCAACTATACCAAGGCTAGAAATAACCTTTCATTTCCCTTGTTAGTTTTAATAGATCCATTTTCAAAACACTGCACCAAATGGATGAATAAACCCTTTCTGAAGTATGAAGGGAGCAAAAGTAGACGACCTAACATGGGAAAACACAGGACTCTTTTTCACCAAAGTGCTCAAGATATAGCAGTTTGCAGGGAAGGGGAGCATGTGTGTAAAGAAGTGAAATCTGTTGAAATAAATCAAAGCAAAAGGGTCGAAAAGGTAACAGTCAAGTCCAATCCAGTCTTTCACACAATATTATTTCTGAATAACTGAATGTAAAAAACACCAGAAGAATTTCTAGAAGCAAACTGATTTTCTTCTGAAATCCTTCAGCTACAAGGTCACTAAGTAAGCATATGAATTTTAGATTTCAGGAGTTCTTTTCAGTCATATATAACTAGACATTTTCATAGAATCACAGAATTGCCAGGGCTGGAAGGAACCTTAAAGATCATCTAGTTCCAACCCCCCTGCCATGGGCAGGGACATCTACTAGATCAGGTTGCTCAGAGCCCCATGCAGCCTGGCCTTAAAAACTTCCAGGCATAGGGCTTCTACCACTTCTCTGGGCAACCTGTTCCAGTGCCTCACCACCCTCATAGTGAAGAACTTCCTCCTAACATCCAACCTAAATCTACCCTCCCCTAGTTTGTATCCATTCCCCCTAGTCCTATCACTACCCGACATCCTAAAAAGCCCTTCACAAGCTTTCTTGTAGGCCCCCTTCAGATACTGGAAGGCCACAATAACGTTTCTTCGAAGCCTTCTCTTCTCCAGACTGAATAACCCCAACTCTCTCAGCCTGTCTTCACAGGAGAGGTGCTCCAGCCCTCTGATCATCCCCCAGCACATCCATATCTTTCTTGTACTGGGGGCTCCAGAACTGGACGCAGTACTCCAGGTGGGGTCTCATGAGAGTGGAGTAGAGGGAGAGAATCACCTCCCTCGACCTGCTGGCCACGCCTCCACTTGGGTTTTGCTCTATCTAGGCAGTTTTCCATAAATGTAAAATCATACTTTCCAATATAAACAGGCTTATGTTACTTATACATTAAACTTGTGAAATCATTTTTTAAAAAGTACAAGTTAATACTCAAGTATAGCAAGTGCAATGTAATTTTAATTTCATAGTAACTAGGGGAAGTGTCATTCCCTTCTATCCAAGACAATTTAAAACTATTTTGAGTTCTAATTCTCTTTGACTAGTAGCAGTTCTGTCTCCTAAAGTAAGATTTTATATAAAGGGTTTTCTTTATAAAACAGTGCTTGTGCACAATTGCTGCAACTCTTTACAGTGGTTGATCTTTAGGTTTTAACTCCATTCTAGTTCAAAATAAACCAAACCAAAACAAAAAAGAAAAAATGTAAACCAGAAAACCCCCACACCTACAAAAACACTCCCCTCCCCACACAATAATATAGGGTTAGACTTTTCAAATAAAGCATTTCTAAACCACATTCCCAAACTTCAAGCTTTTTTGAACCTTTGTTTTTACAGTTATCCATTAAAGCACTCAAGTGTGTTATTACAACTCATTTCAACTGGACTTTCGTCGTCGTGGCTAGGCTTCGCAAACGAAGATCCAGGGAGGGCTCCACCCACGCTCCTCATCAGCGCCTTTTACAAGCGCGCTGATAAAAAGAGGATAGTGGATAGCACCCTCGAGCCTGCGCTATGGATTTTTTTTAGATGAGACACAGCATGCGCAGAACTGGACCCACCCTTTAGTCCTAAGGTTCATGTGCCTGGGCCTATGTCCTGGTTTGGGCTGGAGCAGAATTAATTCTGCTAAGATGGTATTGCTTCTAGCCAGGATCCCTTTAAAAGTGACTGTATTCCTCTGAAAGCTGGCAGTATGTTTTCAAAACATGTTATCATCTTCTAATAGCTTAAGCCTGAATGTTTGGGTTACAGCCTGAAAATTGGAATGTAAACTTTTCTGTGGCTTTGCTGAGAAGTCAGGGGGTGTGCAGGGTGAGAGCGTGCACCTATAGGAAGGAGACAGGCAAGGCAGGTGACCCCAAACTGACCAACTGAGTATTCCATTTCATACACGTCATGTTCGGTATAATTTACGGGGGCCATCCCCCCTTCTCGCTCTCTCTCTTCTTCGCCTCTCTGGCAGCCCTGCTTGGCGCCCCAGCTTTGCTGCTTCCGCGCTTCTGAGTCCAGGCCTCCAGGGTCCAGCTTCCTCCTTTTCTTCCCCCGCCCGGGGGAGTTCGGCTGCGGTAATATAGCAACCGAGAGGGAAGGTGGGAGGTTTGGATCTTGGTGCTGGCTCTGTATCTTTGCTTGTACATATTTGCCTGTTGCTGTTGTTTTCTATTAAAATAGTTAAACTTACTCAGCCTTTTCCAATCCACAAGTCTCGTTATTTCATCCAAACCATAACAGCCTAGCAAGTTGGATGCTGGCAGCGAGGTCCTTAGGACGGAGGTTTAACCTCTTAGATGGAAGGCCTTACAGGGCTAAATGAGCTCCATCTGCCCGGGTTTGGAATCAGAGTTGGCCCTCTCCTAGGATGACTGCCAGAAGGCTAATGAGCTCATCCTACCCATACAAGGATCATAGGAACATAGTATCACTCCCCACACTTTACCGTGCGCAGTGAGTTTAATGCTCCCTCTGCTGTCGGCACAGTTATTGCAGCAGGAGCCACAGGAGACACCAAGTGATTTTCAGACTGTGCCTGTCAACTGGACTTACACAGTTCTTAAATCACAGGTACCAAACTCCTTGCAAGTAGAGATGTCACCATAGATGCTCAAACCTCAAAACACAGTTCATACTGAAACATAATGGCTGGAAATTACCCCAACATTTCTACCTAGAAAGACTTAAGTCTCTGGTTAGCTACATAAGAATATAAAACTTACCTGTCACCTTGATTGTTTCTATTAGCTAGCTTTCGAGCCTGCCGATCCATCAAACTTGTTCTAGAACGAGTTTTTTTCCAAGAATAGTAATATTTTACAAGGCTTGCAATAGTCTTGTCTGGAAGCTAGAAGAATTCATTAACATATTAATACTTTTAACGATTAAAATACCATTCAAGATTGTAATTCTGCTCTGTTCACAACCACCTTTACTCAAGTACTTTAAATGCTTGGATGAGATGGAAAGGAGGGATGCATTTCATGTGTATTTTTAAAAACTGGCAGAGGAGGAGAGGCTTTTTTTATTAGAATGAAAAAGCCATAGGTCCAAGAGATATGATGAAAGCATACTTAAATCTTATATTCAAGGTTGTTCCTGAAGCTTTTACACAGAAATCAACATGGAATTTTAGCCCAAGAGAAGCCTTTGTTCTTAGCACATCTGACCTATTCAAATGCCTCTAATTAAAATATTACTTTACCATTTGCTGGATCCTGTGAAAGCTCTTTCCATGGAAGCTAAATGCTTGTTCAAATAAGACCTTATCTTCAACTGTCCATTCATCAGGGAAAGGAGTGAAGTTAGGGAGATCCGCAAGGGACTTCTCAATATTGTGTTTATGCCAGAACAACATGCCAAGAGCCTTTAAAAAGAAAGAGTCCCTTTTTGGATTTAGTCAACTTTCTAAAACGTTGAGACAAGTTAAATAATGAAAAAAAAAGGCAATTTATTTATTTAAAATAAAATCTCAATATCAGAACCCCATCTCAAAATGTATTTACAATTTTACTGGCTATGTACTAGAGGTTAAAAAACTCTCTTTCAAGACAATATGAAGAGTGGGCACATCTGTACTTTATTAAAGTTATGAAAGCTGGACAATTTAAGGTTGGCATGGCAGCAGTAATTCTGAAGTAGCAAGAACTAGGTTGAAATCTGACCTGCTCTGTTCCTTTACAAGTATGTATCACCTACACAGTTCCTGATAGGTCTTCAGGCCTTTATTACCAGCCCACTTAAAAAAAGAAAATAAAAATACTTTTCAGCAGCAAGAGGATCATCCAAAACGCAAGTCTGAAAGTTCAAAGTGAGAGTAGTCTTTCTAAAACTCTCCAATCCATAAATAACAGCACAGCCGCTTCCATGTCATGCGCACCTAATAAGGAATGGAAATTTAAACATACTGTCTTACATAATTTCATTTCTTGATAGTCTTTAAAGAATTTCATGCTAATTAGACTTTCTGCCAGAGAATCAATGACAGATTTGATGCCAAGTCTGGCATGGGAATTGGGAAATGTAATCTACTCAGTTTCAACCATACAGCGCAGACACAATCACTAGTTGTTCACCAGCCCTCCAAATGCTTGATTTCACATCTTCTAACAACCTGGACGTAGCAAAACTCTTTTCTTGTTAAAAAGGCAAGTGACAAGCACCTGTTGCAAAGATAACTTCTATTCCACTGTGAACAGTCTACGAATATTTTGTACCAGAATTTTTGAAAATCAGTTTTTTTGAGATCCCTCAGATCCTGCTCAACCTTAACAAAAGCCAAACCATAGACAAACATCACCAAACTGCAGGTATTCTGGACATCATAACATTGGCAGCCTCTTTTTCAGATAGCAGTTGACTAGCTTTTACTATTATGAGCTTCCATCCTCCGAAACCCAACTATACAACTTGTTTCCACTTGTGCACCAAATATTTTTTTGCAAAAGGTAATATCACTTTTATATGAATTAGTTAATTTGAAAAAATTAAAAAGTAATAGAACTAAGAATAAGACCAGCAAAGCTTTATTCTATACTTTTTATGGGAAGTTATTAAAAAAAAGTGAACTTGTTTGTTCCTCTAAAACCTAGGATTTGATTCTATTTTCCTGCCTCTGAAAGAACACTCCCTTAAAGTTGGTTAGCCTTTCTTTTTTAATACTCAAGAAATCTTCCAAATGCTGTCCATATCACAATTAATGATTCAAAATTGCATTGTATTTGAATTATAATATTAAATATTAAAGTTGTAAGCTGATTTTGTATGAAATTTCTTTAGCTAAATATACACACACAATTGCATGACATGCCCAGTGTATCAAGAAACATACCAAACCTTTCAAAAGTGCACATTACAAGCTGAGCATGTCATGAAAACAAAGAGCTCAATCTTTTGCAGAGAATCCAGACCACAACTGTATGCGAATCCATTTAACTGCAGTATTTGCTGCCGTGCCTGAAGAGAAACAGTGTTAATTAATGGTAACCAAGGGGAAAAAATAGAGTTGTGTTATATTTTTATATTAAAAAAATCCTTTAAATGAGCACTCTCATTTCATAGCACTTACCTGTTCCACATTGTATCCATGCTTTTCCTTTGCTATTGCTATATATTCATCCACTGTAACAAAGCAATGTCAGAATTATTCTTTAGTGCTTTTAGCTGTACTATAAGATGACAAAGAATTAGCCATCTAACATAGGAAAAAAAATTTCCCATGCTTTAATACACTGCATAGGACCAGGTCCGCCAAAACATTAAATATATTGTTTTATTAATAATAAGTTCAGTGTCTTTAATCCAACATTTAATTTTATAAACTTTTTATACAAGCTAATTCTCAGTGAAATTGATGCTTTCATTCACATTTTTATTACAACAAAGCCAAAGAGGCCCAACATTTATTTATTTAAGTAAGAGACTAGCTGGTTACTGAAAGGCTGTTATCTTCTTGGAACCCACTCCTAAGAACACAGACACCTGGGTTAGTTTTAAATTGAACTACTGTTTGTATTCTCAAATGTTAAAAATTAATGTAAAGAGATCTCAGATCAATGATTATGCATATCCTTGATATTACTATAGTTTCCGCTGACCAACACTAATTTTAAACACGGTATGAAGTCAATTTTTCAATAGAGAATATGAAAATTCCACAATTAGGTCATCAAATTTGCCAATATTGTATTTTTGAAATTGTATTTGGCCACGCTAGAGCCAGCTTTGACTTAAACACTTTCTCTGCCATTTGACAATTAAATTCTGCTAGTTTGATCTTCAATGGGTACTTTCATTTTTAAAGAAACAAACTCTTCCCATTCACCCTCTACAGTGCACAAGTAAGTGGCAATTAAATGAAGTTGAAAGGAAGCACAACCAAGAAATAATTACATGCTCATTATTCAAGTGGACCAGTGATGTACTTTTCATGAACTGTTGCAGAAAATTTTATTGTACTTTAAAGGAACGAAGAAAGTCTTACATAGTCCTATTTGTAGAGTATTTTATCGCTAAATGTTCTGCAGTAGTAGAACATATGTTCCCTCCAATGCAGAGGGACATAAATCTCTAACTACTGGTAATAGATACTGTCCTGAGGACCAGGTTCTCATGACTGCATCCTCAAAGTTTACTCCCTTATATTACATATGGGAAATTCTAGTACAGGAGGCAGGTTTTAAACTAGATTAAACAGATAACTGATCACAGTTAGTCAGATGATTCCTGTATTTCAGATCACTTTTGATGGGAGCAAATGCTCATTTTTTTCATGATAGGGCAGCAATAACAATTTCCCCTTGAACTGGGCCTCAACATATCTTTTCTGAATTTATCCACTTCAACTCCATGTCCTTGAAATTTAGAGCACAAAGTTCCTCATGTTTAGATGTTTTATTCTTTTATTAATAGCTAAAGGTTTCACAGAAACTGATGATGAAAAACACAGGCAGCACGACTGAAACGAAGACTTAACTATAAAATAAGGGAAGGTGATCTTTCCCAGGAGTTCTCTAAATAAAGAAAAAAAGAAAAGAAAAAGAGAAGCTTTGTATTTTGTTTACTAATTTGCAATTTCACTGTGCGTAAAATTAAGAGTGAATAGGCATACCAGAAACAACTATTTAGTTACACTTTAGCATCTGAATTCCTAAGCTGGGAAGACTTACACTTGGCATCTGGAATATTATGATATGGAGACCATACAAGCATCCCTCCATTATCTTTATCAGTGTATTTTGTGGCACCTGTAAGAAAACAAGTAAGTCTCAGTATTTATAAAAATGATCTAGAGAACAATTATTCACAAGACAGTATTAAGAAAATCAGCCCAGCTACTAAGGGGATGGGAAAAAATCATTAAGTCCACATTCCCTCCTTAAGGCATGAAATGGTTGAATTTGAACACTACTCTTATAACTCTCAGTCACAACTGGGTATCAGACAGGATCCTGGTTACCCTAACTTGAACATTCAAGCACACTCCTAAAGTTGGCATAGATGAAAAATTTAGAGGTTCTTGTGTTGGAACAGCCCTCCAGAAGTTATGATTGTCTATCAGGACTCCAACATTTATCACTATGATAGGACTATCTACTGTGTTGTCAGGCTTCCTTAAAACAAAACAAAAATATATGAGATAGTGGGTAGAATATAGCTACCATCCCTAATCCTTTCAACAAGGAACTATCCTAACAAATATGCCAGAAAAAATTCTGTTCATCTTTCTCTCTAGTTTCGGTTTTCATAGCCATGTAATTTTGATATTCATAGCCAACCAAATTGTGTAGCTATAGAAAGTAGTTAGGTGTAATCTTTTTTCTCTGTTTGGTTGGCTTTTGCAGGGAGTTGGGTTTGGGTTGTTTTTTTTTGTTTGTTCCCTCACTGTATCTACATCTAGCAAGGCAAGCAGTCCAACTGACCTAACCTATCAGGAGAACAGAGCAGTTTTTGCAATACTGATGCAACTGTGTACAAAGCACTAAATCAGAGTATTTGATTTTTAAAACCATGCTGTAAAGGAAAAGGACATTTACCAATTTACTAATAGAAAAGCATTAACTAATAGTTACTTTTAATTAATATTTTACAAATGTACGCTACTACATAAAGCCTCTTAAAATCTATTTGTTTACAAAAGTTTATCTTGCTAAGATATTGCTCAACAATTGGAGCATTTTCACTTGTGTCAGTACGAATTCCTCAGAGAAACTTCTCCTGCATCCTTCTTGGAGAAGGACAGACTTTTATATTAAGAGAAACAAATAACTTTTCACTTCACTTCATCTTCCATACTTTATTGTTAGAGTCTATATCTTGTTGAAGGAAACAAATCAATGTTTTGGATAAGAGAACAACTTAGTGCTTTCAAATTATGTACCATGTTTTGCTGCTCCTCCCTCTTTAGTTTGGCAGTACTTGCTATCATCTTTGCACTCTTTAGATCATTTATAACTTTGAAATTGAAAACCAGTTAATTAGAAAAACTAGAACTCATGTACCTTCCAGAATCAGATGTGTAAGACAGATAACCTAAATGCACCATAACTCTGTAACAAGTTTAAAATGTACATACATTCATAAAGTACAAGTTTCAAGGCATAAGTAGTACTAAACTGAAAGGGGTTTGGTATACACGAACAAATTCCTTAATGTAACATTCCACAAAAAACCCACCCCAAACCAAAAAAAAAGAACAAAACTACAAAAAAACAAAAAAGCATGCCATTTTTAGTAACTGGGAACACAGTATTTCATGAAGAGTAATGAAAACATGTTATAGGTACAACATTTCTCTCATCTGCTGAGTTTTTATCACAAGTAGATGACTGCTACTCTGTACTTCCACTCTTCAACCAAGAGATGAGGAAAAAACAGGATCACTAGAGAATGTATCAGAATTTCAGGTTGTAAGCAAGAATATCTACACTAAATATGAGTATATCCTTAGTTTTTCCTTAAAAAACCCAAACAAACAAAACACCAGGCAAACACCTGCAGACAAGTGTATATCACGAACATTATCGAGTACTAAAATACTAAATTGAGACAACTTTGTTTCAAAGTCCTGTCATTTGTGCCTGCAGGAGATCAGGAAACAGGAAGAGAGGAGCTGGAAGCTACTGTGCTGCTGGA
>VWZO01011506.1:0-15175 GCA_013396975.1 Bucco capensis | reverse complement strand
TTGAGGACCGTTTCCCAGGGTATCCTGCTGAGTAACTCTTTAAAGAGCTGGAATTTTGCTTTTCTGAATTTCAGGGTCCTGACTTTGCTTCTTGGCTGATTAGTGTCCCTCAGGACTGTGAATTCCACCAATGCATGATCACTGCAGCCCAAGGAGCCTCCAGTCTTGAGATCCATGATGAGTTCGCCTGCACTGGTGACCAGTAGATAAAGTATTGCACACCTCCCACCCCAGGCAGGGGTGTATTTGTGTAGAGGCACTTCAGCTGGGCAGTCAGCGACGTCACCTTTTCAGAGAAACACCCCTTCATTCCCTTAAGGTGTTTCCTTGATGTGTCCCTACTGACTGTTATTGTCTTAGGAGCCTCTGGCTTGATTGTATGAGCCTTTGACTGTGCTGCTTGTTGCAGGGGAACAGGCCGAAGACCCTTACTAGCCCCCCTTCCCACCAACTCTAGTGTGCCCCCTGCAGCTTGTCAGATGATGGACAGCTGATATTATTATCCTCCTCCCCCATCGTACCTAGTTTAAAGCCCTGTCGATTAGACCTGCAATCTCCCGCATTCTTGCAATGAGGGGACCAAAACTGAACACAGTATTCGAGATGCGACCTCATCAGTGCTGAGTAAAGGGGGATGATCACTTCTCTGGTCCTACTAGTCACACCGTTTCTGATATAGGCCAGGATGCTGTTGGTCTTGTTGGTCACCTGGGCACACCGCTGGCTCATGTTCAGTCAACTATTGACCAGCACCCCCAGGTCTTTCTTTGCCAGGCAGCAAACCAGTCATTCTTCCTCAAGCCTATAGTGTTGCATGGGGTTGTGACTGAACTGGTGTAGGGCCTGACACTTAGCCTAGTTGAACCTCATCGCATTGGCCTTTGCCCACTGATTCAGCCTATCCAGGTTCTACTGTAATGCTTCCCTACCCTGAAGCAGATCAACACTCTCCCAACCTGGTGCTGTCTGCAAACTTACTGAGGGTGCGCTCAATGCCCTTATCTAGATCATTGAGAAAGATGTTGAACAGAGACAGCCCAACACTAAGCCCTGGGGAACATCAGTCGTAACCATCTGTCAACTTGATTGAACTCCATTGATCACTACTCTCTGGGCTCATTCATCCTCCAGTTCCTTATCCAGCAAAGAGTAAACCTGTCTAAACTATGAGTTACCAGCTCTTCCAGGAGAATGCGATGGGAAACAGTGACAAATGCGTTGCTAAAATCCAGGTAACTAACATCTACAGCCTTCCCCTTGTCCACTAGGCAGGTCACCTCATTATAGAAGGACATCTTAATTAGTCTTAATTTTAAACTAAGCTTTTAGAACTTGTAGGTAATACTGTTTTTCTCTCTAGGTCAATCTATTGCTCAGATTTAGTTCAGCTGATTACAGAACTATGATTTTGTGAAACTGGACAAGTACATTTTTATTACGGCATTTCAAAGTCCACAAGGAAAAGTTCATCTCCCTGTTTTTAAAGGCGCTTTAACAAAGATCTGCTAAAACTGCAATTGCTGATGCATTCTGGAAAGCAAAACAACCATCTTTGCGTATTCTTTCCACTCCGGGCCACCTGATGTATTTCATATTTTATATATCCTATGAAGAATGACTTTCATATGAATGATAACTCTACCCTTTGATAGTCTAATCCTTTTAAATACACTCAAGATTTCACACACCTCAGTGATGCCCTGTATTGGGTTTGGCTGAGATGGAGTTAATGTTCCCATACAGTTTTCAGAAATGCTGTGCCTCAGGTTGAAGATAAAACCTGTGATGTTGTGACTGTTGCAAGGCTGGCACAGCACCAAGGCAATGGGGTGGATAAGATCCTGGGAGGGTCACAACCAAGACAGCTGACCCAAACTGACCAAAGAGCTATTCCATACCATATGACGTCAGCTCAGGGATAAAAGGCAGGGGCGGGGAGGAAAGGGGGAAGGAAGAAGACGTCTGCCCCCCATGAAACCACTATGCGTTCCGGAGCCCTGCTTCCTGGGAAAGGGCCAGAAATCACCTGTTATGGGAAGTAGAAACTAAAGCTCAATTTTGCTTTGCTTTGCTTCATGCACACAGCCTTGCCTTTCTTTATTTTGCTTATTAAACTACCTTTACTAAAACCCATGGGCTGTTTCCATCTCATTCTTTCCCCCGTGTCATGCTGTGGGAGGTGTGGGTGAAAACGTGATAAGAGAACCTTGGTGGGTACCTGGCGCTCAGCCCAGGTCAACCCACCACATCCCCCAGGGAACAAACTGAAGAATAAAATATACTGCTTGAACAAGAATGCAAGTGACAAATACACCCATCATTTGTCAGAGTTAACTATATCACAATAAGAGATTTCTCTAGAGGCTGTTATGCAATGTTATTATCCTCATATGTATTACTTTCTCTAGAAACTTTAGGTTTCATTCCTGGATTAAATTAACCCCATCATTATAACTTGCTCTCTAACTACACAGGCAATATTTTTTTACAATATCAAAAAAAAAAAAAAAATTAATTTCATCTTTGTTATTTTTTTCATACTGCCAAAAAGAAGTGCTCTCTGTGAAGACTTTATGGCCAAAGAAGCATTTAATTAATAACTGATCACCTTACAAAACTCTATTTATTCCCATATAGAGCCAGAATATGTCTTTCTAGAACAGTGACTTACTGTGGAATATGTTGGGCTAAACACCTGCAGAGGACACAGAAGTTTTACCTGTAATAGTTTACTTCAGCAGATGGAACTTTTAAATATTTTTTAGGCATTCACTATATCCTTGCTATGATGAAGGAAATCTTAAGCATTTCACTATGAATGGGCTACTCACCTAGAAACATCCATGCTCTCGTTACCAAAAAAGCATCTCTGCTGATTCGTTCCACTCTTGGCCACTTGATACATTGGGAGCAAAAGGAGAAAAAATATGTAAAAATATCTCAGAATCACAGATGTATTAATCAAAACACTGAAGTTTCTATGACACTTAAAAAACCGTGACATAACATTACCTTAGCTTGCCAACTTTTTTACATTTGTTCTTTGCATAAGACATTTGTGATAAGTGCAGACTTCAGCATAAGACATTTGTGGTTAGATAAGTGCAGACCTCATAGACATTAAGTGTTCTGTGTTGACAGAATTGATGCTATATTTTTGATATGCTAAACCACTTGGCCTTCTACTTGACATGAAAAAAGAAAAATCTTTATTCATGTTTTTTGTATGTTCACATTTAATTAAGAGTGTGAATAAAATATTACTGTATAAAAAATGTGTGCAGTTGCTACTCCATAGATGGCTCTTATATAGATAGTAGGTAACCACTACGGCAAGTCTGAGTACACTGTAGACCAGTTTTTCTTTCCCACAGTTGAGTGCAGCATATAGAAAAGTTATAACCCAACAAAGGTAAATACAGACAGGCCCTCAGGCTTAACACATACTTTACTGGAGAAGAATATCTTCCAATAAAGAGGGATAGATTGGTTAGCAGGTAGCTAACCAGCATGATCCCAAACATAATCACAAACATTTCTTTTTTTTTATTTTAATTTCTTTCTCAGCTGTAGTTTTAAATACCTTGGAAGTCAAACAAGATGAAGTGATTTTATATTTCATGGGATGGTTATCTCTAGTTGATCACTGTGGCATAAAATATCATTGGGATATGATCTAGGAAAACTGTTATTTAACTTTCTATAGAAATTCTGAAAATTTAAGTGGTGAGTCTGTGATTCCTTAGGGGCATAATTTATAGTTGCAGATGCAGACTGACTTGGCAGTGACTTCTCTTTCATTACCATAGCAGAAATTCATGTAGTAACAGCTGTGGAAGAATAAAAGTAAAATGGAAATGTCTGCAATGAATGTATTTGCACATGGAGACACACACGATCTTGCATGTAAACTATTTCTGACCTAATTCTGACCTTTAACTGAGGGCTTACTAGGAAAGTAAAAATTCTGTTTGGTGGAGTATTTTGTAGTTTTGAAATGTAATTTCATTAACCACAGAATGAAGCCTTTATAGAAATGCTAACATAATTTGATATATTTTTAAGCACATTACATTTAAAAGCATCAGTAATTTAGTAATTTTTATATGCAAGTTGTTGCCCCAGCTAGACATAATCAGAGTAGTGAACTGTTAGAATGTTGTGTGTTATTACATTGACATCAGACTGAAAGTATCAAAAACATAGCTTCTCAATTCCTGAATATGCAGGCTGTTATTTATAGCTATATGTTATAACTGCATTTTTCTTCTGGAGGTAAGCCTGTGAGAATAATTAGAATAAAAATAGATACAGCCAATGATGAATCCAACTTGGGTTACTTTCAAATCTATGCAGTAACAAATTTTAAATGAAATCTTGCGCAGTCTCAGACAGCAGTGTTGGATTTAGGCACAGAAAGGCATAAGTTTTTCACAGGATTCATGACCCTACCAGTTAACACTTTTAGGATTGTTGGATAGTTGGATAACTCAGCATAAATTCTAAAACACATCTATTAATCCACAATGTTCACAAGTCTTAGTGAAAACTCAAGTTTTAGTTAAAATGTGTCTTGAACACATGGTCACGTAAGTTTTCAACAAATAAATATATATATTTTAAATGTTGAAATATGACAAGCATATCTAAAAATGTTTTCCCGAACTTGTACAGTATTTGTGGACTCCTGGAATTTTATTTAGCTTGCACAAGTCCTTGAAGTCCATCCTAGCATAGGTAATACCAAATAAAGTACAGTAATCTTTCACTAAAGTTAGTGATTCTGTATCACAGCTTATCAAGCTGCAGGTAGAACTTTTGCAACAAGATGCTGAGAGGAACCTTTTTTATTAAAAGATACCCTTAACACTACTTTCTAAAATCCAGTAAAAAAAAAAAACAACCAACAAAAAACAAAACAAGAAGAAGAACAAACCACAAGTACATGTCAAAAGTAGAACTCAGAGCTTTTTTAAGTGGCATTCAATGTGTAACTGGTAACCATGTTAGATACTGATTTGACCCGGACCTGTTTCAGCCTTTTTCTTAAAACATAAGGGTCAGTCTTGATTTCCTATCCAGGAAAATATGGGGATCTGCACTCTCATTCATTCTCTGCTGTTCCTTTGAGGAAACACAGTCAAAGAATCTCTAAAGAGTTCCTGAAGAATGGGTTGTTAATGTGCATTTTGACAAGAACAGTGAGCGTAGTAGGCAAAGGACAATGCTGTCAAGTTTGATTTTTATCAACTGAACAAGGTGTCCTTCTCTGAGTCACTGAGTATAGTGAGAATTACTTGGATTCACAGGCTGGTATCAGCTAAGGGAGAGGGCACTTGGAGCCTGCAGCCAGGGAATGGCAGCTGGGACCAATAAAGATCAATGCTGGTTTTGAATCATACAGATTTCCAAGAAATACCAGTGCAACTACTAATTTATGAAGGGCCTCAGAGGTTGAAAAGCAGAAGAATCAGATTGATTTTTAAAGAAAGTGACAAAAAAGTCCCGCAATATACGGAACGCTAATCGCAAAACATGAGTTATTACAATGAGACATCTCAAAGACTTGTAGCTTCACAAAATTCTCATCTATAATTAAAAACCAAAATTAAATGTCTTGCTAAAATACATACCACAATGCATTCAAGGAAGGCTAGAAAACTTAGTGGTAAGTTATGAACTGCATTTCAACAGCTGTTAATTTTTAAACATTTCATCTGTGTATTTCTAAGATGCTTTCACCATAGTTAATTTTGCACTCCAGGGTTTATCCTTCAAGGAATGAAAGCTGAAAAAATTAAAATTACCATTGGTATTCCAGCTATGCTTCATAGAATGTGCTGCTAAAATGTTGCAAAATAACTAAATGAAATCCACTCAAATGCTAGTATTTTTCCTGTTTTAATGCAACTTAGAAATACAAATTTTACAAAAAGAATAAGAATAGAAGAAAGTCTCAGAAATGCCAGAAGTTAGGACATAATTTACTTATTTGCTTAGTATGTATATATTTAGATATGGATGTTTATATTTGGACAAAGACATATGAGGGTAAACATTTGAGTAACAAAATATATTTGAAACTAAGTTTTGAATGNCTAGGATGACTGCCAGAAGGCTAATGAGCTCATCCTACCCATCCAAGGATTATAGGAACATGGGTTTCACTCCCCACACTTTACCGTGGGCAATGAGTTTAATGCTCCCTCTGCTGTCGGCACAGTTATCGCACCAGGGGCCACAGGAGACCCCAAGTGATTTTCAGACTGTGCCTGAATGTGCCTTACTAACGCACTATGAACTCATGCCAAGATGCCCAGTTCCTTCTAATTTCCGTGGGAATGAGGCACAGCATGATAATCTGAGGTATCATAGAATCATAGAATCGTAGAATGGCCAGGTTGAAAGGGACCTCAAAGATCATCTAGTTCCAACCCCCCCGCCACAAGCAGGGATGCCAAAACACTAGACCATGTTGCCCAGTGCCACATCCAGCCTGGCCTTGAACACTGCCAGGGATGGGGCAGCCACAACCTTTCTGGGCAACCTGTTCCAGTGCTTAATCACTCTCCTGGTAAAGAACCACCTCCCAATCTCCAGTCTAAACCTCCCCTCCTTCAACTTAAAACCATTCCCCCTGGTCCTATCACACTCTGATCTCCTAAAGATTCTCTGTCCCTCTGTCTTATAATCTCCCTTTAGGTACTGAAAGACTGCTATCAGATCCCCTCGAAGCCTTCTCTTCTCTAGGCTGAACAACCCCAACTCTCTCAGCCTATCCTCATAGGGGAGGTCTTCCAATCCCGTAATCATTTTTGTGGCCCTCCTCTGGACTCTCTCCAGCAGCTCCACATCCTTTCTATGCTGAGGACCCCAAAACTGGACACAATACTCCAGGTGGGGCCTCACCAGGGCAGAGTAGAGAGGCAGAATTACCTCCCTAGATCTGCTGGCCACACCTCTCCTAATGCAGCCCAGGATGCGATTGGCTCTCTGAGCCGCAAGTACACATTGCCGACTCATATCCATCTTTTCATCCACCATGACCCCCAAGTCCTTCTCTTCCTGGCTATGATCAATGAGTTCCTCACCCAATCTATACTGGTACCTGGGATTTCTCCTGCCCAGATGCAGGACCTTACATTTAGACTTGTTAAACTTCATTTTGTTTTCTTGGGCCCACTTCTCAAGCCTGTCCAGGTCCCTCTGAATGGCATCTCGGCCTCCTGGCGTGTCAACCACACCCATCAGCTTGGTGTCATCTGCAAATTTGCTGAGGGTGCACTCCATACCCACGTCCAGGTCATTAATGAAAATATTAAAGAGCACCGGTCCCAAAACCGAGCCCTGAGGGACACCACTAGTCACCGCTCTCCACCCAGACATAGAGCCATTAACCACAACTCTCTGGTTGCGTCCCTCCAGCCAATTCCTTATCCACCGAACGGTCCACCCATCAAACCCATACCTCTGCAGTTTTGAGATGAGGATGTCATGAGGGACCATATCAAAGGCCTTACAAAAATCCAAATAGACTACATCAGTCGGTTTCCCCTCATCCACCGCTCCAATCACTCCATCATAAAAGGCCACCAAATTAGTCAGGCACGATTTGCCCTTGGTGAACCCATGCTGACTACTCAGTATCACCTCTTTATTTTGCATGTGCAAAAGCATTACCATGTGGCCTGTAAAACACTGCAAGTATCTTTGATTTTCAAACATGAATATGGTGATAGTTGTGAAAGAAAAAAACAGTTCTGAAAGGGTTTATGGATATTTTTAGGACTTTCACAATAAATTATTGCTTTTTTAAAGCTAAATTAAATTACACTATAAATAAAAACAGTAGTTAAAAAAGTAATATTGAACGATGTAATAAAATTGATCTTACAAATCTAATAAACACTACCACTTGTGCGGGTTTATACCAGTGATATACATTGCAAGATTGGAACAATTACAATGCAATTATCCCCATAAACAATGCAAAAAAAATATTTTTTTTCTGACAAATTTCTTAAGAGGGACATGTATTTCTGAATCTAAATGACACCTAAGAAAGAAAAAATGAAAAAGTTTGTGCCCTACTGCTTCAAAGTATCTGTAGAGGCAACATATGTGTTACCTAAATCTGGCTACTCTAAATTTCCCATAGATACATGGCATTTTTTATAACCTATTAAAAAATACTACTGTAAATAGATAACCAAACAAATAAATAATACTAGCTAAATACCTGCTTTTAAATCTTTAAAAATCATCAGCCTATATGCAGTTTTTAGTATTAAAATTCTGTACAACTAACTCATGCTGTCCTTTAGTCATACCTCAAGCTTTGACAACCTTAACTATTCAGGCTAGCAGAGTATATGCCACTTTCTTGATAAGCCAACCTAATACTATGTAACTGAATAAACTTCCTCACATTATTAGGCAGGGTCATGGCACACACACTGCAGAAATCCTTCCATGTGCTTTGTCCAGCCTGTGCCCTCCTACTTGGCACTTGTTCATGATAAAGAGCACAAGATGATCTTGAAAGTCAAGGGAAGGGGAAGAAATAAAACAACACTTGACTGTCTTTTCTCACAGATAAAATTGCCTTTCTGCCTGATGTGTAAATGAAGGAACAAATGACATTAACCCTGTCAATTTGACAAGCAATACACAGAAAATTATATGTGCAGAAACCAAGCAGGCTATGAGAACTAAACCTACAGGACTAAGACTTCATCGTCATTCCAGATACTGTCTCCTTAATTCACACTGAGTGTTTAATGATCACACCTAGTCACTGTATCACTGTTGTAGCATGTTAAGTCTTATGGAAACTGCAGAAAGGTATTAAAAATCCTAGAAACTCATTCCTAAAACAGCTAACTTCATTCTTTCTGTTTTTATACCTGTTTCCATTTTCTTCACCTATTTATTTACTTTAAATTACAAATTTTGAATTAAAAATCGTAACACACCAGAGCTAAGAAAAATCACATGAAAATATTCACAGTAGTATTTTGATTGAATAAAATGGACTTGAATACTAATTACTGCATTGTAAACACAAAACAAGTACGCCATTCTCCATGCCTGAGGTGCTTTTTAACTGCAAAAGTAGCAGTAACAAGTCAGTCATACTAGAAATGTTGAATGGTAACATTAACACTTCTGGAAGAAAATCTGGGAAGAGAGGCGTACACATTTGTGTTATGGTTTCACCCAGCACCTAGGCTACTAAACATAGCACAGGCATGCACTCACTCTCCTCCAATGCTATGTAGGAGAGCATAAACAGGATAGAAGTGAGAAAATTCATGGGCTGAGGTAAAGACAGTTTAATAGATAAAGCAAAAGCTGTGCATGCAAACAAAACAAAACAAGGGATTTTTTCCCTACTTCCCATCAGTAAGCAGGTGTTCAGCCATTTCCAGGACAGCAGGGGAAGAAAAACATCATTACTCTGAACAACCCTCCCCTTCCTTCTTCTTTCCCCAGCTCTGTATGGTGAGCATGACATCATATACTATGGAATATCCCTTTAGCCATCTGTCCCAACTGTGCCCCCTCCCAAATTCTTGTGCAGCCCCAGCCTAATCACTGGTTGGATGAAGAGAGAAGAAGAAAAGGCCTTGGCTCTATATAAAAACTGTTCTAGCAATAATTAAAACACCCCTGTGTTAACAACACTGTTTTCAGCACAAGTCAAAGACATAGCTTCATACTACCTATTATGAAGAAAATTGACTGTATCCCATTCAAAACCAGCACAATGTGGAGCAGAAGTAGTTGTACTTAAAAAAAAAAAAACACTTGGTGATAAGACAATAAATGATTCACAGGGAAAGTTACTACTCCAAAATTTTGTTTAAGAATGATGGTAATGGTGATGACATTATGGATTTCATTAATGTATTAAGCTTGTTAATGAATATACATGAAAAAATTGCTACATATATATCTTCTCTGCCTATCATTGTATTAGTTTTTGTATGACACTTCTTTCTGGAAACACAGGAAACTTCCAAAGAACTTCTACACCGAGGCTGATAATTATCACTGGAACTTCTATATGACATTTATGTTTGCCTTGGTCTCAATGATATGTGACCTCTGTGCAACAGGCCATAGCATTTGATAAACTCTGCTTAAACTAGAGAAACTAACATATACATGAAAACAGCTCAGGTAACTGCTCTGTCTCCTGAATCTGAAGAAGCTTATATATTGCCTAATTTTTTCATGTGATTCCAGCAAATTATATCGTAATACTGATTGACAGAATATGTTCCAAAGTCCCTCCTAGACTTGCAGGATGTGCTGCTGTTGGCCAAATATGTCATCATGGTTTCTGTTGTGGACTCTGAGGGAAAAGGTCCATTAAGTTGTTAATAATTTGGTGGTTTTTTTCTTTGTTGAATTCTAGGAATAAAAGATTTATCACGGTAAGTTTTCAACTTCACTCCGACTAAGTTTAATTTAATTCATAACAATAAGGGCCACAAAAATACCTTCATATTGCATGAGAGGTACTCTAATAAGAGGAAGATACAATTAATTGGCAATAGTGGAAAAAGCAGTCAAGGCACATATTTAAGTCTTAATGCTTTTCCATAGTACAACAAGAGCTATCCCATTCTTCTGCCATATGGGCATCCTTTTGAAATGCGCAGTCAATCTGGCCCACACTGTTCAAAGGAGATTTGACAAGGGCAAAGTCCCTCACAGACTGTGCCTTTTTCATTCTCTGTCAGTGACTAGATGGCTATGTATAACTCATCTCTTCTGGAAGTCCTCAAAAAATTCCAACCAACAACCAATGAAAAACCTTCTACAGTTTCTCAGGTATATTGGTTTTTAATCTGTAATTAATTAGTAATTTATCACACCAAGACCAGAAAGAGGAAGCATGTGTTTCATCTTTCATTATGCAAATACTAATAACCCACCCCAAAGACATTGCAGTGAGGAGGAAAAAGCTGCATTTGGAGAAACTACATGAAAAATTATTTCTATGTTAGCTATTTCTGGGGAATAGAGAAGAGAAAGGAGAAATCTGCTGCTGTCTTCAATATCTGAAACATTTTCCAGAATTTTTTATTAGTGTACATCTGTTTATGAAATGGAAGCATTAAAAGCAAATGTGTAATATATATAAACAAATTTGAAAATATTAAAAACCAGTCACATGATTATACCAAAATACCAAAGCCCAAATAAACATTTCATCTTATGCTCATGCTGTAGGGTATGTAAAATTACAGGAAGTATCCATCTTTCCCCTCCTTCACCCCACCAACTGTTACTGTGCTTGTCTGTGAGCTCTCGGAGTGGGGGTAGCCCTCTCCACTAACTAAGCTGAGCAGACAGGAGCCAAGCAGCTGCGATGTGTCGGCACGGCAACCCACACCCTTGCCCTGGCGGTGCCGTGCAGAGCAGCCCCGGCAAGCCCTGGCGAGCACGAAGGCAGGGGACCACTCGGGGGTGATGTGCGCTGTGCGGGGTGGCAGGCGGCAGCGGCGGTCCATGCCTGCAGGTCGCAGAGCAGCGAGGAGCGGCAAGAGCAAAAGCCCCGGCCACAGCCATTAAAGTGGCAGTACACCCTGAGCTGCAGAAAAGATTTCCCGTTTATGCAGCCCCAGTGTAGCCATGGTGTGGAAGATGGAAGTGTGAACTGCACGCCAGGAGGGACGGAGTTCCGCCGCAGGGAGCCATGGGGACACTCCACTTCCGAGAAGACAGAGAGGAAAAGCGTAGTCTCCTCCATCTTGGCTGGGGTGTGCTTGGGTGGCCGGACTATCCCTTTGTCTCCTGTCCATTCACCCATCCTCCCATCACCATCCACCACCCTGGTTTCCTTCATCCACCATCCAAGACCATCTCCTCTGCCTCCTCATCCTAACCGGACTGTACCCAAGCAGGTATCACTGGGGAAGGGGGTGGCAGTTGGTGGTGTGAGGGGGTACTGGGAAGGTTTGTCCCAACTCTGTATTTCACTGTTATATGTATCTCTCTGTTATTCTTTACAACTCACCCCCAGTGTGCAGAGTGAATTATTAATTTTTCTGTCCTTTTGGGGGGAGAAGGAGGTTCTCTAACTGGGTCTTTCCCAAATTGTCTTATCACACCAAGACAGCTCAGTATTCATTGTCTCGTAAATGTTTTTCCTGTGCACTTTGAAAATCATGCGACCTCCTCCCTGCCCCAAATGTTTTATGCAATGGAATGAGCAAATGACTTTATCTTTGGCAAGAGAATAAAACTTCAATAACCTTCAGAAAATATATCATATACAGTTTTGTGTTTAACTCTCTAAAAAAAACTCATTGCATATATTGCTGGAAATTTTGTTGTGCATCTGGAACAGCCGCTACTACTATTTAAAGCAGATATGTTTTTACCACAAACAAAAATAACATGTATTGGTTTTAGACTATGCCTTAATGAGAAATGCCAGCATTGTTATTTCATAGGAAGTCTGGCTATATTTTCAATAGCATCGCAGTTGAGATGAAAGGAAGTCATACCTTAAAAATCTAATATATTCTTTTGACCAAATTGCATTGAAGAAACGGGTATATTTGATGAGGGAGGAGTCAAGCCATCACCTTCAAAATTCATGTGAGCACAAATAATGACTGCCTTTGTCACTAGCTGTCATAATATTAAGCATCACTCCTTCTTTCTGTCAAGCACAGTCTGAAAATCACTTGGGGTCTCCTGTGGCCCCTGGTGCGATAACTGTGCCGACAGCAGAGGGAGCATTAAACTCATTGCCCACAGTAAAGTGTGGGGAGTGATACCCATGTTCCTATAATCCTTGGATGGGTAGGATAAGCTCATTAGCCTTCTGGCAGTCATCCTAGGAGAGGGACAACTCTGATTCCAAACCCGGGCAGATGCAGCTCGTTTAGCCCTGGAAGGCCTTCCATCTAAGAGGTTAAACCTCTGTCCTAAGGACTTGGCTGCCAGCGTCCAAGCTTGCTAGGCCCTGGCAGAAGAACCTTAGGACTAAAGGGTGGGTCCAGCTCTGCGCATGCTGTGTCTCACCTAAACAAAATCCATTGCGCAGGCTCAAGGGTGCTATCTGCTATCCTCTTTTTATCAGTGTGCTTGTAAAAGGCGCTGATGAAGACTGTGGATGGAGCCCTCCCTGGATCTTTGTTCGCGAAGCCTAGCCACAACGACTCTGTGATTATGGCTCACTACGGATAAGGTTAATATTAATAACCTTAGGTTTTAGTTTATTTCCTATATTCCTTTAGTATTTTTAGATATGACTCCAAATATATATGTACACATGTATGTTTGTATGACATATATTTGCAAAAATCACTGACTTATCCTATGTATCCCATAAACTGTAGAAGTGACATATAAAGCACTCATAAAATATTCTAAGAATCATCATATGTGAACCTCCCTCTTTCAGAAATAGTCTGAGAACATACAGGAATAAGGAATCAAGGCATAAGTTTATAATTCAAAGGTCTGAGGAAGAGTAACTAACATATTTTTAAACTTTTAATGCTTTTAGCTTTACTATGTTACATTTTATCTTAGTCATTGTCAAGATGACTAAAATCTATTTCTTCTTCAAAAATTGAACATTATGCATGGAGAGAGAGTTTCTTGTACTATGGTGGAAAACATACAAGAAAAACATATGTAAATATTGTGGTACACTATTGCCGCATGTCAAAAAATCCACAATATTCAGTACAAGGATACGCAAACAGGCAAATAAAACTTGATTGTATGGTTAGTATGGTTTGTATGGCTTATACTACCTGAGCTTCAAGTGATCTTTCCAACTCAGGAAAATTACTAATCATTCCCTTAAGTTAAATATTTAAATATTCTTCATAATTGAAAAGCAATGAGATCGTCACTGGATTTCACCTAAGCAAAAGTTAAATACAGTAGTACTTGAGAAGGAAAAATGCTAGGTCTAGTGCAGTGTATCTTCTGTTGCCAAATCACAGAATACTTATCCTAAAACATTCTATAAAAAGTAGTTCTTGAGCTTTTCCTCCAATTCTGGGCATGTTCACTTAAATATTGAAAACTTTGAAAACTCAGACGTCAGGCCTCTTTTGAGTGTTCCGCGACTTCAGTTTTACTTGGACATAGCTTGTGGTTCCTAATACTTCATCTGCAAGTATATATTGATAACAGATTGGAAAGAAACAAGAGTACAATGTAGCCAGCATGCTTGTATCAATCGCAATAAAGAAATCTTCAATATGGAGTGCCAAAGCAAGAATATTAAAATTCACTAGAGAATGATTAAACTTAAAAACTGTATTTTTTTCTCAGTTTCTACAACTACTTTAGCAAAATAAAAAGCAACAAACAAAAGGTTGAAACAGATCACATCCTTTCTTATTTATCAATGCAGAAACATTCTTAAATATTTGTACTGGTTCCCCCACTCTCCTTGCCGTACATCATTTCAGTTATCGAGAGAATTCTTCCATTTTCAAGTAATACTTGTTTCCCTTCAAAAAACACCCCAAACCTCAAAAAAACCCAACAAACCACAACACACTATCTCACTCACTTTATTTCAAGTTTTCATTCAGTAATGATGACCAAATGTTTATATTCTAGGTATGCTTTATGCCCTTAGATTCTTCTATGGTAATCAATATTGCATTGATTAGAGCAATTCTCCTTTCACATATTTCTATTTATATCAGTGCCATGACACACAGGCACGCATATGTTCCTCCAGAAAATCTAGTTCCACTGTTAAAAGGCAGCATAAAAACTGGGAAGGGGAGAAAAGCCATGTCTTTATTGGTGTTATATTGTCAAACTGAATTACATTAGTGGATAAAGCATGCCATTTATAAGATAAGGTATATGAAGTAGTTTAGCTCCTCTGAAATGTAAAATGCTATAAAAATGACAAATATTATTAGCATTAAAAATGTATATTACTGGAAATAGTGCAAAGCTGCATGAATAAAACTTCCCAAAAGCCAGGTGACTCCATTTGCTACCAAGTTTCAATGAATGTAATGTAATAATTTAAGTATAAATATTGTAGAAGCTCAAAATATCTTGACTAAAGCTAACCTTAAGCTTTGTTAAGATGACCTTTATTACAAGGTCTACATTATGAAACACTAAAAGTTTTTGTCTTCTATCCCCTCTGTTGCAGGGGCCAACC
>VWZO01011505.1:443904-457794 GCA_013396975.1 Bucco capensis | reverse complement strand
TGTACTCCAGATACTCCTCTCCAAAGAAGTGGATGAGGGTGATCTCCTCCTCCTCGATCCGCTCCCTGAAGAAGCGCCAGGATGCCAGCGTGTAGCCCACCATGCAGATGGGATTGCAGAGCAACACCTGCAAACAGACACTGGGAGTTAGCATCCCCTCGCCCTGCAAAGAAACCAAGGCTTCTCCCCACCCCTCTCTGGCTAATTACCCCTCATTAAGTTTGCCATGAAGTCTAAACGCTCTTCAAAGAAAAGATCCCAGCACCTTCTGTGGAATTTCATTCCAGGGAGAAATTGGTGCTTATGAAGAAATCAGCCTTGCAGGCAGCTGCTGGCACCTTGGCTCTGGAGAGCCCAAGCATGGCCACACTGCTCCCCCGCAGTCTTTACTGTCTCTCTTCAGAGAAATAAAACCAGATGCAACCACTAGTCAAGCACAATAAGAATGGAACTGAGGCAGCGCTGAGTTAACAGCTCAACCACAGATGACTTCCAGTTTACTCTCTGACCAGGGCCCTGAGCACTTTTAGAGGGAGTTTCCTTTGCCACCCAGCAGGGAACTGGCATTTGGCAAGAACGAGGCTGAGTCTGACCACTTACCAGAGGCATTTTGGCCACAGAGCTGTAAAGGAACTCTAAACATCAGCTTTAGACTAGCAGTGGATCACACCCCAAACCTCTGAGGGCATTCGGGCTCAAACCTCAGCCCCACCTCAGCTGCTTATTGCACACAGAAAATTGAGGCCATGAGGCCTTCCAAAGACAGCATGAGGTTTCCTGACACACCACTTGTCAGTGGGAGGCAGAAGGGGTCAAAATCCACACTTGCTGCTAACCACCAGTGATTTGCATCCTGCTACAGGCATGTGGCAGCACCAAGAAGTAAGAGTCAGGTTATAAAGCAAAAGTGTCCAAGTGTGCTGTACACAGTACCTGTGTTCCAATACTCCAGTAAAACCATCCCACGTAAGATGGGTGCCGGAACCACCCATAGACCCCACTGGTCACCAGGGTGTGAGTATCTGACTTCTCATTCTGAACAATATGGTTGAAGTTGGAGCCAGCTGTGAGCATGGATGCTTTCCTCAGACAGTCCACAAAGATCACCATCAACAATCCGACAGTGCTCAGCCAGGTGATCTGCTTCAGCTCTGCAAGTGAAGGATGATGGTCACAGTAAGTCTGGGGTGGGGGTTTATCAGGGTGGGCTTTTCCTCCCCATCTCAAAGCGTGACAGCACATAAACCACAGCCAGGGTTCCGTGTGCCACCATCCCATCACCAGAACAAAGACATAGAGCAACCCCTGCCACAGAGTCACTCCCAACAGGGAGTCTGTACATCCTCATAACAGATTGCCCTAAGTGGAAAGCAGAGCCCAGCTTTATGGCTTAGAGTAAAGCCGATGTAAAGCACAGCCAAGCAGCTGCACTGGGGCAGGACACAGGGAGCTCCACAGCCTGTGCTGCTGTCACGAAGCAGGGAAGGAGGACAAATGCTGATCTGATTTTATTCCAGGTCAAAAGGAAGACACCCAGATGTAACCGAAGCATCATTCTTTGTACCACCAAAGAGGCCTGAAAGGTGCAGGAAGAAAAGAGCTGAAGACCTGATATGTATCAGAGAGAGCTCTGCGTGTGAGTGAAGGGGGTGCTTCCCCCACCTCCTGAGACTAAAACAGAGCAGCTTTAAGCATAGAGAGATTAAGGCCACTCCAAAGCTGTCCTCTGCTGCCAGCATGGGGCAGCTAAGCAGGGGTGAACACTGCTTTGCTACTAGACAGGTGGGCCCAGGGTGAGCCACGTGCAGCTGAGCTGAACCAGGGAATGGCAGACAGGAGGGGGGGCAGCAGGGAAGAGCAGGATGGCCGACCTGGGAAGAGGAGTTTCTCCAGCGTGAACTCCACCCAGGAGGAGAGAGCAGCCAGGTTGTACTCGAAGCTGTGGTTGAGCAGGAAGGAGTCCAGTGAGAGGCTGCGTGGGTTGTTGATGGCTGTCACCAGATACTCTGAGTAGTGGAAGAGGGAGAGGGAGCACATGTACCTGTGGCATAAGGGAGAAGAGGACTGAACACTTGACATGGCCAGGAGACACCGCATCTGCCCAGCTCTCCCGGCCCTGCCCTTACCAGCCGAAGTAGCGCCAGGCCGAGCGGCTGAGCAGCAGCCCGCAGCCGAAGACGAAGCCCAGGAAGCAGGCCCGGACGGCGATCTGCAAGCAGAGGGGAGCGGGCGCTAGTGCCGCCGCCACCTTCCCCCAGACCCAGTATTTCCCCACTCCGCTGCCCCCCGGAGCCTCCTCCCGTACCTTGTAGAGCGGCCGCGGGTAGAGCAGCAGCAGCGCCGCGTTAACGCCCGCCACGTGTAGGACGAAGGCCAGGCGACCGCGCAGGCCAGGGGCGGTCAGCAGCGCAGTGGGGGAGCCCACCACCACCGGCAGCGCAGCCACTGAGGCGCCCAGCAGGAAAGCGGCCAGGCTGGCACGGCCCTCCCGGCCCAGCCGCCGCGTACCCGGCCCTGCTGCTGCCGCCGCCATTATGGTGGCCCCCGCCCCGCCCGCGTCGCCCGGGAAACGGCCGCGCCGCTCTCGCGAGAGCTCCGCCCCGCGCAGGCCCAGCAACGCCCAGAGCCGCGCTGCTCTCGCGAGAGTTGGGGCGCGCAGGAGCGGTGGTCGCTGCTGATGAGCGAGAGATGCTTCCCGCACTGCCGCTGGCGCCGGCACCGGGTCGGTGCCGCGCATCACCGCCGGTCCGCGACTGGCCTTGCTTTTACTTGTTTAACATCGCAAGCCGCAACACACCGCCCTGGATAGGCCCCCCTAGAGGCAGGGGCGCCATTCCCAGTCTGGGTGTAACATAGGCGCTGCCACCCCACCGTCCACCTGCCCCGCGCCCGAGAGGCCGAGGGAAACGCGGTGCACCGCGCAGGAGAGTGGAGGAACCTGGCGGTGGTGCCCCATCCCTCACAGTCCCTGGTGCCCAGCACAGGCTGCACCCAGCCTCCGCGTTCCATTAGAGCGAGTGGGGTTAAGGGGCTGCCATCAGCCCTTTTAGGATTCCCGTTAGAAGACATAGTCTTGCTTAAAGCCATGGGAGGGAGCTCGCTGTGTCCTTGGGGAACCCTGGGAGGAACCAGGGCAGAAGGCAGGAGGTGAGAGCAGCACAATTCCTTGCAGTAAAACTCCTAACCACAATTGCTGCTGCTTGAGGCAATAAAAATAAAAAAGCAACACCCATTTTATTCTAGTCAACAACAACAGACTTTATTTATGCCACAGGGTTCCTTAAATAACTTAGATGTGCACAGAGAAACTACCTAGAGATGTCAACAAAATGGTCCAAGACATTCAGTATGATACCAGGCGAGTTCCTCACCGCCAGGATCGTATGTAAGCTTTGGTGTGCAGTTCTAGGACATACCAGCAAGTTTAACACAGCATCACAAAGACTCATGGCCTCGCGTGTCCCTCGTGCCACCACACGCCTCTGCCCCGCTCCGGCATGGGCGGGAGCTTCGCTTACGGGGTTGAATGGTGGAAACAGAGCTCCAGAGGCGAATGGCGAGCGAGCGGGAAGGCTGCCGGAGGCTTTTGGGGCGCCTAAGCCACCTAAAGCACAAGGTCTACAGTGCTAAACCGATGAGCAGCGAAGCGACCGCGCTGGCACGGCAGCTCTGGCAGCAGGCTGGGGGAGGCCAAGGGGCGAGGCTCGGACCGGACACAACATGGACAGGAAACCTGGACCTTTGGCGGGCGAAGGCTGCGAGGGCATGAGGCAGGACCACTGCTGGGCAGGATCACTGCTGGGCAGCCTGCTGCAGCTGTGCCTGCCGCTTGGCTTTGGTCTGGAGGTACCTGCCCTTCCCTTCCTCGAAGCGTCGCTTCTCGTCCTCCGTCTCCGTCTGCCAGTCACAGAAAGAAGCAAAGCCAACAGTTTTAGCCTGCAGCTTGCAAGCATGTGCAGGAGGGAAAGATGCCTCCCCTCACAGGAAACAGAAAGGGAAACCTGTGCTCTGTGAAATGCATGCTTTGACAGCTAACATGATGTTAACTGACAAAAGACTCCGAAGCACAGAAGAGCACACAGCAGGAGGAGACCTGCACAGGATAAAATATTAATCAAGGAAGCACTGCGTCAGCAAAGCTCTGCCGGGATCAGGAGAGCTTAACAGAGGCAGGAGGGCTGGGGCAGGGGTGGGGGACACAGGGACCTCTGTCACTGCTCAGGGTCCCCTCCTGCACGTCTCCAGCTGCAGAACCTGCACTGTGAGGAAGGGCAAAAAACCACAATCTCCAAGAAGAAATTTCTGGTTAAACAAAAACCAGCCCTGACACCTGCTCTGGAAAGACTTGTTTCACACTCAGACTTTTTTACTGAATAATTTGAGGCAAGAGGATTTGTCGGACAAAAAAAGTCAGTCAGGGGCTGAGCCAGGAGGAGCAAGAGAGAGAGAGCTCTTACCAGCAGCTGTGGGACAGGCAGGGGCTTCCCATCCTTGCTCAGGGAGACATAGGTGAAGAAGGCGCTGACGGCACGGTACCGCTCCCGAGTCTCATCCACAAAGGGGTCTGCATCCACAAAGACTTCAATCTCCATGGATTTATTGCTCGTGAAGGTCATGCGCCCCGAGATGGTGATGACACTGCCTGTGAAGCAGAGAGGGGACAGTTAAGCAGCTGGCCCTAACCTCTGCTCAGAGGAAGAGAACAAGGGGTCCCATGTGTTTTATGCTTTACGCCATATCTTAAGCAGAACTTCTTGGCACAGGGTAAGTCTAACAGGGACTAAGTTTCTCTGCCAGCATGTCCCAGTTCACACTCAAGGGAGCTGGGGCTGCAGGACAGCAAAGCATCCCCCACCCCATAGTACCTTTTTTGATCTTCTCATGGAAGTTGATGGCATCCACTGAGGCTGTGACAATGTTGGTCTTGCAGTGGCGAGCAGCCACAATCCCTGCAACCTCATCCATGAGCTTCATGGTGACACCTGTGAGGGGCATTTGGGGAAAGGCCATGGATAGATTGCTAAGGCCTTTGCACAACCAAAGCTACACCAAGGAGTAGGACCAGAGACTAAATCCCAACCACAGGAAACCCCCAGCACCAGCACAAAGACTCCTGTCAAAAGATGGTGAAAAAGGTCCTCTGTGCCTTCAGAGGCAGAGCCTGCCTCCCCAAAACACAAGCTGCTCTCACACCACACTTCTGCTCTGGGGGTAAGGGGCAGTGCTCACTCACCTCCATGCACAAAGCCCAGCAGTGTGCAGTCTGATGGTCCCACCAGGTGGATCAGGCTGGACTGACTGTAGCCAACGGTGTGTGGCTCTGGTTAGAGAAAGAGCAAAGCAGAGGTAAGAGCTGCTGGGCCAGCACCTCCACACCATGTACAACCCCTGTCTTAAACCCTCTGAAGGAAGACAATGTAGGGCTGGCTTGTGCAAAGCTGAAGTATGTTCTAACCAGCATTTAAACTGGTCCCCAGAAGCCCTGAGAGCAGAGGCTGTTCACTGCCTGAGAGGCTATCACCTTCCTCTAATGACCACCCATCTATTGTATTCCAGCTCAGCTCATTTCTTCTTTAACAGAGCCCAGAAGCAAACGTGAGCTGGATGGACACATGGCTGTTTGTTTTCCCTGTGAGGGATCACCAGCTGCAGCTGAACCTCCCCAAATCTCCCCAAACCTGCTGCCCAGCAAGGGTTCAAGCCCTTGGCTTGAAGGCCTCAGCCTCCACACCCCCAGCCTTGTCAGTGCCCATGGAGCCTTACCTTTTGTCTGCCTATCTGTAAGCAGAGAGAACAGAGGGGAAAAAAAGCATTTGAGCAACTTTGATCCTTCATTCTCTCCCCGCCACCCCTGCACACCAGCTCTCTGCCTCTGCCCAAAGACCATGGTTGGTCCTGGAGGCCACCAGCCTCTTGTCCCTTCACCTCATCATCAGCACCACTGTGTTTCCAAAAGCTGGCACAACACTTCCAGTGGGAAAGGGATCCCTAGCAATCCCCCAGGAAAAGCACAGCTCCTAGCCCCTCCCCGTAGCTCATCCTCCCCATCAAACACTAGACAATGATCTTCTGGCTAAAAAATGACTTCCAGAGAGGAGATGCAGCTGCAGAGTGTGCAAACTCCTGGCACTGTGCTTGCACACACTCTGTGCTGAGCAAAGTCAGCTCCCAGTGCCCAGGAGCATACGAGAGATGCAGGGGTGGTGGTAGGAACCATACTTCAGCAGAGGGCATCCCACCTACCAGCTCCAGTGGAGGATCACAGGTAGCCACCCAGCTCCCCATCTGCTCACACACCACAGCTCCAAAATCCCCTCCCCATTCCCCAATGCAGCATTTCAGAGCACGTGCTCGCAGCCACAGGTGCCTGGGGACAGCTAGAGTCGTCTCAGGGACTAGTTCAGCCTCCCAGTTCCACCAGGATGTTTGCTTGGGCAACACACAGCCCATGTTACCTGGGTTGATGATGGGGAAGATCACATCACCATTTCTCTGCTTCGTTTCCAGCCGATCCAGCTTTTGTTCCTCATAACGCTTCTTCCCCTCATCCTCCTGCTCCTTCCTCACATACTGGAAGGAAAGGTGAGGTCAGCAAAGTCTCCAGCACAGCCAGCACTGCCATGGGCCAGGTTAGCACCACTCCCCTGGAGAGAGCGAGCTCTGGTTTTCAGGGAGCAAAGAGTCCTGTCCTACCTGGATGGGGGGAACCTCCAGGACCTTGTTCACGTTCTTCAGGGACAGCGGCACGTACCACAGTGTCGCCTTGTTCGTCACCTTCTTTGCCCCTAGAGGAGAGGGGGGCAGAGGGTGACTGTGCTGATGCCAGCACCACTTCATCTGCCACCAGCAGTAAAAGGGCCTTTTTCAGGCCAAAGGCAGGCACGGGCAGCAAACTAGACAAGCTAAAAATGATCAGTGGAGCCATTACCCCCTGGGAGCCTGCTTGGATCCCTTCCCAGCACTGACCCTCTGCCACCCCCAGCACTCTCAGGAGAAGGCAAGATCTCCCCTCTGCCCAGTGCTGCTGATGGTGGGCAGAGAACAGGGTCATCACTGCTTATTGTGCTTATCATGGTTAGATGTTCTAACGTTCTAGGAGAAAGTCAGCAGCAGCCACCCACCTGTTAGAATGTTTTCGGACATGACATTGACCTGGACCTCCACAGAGTGCCGGGAGGTGTAGGTGATCTCAGCACTGACGTTGGCCACCTCACCGATGCACACTGGGGAGAGGAAGTCTGTCCGCTCCACCCGCGCCAGCGCGGCTACGCAGGGCTCCTGGGGACAGCAGGACAGCCAGGGTAGTGGCTACAGCCACACTATGCAGGACCACAGCTGGTGGCTCCATGCAGCCAGCCCACTCCACACACAGCTCCAGCACTGCAACCTCTGCCACACTGGCCGGTGGCTGAGCTTCCGTTCCCACCCCTAAGTGACACCAGAGCCACCTCTGACTCACCCTCTGCAGGAGTTAAAACATTAACAGCTCACAAAACAGCAAATGCTTCCCACTACCAGGGCCATGCTCGGGCAGCACTGGAGCCATCAGTGGTTTGCATGTAAGAGGAAGAGCTTCCAGTGCAGGGAGGACAACTGGGGAGGCCCCCAGGGATGCCTAGCAGTCTGAGGGGACCCCCGGCTCCCAGCAGGCCTTCAAGGCACCGTGAGGGAGTGGTTTAGGAGTCACTGAGCCAGTGTCCAGCAGGTGCCTCCATGCTACTCACCCCAGCCTGGGAGTTGCAGTGGCGGGTGCTAATGATGGCTCCTGCCTCCTCAATCATCTTCAGGATGGTTCCCCCATGGACATTCCCCGCAACATTGGCGTCATCTGGGCGCATGATCCTGCCAGGAGAGTGACACAGGAGTTTGCACCCCACTGCTGTGCCCTGAGCTGGGGTCCTGGTGCATCCACCCAGAGGCACCCGTTGCCTACCGGATGAGCTGCTGAGCCATGTCTCACCACGCTGGTGCTGGCAACGTCACCGGCACTGCCTGCACGTGGCTTCCTGCGAGCAGCAGGGGAAGCCACCCAAAAAGGCTGCTGGGAGTGGAAAGAGGCATCGCCCCTGTGCCAGGGCAGCCAGCTGCTCAGCTGGGACCACATCTCATCACCACCCCACTGCAGCAAAGAGACCGAGCCGGGCATGTGCCACCGCTCAGCCAGGCTTCCCACAGTGGTGCAGGCTTTTGCTGGAGCGGCAAAGAGTGGACCTGAGAAGGGAAGGTGAGGCCTAGTGGCAATGAAGCAACAGCTGCGACTGGCCCGAGAGGAAGTCGCACTTTGGCAAGGTGACCATGCCAGAAAGCCACAACATGAAATAGCAGCTGAACCGGGGCACGCCCTGCCCACCAACACGAAACGGAGCGAGGGTGCAGCACTGCTTTGTCGCGCCTGGTACAGGCAGTGTGACCAGCGCAGGCAGCGTTGCCGGTGCAGGAAGTGTGCCCGTTGCCGGCAGCAGTGCAGGCAGAACCGCCGGTAGCACCCCAGCTGTAGGCCGGTCCCAGCCCCGGCGCGCACCCGTAGTGCCCAACCATTCTCCTCGCCCCTGTCCAGCCCTCCCTTGGTCCCCGGGCGCGGGCAGCGCGGCGGGGCCATACCTGGACACCTGGATTGCGGCCGGCCCTGGGCCCGCGGCCCCCGGCTCCGACATGGCGGCACCGGCGCCCCGCCCGCAACGGCGCTGCGGCACCGCCACGCCCTGACACGCCCCGTGGAGTACGCGGCCCCCGCACCGCCCTATTGGCGGGCAGCGCCTGGACACGCCCCTACGCCGGCGAGCGGGGCAGGACCGTTGCTCTGCCGGGGGTGGAGTTCCGGGCCCCGTTGGGTGGAGCTCAGGTGCTGCCCCGGGAGCCGTGTGTGCCCCGCCGGCACAGCGGCCCCGCCGCCTTCTCCTCGCGCTTGTGAGCTTGCGAGCCTGTTGTTGGTGCTGCTCTGTGAGGGGCTTGAGGCTCTGCGGGGAGACGGGGCCGTGAGGGCGGGCGGCCAGGGAGTCCTAGCGGTGCGAGTGGTCCTGCGGCTGTCACATCGCGCAGCTCGGCAGAGAGAGGAGCGGGGGCGGGAGCCGGGGGGGACATAGTGTTTCGGCGCCCCGGTACCGGTACCGCTGCGGAAGGGGTAGACCAGCCGCTGTCCGCGGTCCTGAACGGACGTCGCTGCCGCTCTCCGCGGTGCTGACGGCGGTGGGTGTCCCGGGGTCCCCTGACCACTGCCGTGCTCGCAGTAATCGCCACCGCTGCCCGCGCTGCCCACGGGTCGTGCCGTCCAGTATTGTCGTGCCACACTCCCCCTGGCAAGTCCGTGCTCCCCTGGCAGCAGGAGGCATCCCTCTCTTTTCCCGCCTGCACTGCCGTTACCGGCAGGGTCCCGTCGAGGCTGCCGCAGAAGCCCATCACCGCCGCGCCCCTAGCCTTGGCTGGCAGCGGGTGGGGCAAGGGGATACCCACGGGCAAGCTGAAGGACGGCGGCTCTCCAGAGCTGCAGAACCGACAGCTAAGTTCCCCGGTCCGGCCCCAGCCCCGGCAAAGCCCAGCTGCTCTGACCGGAGCCAGGGAAAGCGGCANCGGGGCCGGTGCCGGTGCCGGGATGGCGCTGGAACGTGTGCTGCTGGCGGCGCGACAGGGAGACGTGGAGGCGTTGCGGGGACTGCGGGCGGCAGGGCTGCTGCGTCCGGGGCTGCGGGACGCCCTGGGCGCCTCCCCCGCACACCACGCCGCCCGCGCCGGCCGCCTCGCCTGCCTCCGGTATCTGGCGGCCGAGGCCGCGCTCCGTGGGGACACGCGAGCGCGCAACGGGGCCACACCAGCACACGACGCCGCCGCCACCGGCAACCTCGCCTGTCTCCAGTGGCTGCTCACGCAGGGGGGCTGCGGTGTGCAGGTGCGAGCGGGGCGCGGGGGGTGGCGGGAAGCGGCGGGACCCTGGTGGGCGCGGGAACCGGGATCCAGGCCAACACCGGCTGGAGAGAACGAGTGGCACCGTAGGGGACTCTGGCGTCCTGGCGGGGCTCAGCCCCAAGCAGAGCACAGACTCCCCCTCCGGAGGCAGTGCCCCGGGGCTGCCGGCCCCTCCCGGGGTTACACAACGGCGGGACCGGGGCGGTAAGCGGCTTGCCCCGGGTCCAGCCGACAGCTAACGCCATGTGATGGGCGGAGGAAGAGGAGGTGGCGGAGGGGCTGGGAGCGGGATTAAGCGGGAAGGACACGGTCAGCACGCTTTGGTTCAGTGATCTTCTGTCCGGTGGCCAGCTCTGCTAGTCGCCTGCCGAGCCAGGGGGGTGGCCGTGCTGGGGCAGGAGGGGGGCTTTGTGAAGCACTCACCATCTGCCCATGCAGACCCCACCAGAGAGCAGACACACTTGTCCCGTGGTTTCTCTGATGGCCTGTCACGTCCCTCTGACCCGCTCCATGCACATGGGACCTCTGCCCTTGCCAGTCCACCATCCTGGGGCCAGCTCACAGCTGGGGGATCCCCAGGCCCAACACACACAGTCCCTTGCTGGGGGGACTTGGGTCCCCAGTGCTGATGGCCACCCCGCTTTCTCTTGCAGGACACAGACAACTCTGGTGCCACCATCCTACACCTGGCAGCCCGCTTTGGTCACCATGAGGTGATCGACTGGCTCCTCCGCTTTGGAGGCAGCGACCCCACAGCAGCCACCAACACGGGAGCGCTGCCTGTCCACTATGCTGCGGCCAAAGGAGATTTCCCTTCCCTGCGACTCCTCTTGGGACACTGCCCCAGGTAACAGCCCCTGCAGCTGGTGGGCGAGATGAGCTCCACACTGAGGCACTCACCCCCAGGAGAGGGGCTGGCAGAGGAGTGGAGTGCCCGCTGCCACCCCATCCCTCCCTCCAGCTGTCAGGCAAGGTGCCAGCACCAGGGATGCATGCTGCAGCCACCCTCATCCCCAGCTCCAAGGGCAATGCAGCTGTGTTATCACGCCAGCAGCCACCTGCACTTTCTTTATGTCATATAGAGAAAGGGCAGGGAGAAGTGCAGTGAATACTGGCAGAAATATTGCTGCTGGCCACGGAGCTGCTTGCTGGGCTCCTGGCGATAACACAGCCGCCTTTGTCCACCCGCCGTTATGTAAATGGATTAGATTGCCCGCTGAGGCGAGGCCTCTCCCTGCGCCAGACACAACCTTTCCTCCTGCCCGAGGCTGTAGGCATCACTGGACATGGCAGCTCTGCTTGGCTGAAACCACTATGGCAGCATCTCTGCTTCGTCCCATGAGCGGTGCCAGCATACTGGGCATGGCATCCCGCTGGGCACATGGTACCAAGCCTCACCCTGGGGCCATGGCAGGCAATTAGGCAACCCCTAATCTTATTTCCCACAGTGGGCAGAGGCTGCTTAAAATAACCCCCAGCCAAAGTGGGGCCTCTGGGATGTGCTGCTGCCCTACACCATGCCTGGTAGTCTTAGTGCTGTGGACACAAGAGGGTGTGCAGCTCCCATGTCCACAGGGTCCCGACACTGCAGGAGGTGAACCACAGCTCAGCACCACTCTGTCCCCAGGTGCCACAGCCCCAGACACCACCCCAACCTTCCCACCAGATAGGGAAAGAGTTCACTGCAGTGTCCCTTATACCATCAGCACTCACCAGGTGAAGCCTCCCCAGCCTCAGCCCCAGATCTTTATCCCTTTGCCCCAGGAAACCTGGGCACTGTGGGGATTAACCCACTGTGGCCCACAGCATGGCCTCAGCTGAGCCGCAGCTCCTGCTCAGTGCCCATGGTCCCAGCCCTGGTGTGGCACTGGCAGCCACCCTCCCGCGTTGGCTTTCGCTCTTCTTGCCAGGGTGGCTCCACTGCCATTGCCTGCTTCCCTCTGAATTATTTAGGACTGGCCCCACTCCCAGCCCTGCGCCCGCCCGGAGGCTCCGTTACAGCCGTGAAATCCAATCCCCGGTGCTGCCGTGGGGTGTTGGCGCTCCCGGGACACCTTCACACCAGCCCCAGGGGTCCCCAGCAGCCGGTGGCCCGGCATGGGGTCCTGGCCATCTGGCAAAGCAGTTTACCAGCACTCACCCAAGTGGCTTAACCCCTTCCTGATTAGTGGGAAACAGCTGAAGAGATACTTGTGCCCCTGCTGTCCCACTGCACACCAGCCCAGTCTGCCACCAGCCCAGCCCCTGCTCGGGGAGTGCCCAGTGATAAGCCACCCCGGTGCTGCAGCACTGCCCCGTGGCACGGCACGGCGGGAAGGCAGTGCTGGCCGCAGCCCGTCTCACAGTTACAGGGATCAATTATTAAGGGCCCAGGATCGCTGCGATAACAGAGCTTGAGTATTTATTGCTCTTCCTTTTTTAAATATTCAACAGGTTTTTTTATGGAGCACTTAACAAAACAGCTTCCTGCACGGCAGGGAGGTGGGATGTGGGATGGAGAATATAGGGTTATAGGATGTGAGATGGGGGGATGCAAGATCTGGGATGCAGGCTGTGTGATTTGGGAGGCACAATGCAGGACGTGGGGATGCCAAGGCCCACCAGGGCAGCAGGGGGATGCCCATGTCCAGCAGTGGGGCTGGCAGCAGGCAGCAGGGCTGGGCAGCACTATGGTGCACGTCAGCCTTTCCCTGCCGGCTGCCCCGTGGCCAGTGCTGCCTAAGCTGCTTATTTAAAAATACTGCTAAATTGCAGTGTCCAAAAACAGCCGGAGGAAGGAGCTTAGCCTAAGCAGCCTGATTAACTTAGTGACCTCCCGCCACAGCACCCACTCCTGCACAGGGACCCATCGGGGGCCATGGGTAGATGGCTCCCAGCCCACACTGCCCATGCTGCCAATGCTGCTCAGCACTGGCACTGCCCTACCTGCCCCCAGATGGCATGTCTCTTGTGCTACTGCATCCTCCCTGTGCCCCTATGTGTTCCCATGTCCCTGCAACCCACATGTTCCCTGTGGCCACCCATCTCGGCCCACTACCAGTAGCAATGGCCACGGGTGATGGGCGTTGTGCCCCGCTTGCAGCACACTGAGTGCCCAGACCAAGACGGGGGCCACCCCACTGTACCTCGCCTGCCAGGAGGGCCACTTGGAGATCATCCAGTACCTGGTGCAGGACTGCGGGGCTGACCCCCACGCACGCGCCCATGACGGCATGACCCCACTGCACGCTGCCGCCCAGATGGGCCACAACACTGTCATCGTCTGGCTGGTAAGCGTGAGCTGGGCACTGGGTGGCCGTGTGGTGTGGGTTGCCCAGTGCCAGCACTCAGCCCACCAACCTGCACAGATGAGCTTCACGGCGGTGAGCCTGTCAGAGCGGGATGGTGAGGGAGCCACAGCCATGCACTTTGCTGCCAGCCGTGGCCATGCTAAGGTGCTAAGCTGGCTGCTGCTGCACGGTGGGGAGATCACCACTGACAGCTGGGGTGGCACGCCGCTGCATGATGCTGCTGAGAACGGAGAGCTGGAGGTGGGTGCCAGCAGCCAATAGGGAGCTGGGGTAGGGGTGGGGGCACCCTCCAGCGCTGCAACACACACCCACCTCTCCCCAGTGCTGCCAGATTCTGGTCGTGAATGGTGCCGACCTCAGCATCTGCGACCAGGATGGCTACACGGCAGCAGACCTCGCTGACTACAATGGCCACAGCCACTGCGCCCAGTACCTGCGCACCGTGGAGAACATGGTATGGCAATGTCTGGGGCCAAGCATGTGGGGAGCATGCGAGGAAGGTGCAGGGCCTCACTGCTCCCACGCTGCTGCCTGACCACGTGGCTGTGCCGGCAGAGTGTGGAGCACCGTGTGCTGTCACGAGACCCCTCGGCGGATGGGGAGTGTCGGCAGCCTGACTCGGGCATGTCATCACCCAACACGACGGCATCGGCGCCCCAGGCGCGCTTCGAGGTGGGCTCCCCCGCAAGTACCCTCTCCA
>VWZO01011505.1:411065-440757 GCA_013396975.1 Bucco capensis | reverse complement strand
GAGCTTTGTGCATGGTCACAGCCAGGGAACTGGCACAGCCTAGTGCTATCAGGGACAGTGGTACCTAGGATGGGAGGCTCGGCAGTGCAGTGTGTGTTATGCCTATGTGGGGCTCAGGACCCTGTTGTGCATGTCCAGGCTCGTTAGTTCTTGCTGGGATAATGAGTGGCCTCTCCAGGGCTGCAGAACCAGGCTACCCTGAAGGGGTGCAGGTGTATGATAGCCCAGTGCCAGAGCAGTGCAGGTGCCCATGCTGCAGGGCTGAGTGGCACAGACCCTTGTGCCAGAGTGGGGCTGGGGCTGCTGGAGCTGGAGCCAGGCTTGGCACAGTGCCCGTGGCAGCTGGAGCAGGAAGCACCGAGCTGGCACTTGTTGACTTAGCTGGGGCTGGCAGCAGTGGCAGCCTAGGCTCACCATGCAAATGCCGCGACTGGAGGTGGCACACAGGGAAAACAAATAGCGGGGCCCCCAGCATGGGGTGCTGGGCTGTGCCATGACAGCACCCCAAACCTGGGGAGCAGGCAAGGGACCCTGCAGCAGTGGCACTCAGAAGCACGACCCACAAAGCTGCTGCGGTATGTGCTGGGGTGAGCTGAGGCTGTGCAGCCAGAGAGCCCTGTTCAGATAGAGTTTGGAACCGGGCCCTGGCTCCGCGCGGGATAAGCTCCCGGTAATCCGTGGGGCTGGGGCTCGGCACTCCTGTTCCCAGGGGGTTATCCTGGGGGAAGCTCAGCCAGGCTCTTGGGCACAGGCTATGGGGTCATGGTGCCAGGCACTGACACCACATGCTGCCATCCCAGCATGCAGCTTCTGGTGCAGCCTTGTGCCTAGTGGACCCCTGGGGCGTGCACCTACCATTCCCAAATCCTGGCATCTGTCCCACGGCCACCACTGGCACAAGCTTGCTCTGCCTCATGGCCACCCTGGTCGAAGCCGGGCACAGCTGCACTGAGCCATGGTCCCCATTGCAGCTGGCATCACGCGAGAGCAGCCCCGAGGGCCTGCGCAGGGCTGACTCCACCAGGCGATCGAGGAATTTTGGCAAGCAGCCGAGCACCGGTGACTACTACAAGCACTTGGGACACGGTGTGGCCGAGCAGCTTGGCCCTCGGCGAATGGCTCACAGCGAGGAGGTGAGCCCCTGGCCTCGTGCTGCGAGCCCGCACGTGGTTCAGCGGTGCTAGGTGACCCCTGCCCATGCTCTTTCAGGCATCACCCATCTCGGCAGACACCATGCGCAATGGGGAGAGCAAGCCCAGTGCTGAGCTGCCACCCCCGCCGCCCCCTCCTCCACTGCCTGATGCTGGCTGCCCACTGCCCCCACCGCCGCCCCCACCGGCTGAGAACCCCACCGGCCCCCGCCGCTCCTCCTCCTCCACAGGAAGTAAGTGGCAGGGCACTGGGTGGGCACAGGGAACGATCCCGGGCACCATCCTGTTGGCTGCACCATGGCGCCAGCCACCCTGGCGCATCTCCTCCTGCGGCACTCTGGCCGCGTGGCTCCTGACAGCCTCTCTGTCCTTCTCTCCTCCGGTGTCGGCGCGGGGGCCCCCACGCCCGCCCGCCCCCGCCTGCTCTCACTGCTGGCCGCTTCTCTTCTCTCTTGTCTCGCGGTGGCCAAATCCTTCCTCTGCTGCGCATCCTGCGCTGCCTCTCTGCTTCTCCCCCTAGGAGGAAAGGCGCTCAGGCAGATGAAGAGTAAGTACCACTGCCTCATGCTCCTCCTGCTCAGGGGGTGCCCTGGCATGGGGCATGGCCAGAGGAGCCCAACCTGGCACCATCCCGCCTGGAGCCATGGGGCATCAACTGTCACTGGGCTGGCAACTACTCATAGCCCTCCTGGCCGCCAAGCCCTCGGCCAGGCCGGTGTGCCGTGTGGTGCCTCGAGTGCCTGTGTAGGGCTGCTGAATCCAGCAGGCATGGCTGGGCAGTCAGCCGGGGCCCCACGCCCCCCATGGCCTCTGTGGCCCCACCACTGGCCCCGTGCACAGAAGGTCTTTGTTCATGCTCAGCCGGCCAGCGTGACCCCGCCACGTGAGCGCACCGGCCGCTCCCCCACCGCTGATTGCAGCCGGCAGGCTTGGCCGCTGCTCAGCACCCGCTTTATTAGCGCCAGCCTCCGGGGCCGGGGGGTCTCAGCCCGCGCTGGATGGCAGCACGCACGTCCCGCTGGGCCCTCAGCACCCGCAGCTCTCTGGCCCCAGCACGGCACAGCCGAGCGGGGCAAGCTGCGGGCGCCAGCATTGGGAGGGTACCTCTGCCTTGGCACAGCACCATGGGCCATTAGGGACGCACACATGGCTGGCACAGACGGTGGGTGCTCGTGGGAAGGGTGGGGGACATCCCCAGGGGCACTGTCATGCTTCATTGCTGGTGCCATTTAGCCCTTGGGGCTCAGGTCTGCCAGCGGGGCTGGCTCAGGCTGTTGAGGCATCACTACTGGGAGCTGTGGGGGAGAGTAGGGGGTCCAGGGCCCTCCAGTGAGGCAGCACGGGGCCATCCTGCTGTGCTGGGACTGCTGCCAGACTTGGACCCATCCCTCCACAGGCGGGTCACTGTTGTCATAGCACAGTGCTACAGGTTGGCTGGCATGCAGGGCTGCGATTGTGCTGGGACCACAGAAGCTGGGTGCTGCTTCAGCAACATCCCATGGACCCAGTAAGCTGGGTGCTGGGCTACTGGTCCCATGGACCTGGCGAGCTGGATGCCAGGCTGCTGAGTGCCGGAGTGCTGCTCTAGTGGAGTCCCAAGGACCTGAAGAGTTGGGTGTTGTGGTGCTATTCTCACGGACGTGATGAGCTGGGTGCCGGCATGCTGGCATGGCAGGGTTAGGGCTGATTTCATGGACCTAGGGAGCTGGGTGCCAGCATCCTGCTCCAACGATTGTCTCAGAGGCTTCCGAACCTGGGAGACAATCTTCTGGCCACCCCTGTGCCCTGTGAGCTGCCAAGGAAGCCGGGGGATATGGGGTTGCTAGCAGCGGAGCTCTTACTGCCCTGCCTGCCTCCCCTCAGGCACCAAGTCTTTCAACATGATGTCCCCCACCGGCGACAACTCGGAGCTGCTGGCAGAGATCAAAGCCGGGAAAAGCCTCAAGCCGACACCGCAGAGCAAAGGCTTCACCACCGTCTTCTCCGGCAGCGGCCAGGCAGGGGCCAATGTAGGTGGCGGCGGGGGGCAGGGGAGCTGGTGGCTGGGCACAGGGTGGCACTACAGCATCCACCATTCTCCCTCCCTCCTTCCTCCGCAGGCAGAGTCGCCGGTGTCCTCTCCATCACCCACTAGGACACCCACCCCACCAGCCACCCCTGAGGCTGCGGGGCCGCCTCGCTGCCTGGCAGGGGGCTCCCCAGAGCCGGTGCTGAACGGGAGCTCACCGGTGCCGACGGCGGGTGCTGGGGTGGCAGTGGAGGCAGAGGCTCTGGTACCGAGCCACGATGAGCAGGGCCGGCCCATCCCCGAGTGGAAGCGGCAGGTGATGGTGCGCAAGCTGCAGCTCCGCATGCAGGAGGAAGAGGAGCAGCGGCGCAAGGTAGGGGAGTCCCGCGTCCTGCGGCTGCAAGCGCGGCGCGGACACGGCCCAGCAGCTCAGGACTGGCAACATAGTGTGTGCGGCATTGCCTCTGGCTCCCGGCTGGCCGGGGAACCACCGCACCCACATGCGGGGGCGTTGTGCATGGTGACGGCGGCACGAGGCGCATGTGGTGCAGCCTCAAGAGCCCCTTTGCCCTCTCTCCCGCCGCAGCCTGAGAGCTACTCACCACTCCTGTGCCGGTGCGGGTCACCCACCCGTGAGGGCACCCTGGGAGCCACCGGGCAGCCGATGCGGGAGGAGGACGCGAGGCACCTGGAGAGGCAGCTGGGGAGCCTGCGGGTGATGCACGAGGCACAGCCGGGGTGGCCGGAGGAGGAGCTGCTGCCACTCCCTTCTGCCCTGGTGCCCCAGCACTTCGCCCTCAGCCGTGAGGAGCCTCCCGCCTGCGGCAGCCAGTCCCACACACTGCCGAGGAGCCCGACCGTGCCACTGGCCACTCTGGGGGGCCAGGAGGGATCTGGAGCGAGTGGAGCAGCGGGCAGCCCTGGCGCACAGCATGATGCCCGGCGTGAGATCCTGGACTGTGGTGTCTCCGTCCGCAGCCTCAAGGCCAACTACGAAGGGCCAGCGGTGGCCCCAGTGCCCCTCCCCAGGGTCATGAAGCGCAAGCGGGCACAAACCCCTGGCAGCACCCGCCAGCCCGTCTTGGAGGAGGAGTATGGGGATGGGGTACCACGGCGGTGCCAGCCAGTGCCTCCAGAGCCAAGCAGTCTGCAGGAGCGCGTGGAGGCACACAAGGAACGTGCTGTCTGCCTCTTCCTGGAGCACTGGAAGAAGCGGGCGCTGACAGTGGTACCCACGGAGGAGCAGCTGTGCCGGCCAGGGAGGCGGCGGCCAGCAGCAGGACAGCTGCTGGCCCGGTGGAGGAGCATTGCTCGACGGGTGCCAGGCCGACAGATCCGGCGGCTGAGCCGTGCCACAGTGCTGTACTGGCCCCAGCACTTCCTGCCCCACGTCGGTGGCTCACCCATGCCCCACGACAGCCTCCCGCTTGACCTCTTCATGCTGGGCTACTTCCAGCTGCTGGAGATGCCGCTCAGCGCTGAGGAGCGGCGCTTCCGCCACCTTCTCTGCTACGAGATGTTCGACCGCCTAGGCAAACACAGCTGGCACCGTGTCCGCCACTTCCACCGTGCCGCTCTAGAGCGGATTGAGGCTGGCCACCACCACTGGCTCGATGGCTTTGAGGACCTTGTGCAGGAGTTTTTTGGGGATGGCCCCACCACAGTGGCAGAGAACCTACCAGAGCCCCCCACCACAGCCCCAGTAGCGGAGGGGGCAGCAGTGCCACTGCCAGAGCTGGGCGAGTTCAGCGAGGAGGATGTCTGCCGCTTCATTGACCGCAGCTTCTCCTTCTGGAAGGAGAAGGAGATGGAGATGCCTGACACTTGAGCCTAGTGGGATGCTCTGGGCTGTGCCAGCAGTGTGGCACGGGGCTGGCTGGAGGCAGGTGCTGAGGGCAGCTGTGGGTAACAGGACATGGTGCCTGGGTATGTTCAGCTACCTCTGTGGCTCTGGCAGTGCCACAGCTCAGCTCAGCAGAACGCTTAGTGTTGGTTCACATGGCCCCAGGCCGAGGTTGCAGTGTGCTGCTTGCTGTGGCTGTGTGTTGTGCGGGGGGTACAGCACCATGGCTGTGCTCCCCTTGGCGTGGCGTTTGCGGTGTCGGGGCAGTGTGTGCCCCTGCGTGTCGGTGCAATAAAGCTGTGGTGTGCTGCGAACGGCTGGCCATGCCGCGCACTCCTTCCTCCTCCCCGTGCTGGCAGAAGGCGAGTAGTGACTGGCAACGTTGGCAAGCCACGTGCTGGCTAGGCCCCGCCAGCACCGTGCTAGGATGTGGTCACACCACCAGGGTGATGCTGCTGCCCTACAGTGCTAGCTACAACAGTGGGCTCCTGGCAGTGCCAGTAACATGGCTGTCTGTTGCAGGAGAAGGAGGAGGAGGCACGCCTGGCCAGCATGCCTGCCTGGAGGAGGGATATCCTGCGCAAGAAGCTGGAGGAGGAGAGGTGAGCCAGGGCTGGGGGATGCCGCACCAGCTGGCTGTCCCCCCAGCTCTGCTAACTCCACTCTTCCCTTTCCCTTCACAGGGAGCAGAAACGGTGAGTGCTGCAAGCCCTTTCCCTGGGCAGGTGGGTGGGCATGGCAGCTCTAGTGGCTCTGCTGACCATGGTGCCCTGTGCCCTCCACTGCCAAGCAGGAAAGAGCAGGAGAAGCTGAAGCGGGAGGAGGAGGAGAAGGAGAAGGAGCAGTCGGAAAAGCTAAGGACTCTCGGGTACGATGAGACAAAGCTGGCGCCCTGGCAGAGGCAGATCATCCTCAAGAAGGGGGACATAGCCAAGCACTAGCCACTCTGCGACGTGCCCTGGCTCTTTGCGGTGGGAGGAGGACAGCAGGTCCCACCATGGACCAGGATGCGCTTCAGCATCCTCCTCCCACCACGGATGGCCACATAGTCCAACCCAGAGGAACCCCCACTGCCTCGCCAGGCACCCGTAGTCCCCTTCCTGCTGCCACCCCATGTTGCCCTTTGCAAAGCGAGCTGCCACAGTGTGAGGCACCTGGCTCGCGTGCTGCCTGCCTCAGCCACTGCAGCTGGGCTCGCTGTGCCACCTGGTTCCCCAAGCTCCCCACTGGCACCGCTCACTGTTGTGGCTGCAGCATGCTCCTCTCCACTCCTGCCTCTGCAGCCACTCATGGCCGGCTCCTGGCTCGCCTCTGCCCCAGATCACCTGCCTTTCCAGCAATTAAAACAATAAACCCCGCCAGCAGTGCCCCGCGCCTTCCTGGGGCTGCCCACACCACCCCCATGCCTGCACCGCAGTGCACCCATCGCCTGTACCACCCCTCAGCACCGCCATCAGCCACATCCTCTGCACCATCACCCCATCACCTGCATTGGCCAGAGAATTGGTGGTAGTGGTAGCCCAGTGCCTGGCTGGGACAATGCAGCCCCAGGAAGAAGGTCCAGGGACCGATGGACAGAGAACATGCCACTTTATTGGGGCAGGGGCAGGCACGCCTGGCAGCGGGCGGCCTCGAGAACTATCCCATGGGTTCATGGCAGGATTGGTGCCCACTCGTCCCGCGAGTGGCCGTGCTGGGGCACAGGGTCCCCCCCTAGGAGCAGGGGAACATAAATAGGGGGGGCAGGTGGGTGGGGAGATAAAAGTGACATAAAATGTCTACACGGCATAAGTAACAATACTTAGGGGTACAGCTCAGCCGAGGCGCCCGGTGAGCCAGGGATGTGTCAGGACCTCCCTCTGCCAGGGTGCCCACACCAGGGGAAGGTTAGGGCCCTGCTGGCAGGCTCCGGCGCAGTGTCTCGGCACAGCCAGCCAGCTCCATGCGCTCCAGGGCAGCGAAGACACGGTCAAGCGTGGCACTGGTCTGCTGGCACCAGCGCTTCAGCATCTCATACTGCTGGTCACGGATGTGGGGCACCTCCAGCTCCACCAGCTCGATCTCTGTCTCCCGCAGCTCCAGCATCCGCATGAACTCCTTCCAGCGCCGCAATGGCACCGCGTCAATGATGGCATAGAGCTGGCTGCCCTGCAGCAGGGCACTGTGGGGCTCCGGGAGGGTGGAGGGTTCCACCTCACCACCTGGCTGTGCTGTGACACCAGCCTGGTTCCACAGTAAGGCCTGGTGCTCAGGACTCTGTCTCGCTGGGCCAGCAGCAAGCTCTGGTACCTGGAAGGAGTACAGCTGGGTCCAGTATGTGCTGTCCCACCCCTGGGCACTGACCTGGTCCTCGGCTGCAGGGACGGTGCTGCCTGCTGGGGCATCATGCCGGAGCTGCTTCCTCTTGTGGTAGATGGCAAGGGCACCCAGGAAGAGGGGCCCAGTGAGTGCCAGCAGAACATACTCCAGCCCCGAGTCTGCAAGGAGGAGTGGGACCATCCCTGTCAGGGGGCTGCCACAGCTTACCCTGTGCCACCACCCCCAGCCCTGTTGCCCCTGCACCTTGGCCACTGCTGCTGCCGCACACTCGCTGGCATTCCTTGCCACACGTCTCTGGGGTGCTCCTGCAAGGAGAGGGGAGCCATAGGCACTGTGCTGAGCTATGCCATGTGTATCCCTGGCTGAGGCACTGTGGGGACAGCCCTTACATGTGGCATGGCCGGCACTCGCCATCCTCGGTATAGAAATCAGGCTTGCAGCTGCCACAGAGCGTGTCCTGTGTCTCTGAGCCTGGGGAGAGGGCAGACATCAGGCAGGGTGGCACAGCCAGAGGTGGCACAGCTGGCAGGCTCACAGCCAGGAGAGGCCTGCTTGCAGGCTGGCTATCAGCACTCACAAGGCCTCTGGATGAGCCGCCCGGTACAGGTCTGGCACTGCCGGCAGGAGAAGTCACTGCAGTGCTCGTCGAGACAGTCACGGAAATGTCCAGACTCACAGCCACAGGCAACATTGCTGGTGGCTGAGCAGTTGCTCAGCACACTCTGGAAAGCTGCAGAAGACAGATGGTGAGGGGCACAACACAGCACTGCATGACACAGCACAGCACAGCGCTCTGCAGCATGCACGGCATTGCATGCTACTAGCTCACCTTGGTGGTCACACTCGTAGCAAGCCTGGCACTCGGTGAAGGTGTTGGGCTGGGCACGGAATGTGCCAGAGGGACAGGCAGTGCAGATGGTGTCATTGCCATGGCTCGAGCAGGATTTCAAAAGGAAGGTCCCTATGGGGACAGTGGGGTAACAGGGAGCATGGTTGCATAGGGTGACAAGCCTGGCATGCCAGTGTTCTGTCCCATCCTGCACTGGCCGAGTGCCTTTTACCTGCAGGACATTGGGTGCAGCACCGGTGAGCTCCTTCAACCCAGTTCATGCCAGCAGGGCAGAGGGGTCTGGTGTGCCTCTGTGGGCGACTGGGCCGCCGCACCTGGACCTGCTGCCCCCATGGCACAGTGCAGTCTTGGCACCCTGGGGGCTGTGATTCACTCACTGCAAGCCGCAGTGCTGCCAGGATCATCTGTGGGCAAGGAGAGGACAGAGATGCAGCAGCCAGGGTGCCCCAGGAGCCAAGCACCCAACGAGATGAGCACCCATGCTGAGCTAGTAGAGCCAGAGCCGAGCCCTGCTCGGTGCTGCAAGGACACTAGTGCCCGTGCCAGGCAGGATGGCTGGAGCCACAGCCCCGCGGCCAGAGGTGCCCGAATGTGTGGCAGGAATGCACCACAGCAGCTCCTGCACCGTGCTTTCCCCCTGTACTTGTGCAAGAAGCTTCCTGCTGGTGGAACACATGCCATAGGTGCCCCTGTGCCACCCCCAGTGCCTGTGGGGGTCACCATCGGGTGCTCTGCAAACGGTGTTGCCGGGCTGGCTGGGATGCTCAGCTGCCTGCTCCCCACCACGTCAACGGCAAGGAGGTTGTTGGGCACACGGAATGCCAGTGCCCACGAGATGGCAAGCCCAGGGAGGTGTCAACAGCCGGGCACGAGAGAGTTAACGCTGCCGGCGTTGGCTTTCCTGGGGTTGATCTTCCTCGCAGAGGAGGCGATTTCCTCCCCAAGAGGAAGCTGTGCCCAGCTCACGCTCTCCACGACGCTATCGCGCCTCATACGTGTGTCCCAAACTAGGTCACCGCTCCCCCGCCCGCGGTGGGTGCCGGGCGCTGCACCCAGGGGAGCCCCATTCCCCAGCCGGCTCCGGCGGGGGCGGTGAGAGGGTGCCGATGCTGGCACCCCCAGCCCGGGGAGGGGAAGGGGCCGGGGAGTGCCGCGGTGCCGGCAGCGTGGGCGAGGAGCCAGGGGATTCCTCGCCGGGGCCTGGATTTCCCAGCCGTGATGGCCCCGATTACGGCGACTGAATCATTTTCTATTAAACCGGTCGGCAGTGGACTGGAAACCGAACACGGGCTGTACCGCTCCGAGGGCTTGTCATGCTGTAGCAGCACCTCTGAGTCACCACTGTGGAACAGCCTTGCCATGGCAAGGCCCTGCCTGCCAGAGGGCTGCTGGCCCTGTTGCTACCTGGGGACCAGGCACCCAGGGGCGAGACAGCACAGGTGATGTCCCACAGCTTGCTGCACGGCAAGGAGAGCCACTGCTTCCTGTTCAGCCAAGTGCCACCCCTGTCCCTAACACAGCCCTGGTGAGGCCTCCACCTGCCCAGCCCCTGGATGGCCTCCAGCAGCTGCCACCACCAGTAGCCCTGACCTGTGCCTGCAGGCTGTCAGCCCCCCCCCCCCCCGTGGCATCCCCCTGCCTGTAGCTCTGCAGCTGAATCCACAGCTCTCACAGTCACTTCGTGGCCATGCCTACAGTCCCCATGGCCATGCCTACAGTCCCCATGGCCATGCCTACAACATTTATGGCCATGTCTGTGATCTCCAAAGCCATGCCATGCTGTAGGCACTTTGGCAAGGCAGACCTCAGTCCCAGGCGTTCAAGCCAGGGCAGAGCGAGCATTTTCAGCGTGCTTGGCATTGGGCTTATGCCACCCCACCCCATCCTCCTCCACACCCCTCGGGGCACCCCGCAATCAGTGCCAGGGATCCACAGGACCCCGGGGCCACCTCACTCACCCAAGCCACACCTGGGCAGCAACACTTCATCCTGGTGGCCGATGCGGCTGGGTCATGCCGGGGCGCTGAGGGGAGGGGGCGGCAGGCGCCAGCGGGTGCCGAGGCAGCTCAGTGCCCGGGCAGGGTGCCTCGGCACCCCATTGCCACCAGCAGCAGCAGCGCGTGACGTGCGGTGACTGAGCACCAGCCCTCCCCACACAAGTTCTTACACCCAACGGCGGCAGGAGGAAATGCTTTTTTGGAAGTGAGTCCAAGGGGTGCAAAACCACGTGATGGGAGTGCAGGAGGGACCTATGCCACTTTGCCGTGGGCCACCCAGCTGCTGCCCTCCCTTGCCTGCTGGCACTGACCCACCATGGCTGTGGGGAGGAGTGCTGACCCCCACCCCAGGGTTTCAAACCCAAGCCCTGGTGTCTGCCCTAGCAGGGCTCTCTCAGCCGTGCTGTGTACCCACCCCAGTGTTGCCCAGCTGTAGGGTGCCATCATGGCCAAAGGAGAGGTGAGGCAGAGGGGAGCATGCACCATCTGGTTTATTGCTCAGCCCAGATGCAGAGCTCAACCCGAATGCAGAACTCAGCCCCGCACAGGACAGCAGCCAGTGCTCTGGCCACTGTGTTATCCCCCTGCAACTCTCATGCTCCGGCCCTGGGCACTGCTGTCTGCTGCTGCCTATCCCACTCCACAGGGTAAACCCTGCCCCAGACAGACCCCGGGGCCACCATCCACACCAGCCCAGCACCATCTCCTCCTGCCACCAGCCCCAGCCTCCACCCTGTGTCACCTGCAGCACTGTGCCACCAGTGCCACATCATAGAATCATAGAATGGTTTGGTTTGGAAGGGACCTCTGGAGGTCATCTAGTCCAACCCCCCTGCAGTGGGCATCCCTCTCATCACTTTCCCCACTCACCACCACCAACATCATCATTCCTTTCTTGCATATGGGAGCTGCCTCACAGCTCCCAGCAGCACCCATGGCCCCAGGGCCCCCTGCCCAACACACCATGGGGCGGGCTGGCCCCTGACTGACAAGCCTCATCCCTGCAGACAAGGGTTTGGCATGAGCCATGTGCCACATCTATCCTTGCTCTGGGGAGAAGAGGGCAGTGCCCCACTTCCATGCTCAGGGCATGTTCTTGCCAAGGGGACAGGTCTCCATCCCCATCTGTGCCCCCACCAGTGCAGTATCCCAGTGCCCACTCTGCCCACTCCTGGCATTACGCTACAGTTAGAAGTGGGAACAGCTCCTTGGTGCGGCCGTGTGTCCATCCTTACTGCCCCGGTGGCTCTCAGACCTCCCTGCAAGGCAGAGAGTGGGGAGAGATGCCCTTAGCATTGGGACTCGGCCCCTGGTGAGCACAGTTCAGGAGCACACAGGCAGGAGGCCACTTACGAGGCAGTCAGCGTGGAGTTGAGCAGCAGTGTAGTCCGGATCCGGTAGAGCTGTGCCAGCGTCAGCTTGCGGTGTTGTGCTGACTGCGGGTCCGAGAGGGTCCGGTGGGCAGGGGGCAGGGGGTTGCGATTGAGCTCCTCTGGGTGGGAGACAGGGCTTTCCTCTGGCTCTGAGAGCTCAGAGGTAGAGCTGCCACTGCTGCCAGGGGCAGCTGGGAGGTCTGGAGCTTGTCTAGTCCGGGGGGTGCCAGCACAGAGGTCGGAGAGGCTGCGGCTCTGGCTGAGGAGGGCTGGAGGGCCAGGGGGCAGGAGCTGAGGCAGGTTGGCCTCCGACTTGGACTTGAGCACTCTGGCTGGGCAGGGCAGGAGCTGCACAGGCGTCCTGCGTCGCAGTCGGGGTGAGGATGGCCGTGGGGCTAGGGTGGCCACGGGGGGCTCCTGGCTTGCCTCAGCCACCCTCTCTGGCTGCTGGCCAAAGTCCCGCAGAGAGGCAGGGGACAGCGTGCCGTAGGCGCTGTCAATGGAGGAAGAGCGGCAGCCACCAGCCGAATGGGCTGCCCCATGGGGGAGGGGTACAGGCAGGGCTCCTGCTGGTAGCTCCTGTGTGGGGGTCTCAGTGCAGGTAGAGGTGTCGGCAGAGGTGCCAGTGCCAACAGAGGAGCCATCCGAGGCTGAGCTGAAGGGCCCCGTGTCCCAGTCTGGGGAGGAGAGCTCGTCGCTGCCGTCCACTGCCACCACGGCAAGGGTCTCAGTGGAGCCGTCAGAGGGGCTGTGGGGACAGCAGGGTGAGGAAGGGCCTGTGCCGTGCTGGGGCTGTGAAGGACCCCCCCTCCCGCTCCCTACCACTGCTGCGAGTCCGGGCTGGTGCTGCCATGGCGTCGGACAGTGGGTGAACTCGCGGCTGAGGTGCTGCTCTCACCATCATCCTCCTCTTCCTCCTCCTCCTCTTCAAGCTGCCTGCGCTGCCGCAGTCGCTGCAGCAGGTTCTGGGGAGAGGGAGGTATCAGAGAGGCATGGGGCACCCACGGGACCTCCACCCACCCTGCACACCCCTCACCTGGGCATTGCGCACTGCCTCAACCCAGCTGCGGCACAGCGACTGCCCGTTGGCCTGGAAGGTGTAGGCAGCCACGGCGCTCCCCAGCTCGTTCAGGTAGATGAGGAGGAAGGAGCCTGTGGGCAGGAGCTGTCAGCAGCGTCCAGGCACTCCCTGAAGCCCCCATCACCCCTGATGCTGCTCACCTGGGTCCCTGAGCTCCCGGCAGACAACCTTGTCCACCAGCAAGGGCTGCCGGATCACCTTGGTGCGCTCAGCCTTCTTGAGGGGCTTGGTGATGAGGAAGAGGTCAGTGAAGAGGAAGCAGTAGACATCCATCTAGGGGCAAGAGTGGGGCTGTAGGAGCTGGCTGGTGTAGCACATGGGGGTGGGTGGGGAGCACATGGTCCAGTCCTCACCTTGCTGTCTTTACCTTCCCGCATCCGCAGGCTGCCCTCGAGGAGGAGCTGCCGGGTGTCCTCTGGAGAGGTGCCAGGGATGGGGGCTGTCAGGTCCAGTCGTAGGAACTCCTTCAACAGCTGCAAGGAGGCCCCAGCATCAGTGCCAGGCACAGCATGAGGTAGCAGGGCAAGGGTGACATAGCATGAGTTGGCTTAGCTTACATTGAAATCACATAGGATGGCATGACATGGCATGAGGTAGCATGGCATGGGGTGGCATTAAGTAACATGGTATAGCGTCACATGGGGTGGCAAGACACAGGATGGCAAGACACAGGATGGCAAGACACGGGATGGCAAGACATGGTACCTCTGCCATGCCCACTCTACCTTGTCCACCTCATCTGTACTGCCCTCCACCACCTCGTAGGCATCAATGCGGCTGAGGATGGCAGCCAGGCGCTGCTGCTCCTGCCGCTGGCGCATCCGCGAGTTGACATCGTTGATGAAACGCTCCACAGAGCCAATCTACAGCCAGGGTGGCAGTGGGTTCAAGGGGCCAGGGGGGATCACCCCACCGTGTCTCGCTGCCCTGTACCCCCAGCACCTCTTACCATGGTAGTGATGGCATCACGGGCACGTGGGTCTTCTGTCTTCTTCAGCACAGACTTGAGGAGCAGCGGGTACTTGGTGAGGCGCTGGTGGGGCTTCACCAGCATGTCGCTCAGCTTCAGGCGGCTGCACTGCTCATGCTTCTCAGCCCACTGCAGCACAGATGTCAGCCTTGGCCCTGGCCCCAGCCCCAGCCCCTGCCCACTCCCCTTACCGTGACATAGGCGCGGAAAAGCTCACTGTCACGCAGCAGTGCCCGCATGTACTCCATGCAGCTCTCCTCTTCCATGCAGTACTGCACATAGGGCTTGAAGAGCAAGCCAAACTAAGGGGCACAGGGTGGTCACTGTGGAGTGTGGCACAGCATAGCCCCTCGCTGCAGCACAGTGTCCCCACTCACCATCTTGAAGCCGTCAAGGAAGTCGATGGGGTTGAGCAGAGCCCCGGTCCGGCGCGCCTTGGCCAGCACCGGGGCCATGACGCCGTGCCACAGCTCCCGGTGCAGCCGGATGATCTCACCAATGTTGCTGAAGAGCCGCTCAGCATCCACCTGTGAGTGGAGACAGGCAGCTGGGGTGGATGGCACCCTTGCTGTGCCAGTGTGGCCAGGCTGAGGTGTCATCCTCACCCCAGGGGTCCCCGGCCACCACAGCCCCACCACTCACCTCGCAGAGCAGCCCTGACTCCTGCAGGTTCAGCAGACAGCAGAGGAAGAGCTGTAGGAACAGAGCAGAAAGCCGGTGGGGTGCAGCCAAGGCCCCCAGCCCCCTGTCACAGCACAGCACAGCTTGGCACGGCTGCCAACAGCACTCACATCAGTGATGACTTTGAGCTTGCGGATGTAAGTGGCCTCAGTGTGCAGCAGCTCCCAGATGGCTTCCTGCTGGTGGCACTGCCGGCGTGACAGGGCCTACCGGGCTGAGTGTCAGTGCCAAGCTGGTGGCTGGGCAGAGCCAACACAGACCCTCAGTCCCCCTGGCCCTACCTCTGCACCCTGGATGATCTTCTGCCAGCTGTCCTCCAGCACCAGCCCAGCCTCATCCCCGTCCTCTTCCCAGGAGTCACGGTCAAAGCGGAGCTGGGGCGGAAGCTTGGGCAGCCCAAAGGTGCCGTAGGCATGCAGCCTGTTCATCAGCTGCTCCAGCTTCTCCGACTCCTGGCCAAAAGCAGGCTGCAGCAGGGACATGCCACAGACCCCCTTACCCTGCCCACAGAGCCGGGGGGAAACTTGACCCCCAGAGAGAACCCATCCCAGCTCCCCAGCATAGCCACTGGTGGCTCCTGTGCCCCCTTCCCTGTGCCTGTATCCCACCTACCCGCCCGAAGGAGCCAGTGCTGCTGCTGGAGCCAAAGAAGCCGCTGAAGCGGCTGGCAGCACGGTTCTTCCAGGTATCAGTGCCATTGGTGGGCAGGGAGCTGCTGCCAGGTGGGGTCAGCTCAGGGCTAGGTATGCTGGTGTCCCCCAGGAACTCTGTCATGTTCTTCCTCCGCCGGCCTGGAGCCTGCAGTGGGGACAGTCAGTGCCCCTGGAGCCAGTGCCCGACACGGCTGTGCCAGTGGGCTGGGGACAGCAGCATAGCATAGCACAGTGCTACAAGCAGGGCTGACCTCAGGCACCCTTGGGACAGGCAGACACCCAGATGGCAGCCCTGGGCAGCAGGGTCCCCTCGGCCACCCTCCCCTGCCCGCACTGACCTGCCTACCTGCATCCCTCCTGATAGTGCCTGGGCAAGCGGCCCTGGCAGCGCAGGGGCTCAGGGCATCCCGCGGGGCACAGCACCCCGGCCAAGCTGCCCGTCCAGCTGCGCTCCCAGCTCGGGTGGTGGAGCCAGAGCCGGGCAGGCTGTGGCCGGGCTCCTCCGAAACAAAAGGAGGTGGGGCCAGCACCGAAAACCTAATTTCCCTCCTCGCCAGATAAGCTAACCAGAGCCGAACAATTCACCGGCAGAGATCAAAGGCCCCCGGCTGGCCTCGAGTGCTGGGTCACGGCCAAGCGGCTCCCGCTGTCCCGAGCACCGCTGCACCGGCTGCCTCCTCGCAAAGCCCTGGGCTGCGCTAACTCAAAAGGCAGCGCGGCCAGGGTTCCCCGCTGCCACCGAGCTGCGGGATGTGGCACGCTGCCGCCACTGCTGCCGGCACAGCCCCACGTCCTGCCACACGCCTGGCCCCAGACAGGGAGAGCCACCGTGGGCACCATCCCTGGTACTCACCCTGCCGCCACGTCCCCAGTCATCCTGGCCACTGCCAGCCCCATGGCCCCGGAGCAGCTTGGCTCCCGCCTGCCCCGGGGAAAGCGGCTGGGGTCGAGACTCCTGCAGGGGTGGCCGGTTACCCGCTGGTCCCCCTACCCTGCCAGGGCCGTGCCTGTCCCGCAGCCAGGCGTCATAGTGCTGGATGCGGGTGGCCACCAGCCCCGGCCAGACTGCCAGGTTCCTACCCTCAGGGGGCTGCTGGTGTGGGGCTGAGCACCGCGTCCCCCACCCCCATGGAGAGCTTCCTGCGAGCCTGGCAGCCTGCTTCCATGGGGAGTGGCGTCCAGCCCGGCCCCACGCCTTATCTGGGGCCAGGGTCCACGGGGCAGAACTGAGCTGTGTTCAGCAGCTGCCAGGCACCACGGCGAGAGGAGGGATAGCAGCCAGGGTGAGCCCTGAGGCCTGAGCGAGCCCCGGGGCTGGGGCAGCACCGAGTGGCTGCCACTGCCAGGGCCCCTGGGGCTCCTGTTTGCCTTTGCTCTGGTGCCAGCCTCTACAAACCACAGCCATGGGCCATTACCACTGGCTGAGCTGCCACGCCTGGCACAGAATGCTGCCCGTACACCACCACCACAGCACAGCTGCCATAGAACGGCCAGCACGGCACAGCCAGGAGCCAAACTGGCTTTTGGGGGCTGTGGGAGAGCCTTCAGCCCACACCACACAAGGCCATCCAGGAGACACTGTGCTGCTCTCCCACGTCCTCATCTTCCCACCAAGAATAGCTACAGGGGGATCCTGCATCCCACCCTCCCTCCCTTCCTTCCCAGTTCCTCTCCATGGGGCTGCACTCACCAGGCTATCAACACTCTCCCGGTGTCCTGGCACCAGCTCTGGTCCGAGGAGTACAGCAGTGCTTGCAGGGTGCAGGATGGGCAGGCTGACTGACCTGGTGTCTCGTGCTGCCTGCTCCACCTTCAGCTCATTCCCAGGCTTGACTGCAGGAGCATCAGGCAGTCAGAGACCCCCAGGAGCCCCATGGCAGCCAAGCCTCCCGCCAGGCCCCTGCCACACCTTTCACCCGCAGGTAGTGTCCCCCGAAGCGGTATGCCTCGAACTGGAGGGACAGTGGCGTGTGGGACTGGTCCAGGAAGATATCCACCTTGCCCAGCTCGATTGCCTTCCTCTCAAACACTGGAAGTAGCACCTCTCTGAGGGACACAAGACCCACATCTGTCCCCACATCTGTCCCCACATCTGTCCCCACATCCTCACCCCAGGGACTTCTTCTTCATGGCTGGCACAATCTCTGCCTCGATGTTGACACCGAGGTCGAACTTCAGGGTGAAGCACTCCTTGCTGGGGTCCTGCAGGGAGGTGGCAGCCACTCACCCAGGGGTTCCACCCTCCTGCCCACCTGGGCCATGCTGCTGCCCTGCTGAGCATCCTGGGAAGAAGGGCTGGTGCCTTACATCTGTGTGCCTGCGCTGAGCCTTCTTCTTGGGCAGCTTCAGCGCTGAGCTCCTCCGCTCCCTATGGGCACAGGGCAGGCAGGGTGATGGACACACCATGGGCTGGAAACACGGATGGGACATGCAGGGCTGGGGGCTCACCCTCTGCTGTCTCCCAGACTCTCCTCCTCCTCCACGTCGGAGGCAGGGCTGGTGCGTGGCGGGCACGAGCGGGTCGACATGTTGCGGCCAAGGATGGAGCCTGCAAACAGGCATCGAGCTGGGCTGTGACGGCACCCCCAGCCCTGTGCCAGCTCCAATTGCATCTCATTCCCATCCCTGCACTTCACTGGTGCTGCCAGGAGCAGTGGTGCTGGTCACATCCAGCCCAGCTCACCTGGTGGGGGCAGGTCGAAGCGGATGTGGCCATCGAAGTGCATGGTGCCATGGAGGCGACTGTCACAGAGCTCACACAGGCTGAGGGGGCCGCTGTGGCTCAGCTGCCGGCACTCTGCATGGTGGCATACCTGTGGGCACACGCGTCAGGTGGGCATGGGCTGCCTGTGGGCTGCCAGTGTGCTAGTGGGCAAGACAGGCAGCACCACCAGCTTTGGGGACTCCCCCTTCCCATCCCAAACTGCTGCTGGCATAACGGTGAGGCCAGAGCAGATGCAGGAGAAGCAGTGTGAGCAGGACATGACCACAAGGCAGTGGGTTCTGCACCACAGAGCCCCCTCCCTGTCCACCACACTGAGTAAAGACCCTGGGAAGGCTCCACGTGCCTACGCATGGAGAGTGAGCCGGGGCAGAGCCACCTGCATCCATGTCATCCACACCTTGCTGGGTGCTGGGGAGGCCACCCTCCCACACCACAACCCCTTTGTGCTGGTGAGAGCAGCGTCCCCGTGGCAGGATGGAGGAAGCAAGAGTCTGCAGCAAAACAATGCTCAAAGCTGGAGCGTTTCCTCCGATTGTGTGGTGGCCACGGCTGTGGCCCCAGCCCCACCGGGCATTCACAGCAGGTTATTTTTAAACCCCGGGCCGGGCCCCCAGCACCATGCACAGCCTGTGACCCCTGGCCAGCCTCGCCTCGCTGGGGGCTCCAGCGCCTACTGCACAGCTGGCACGTTCCCGTGTGGGACTGCCATCGTGGCTCTGTGTGAGGAGGAGTGCGAGGGGCTGCCTGAGGGGGGGAGCAAGCCTTGCCCAGGCTTGCTTGTGCCGTGCTGCCTGGGGAGGAAGCACCCGTGCAGCTCCAGCCGCCCCCGCTTCCTGCCCTCCTTCCTCCCGGCGCTGCTGAGGTCAGAGCTGACGCTTTCCCGCCACCCGCGCGCTCCCCGAGGGGCCAGCAGTCCCTCCACAGCACCCAGCAGTGGCCTACCCTGGGCCACGAGGTAGCCCCAGCCTCAGAGATGCACTGGCCCTGCCCAGGACATACTGTGCCCCCAGCCATCCTCCTCCTCTCCAACTGAATGCCCCAGTCCAACACTGCCATGGCCATCGTGCCACCTGCAAGTTCTGGGCAAGGGCCACAGGCACCAGATAGTGGCCACAGCTGGTGCTTGCTCAGTGGGCAACCCTAGGAGCCTCAGCAGCTGCCTCACTGGGATGCAAGGCCATCCACCCTGTGCTGGCAGTTCAGCCCTGGCTCATCCCCACAGGAGGAGCCAGGCAGGATGTCCCCAAGTACCTCTGCCAAGGGTCAGCTCCCAGCCCCACTGCGCTCCATTGCCCTCAGCAGCTGGCCCCTGAAGCAAGGGGGGACACCATGCAGCTCAGTACCATGGCCCCTTGTCCCATGCTACCTGCCAGGTGCTGTCCAGGGGTCTCTGTTGATAGCAGTGGGGTGGTCCTGGCAGGTCGCTGCTGCACCCCAGGGCAGCTGCAGCCCAGTATCACGTGTCCTCGCCAGCACTGGCCCAGCCACCCGAGCCATGCAAACAAAGCGCAGCGGCACACCTCCCGGTGTGGCCAGTGCTGTCCTGCCCACTCCATGCTGGAAATACAGCACCCGCAGCCTGGCATGGGGATGCCAGGGATTCAGCAGCAGCTGGCACGTGGGTCGAGCCCAGCCCTGCACTGGCTAGCTGGTGGGAGAGAAGGGACCCTAAATCCACTTTAGTGTCAACATTAGTGAGCTAGGGGACAGACAGACTGGAGAGGATTAGCCTGAATCACACCACCCAGAGGGAAAAGGCAAGCCACTGCTGTGCTGTTAAATGCCAGCAGGACCTCAGCATCACTGGGGAATGCATGCCCAACTTGGGCTGGGGGGATATGGTGGGTGGGGGGCTGCAGCCATGCCAAGGGAGCTTCAGGGAGCAGCAGATTAGGCAAAATCGCCCTCTGCTCCTTCTCACCCATGAGACTGATGCCAGGTGCTGGCAGAAGGAGCTGCCCACCACCCCACAGGACCCACCTTGGCTGCCCTCCTCTCGCCGGTGCAGTTAGGGTTCTGGCAGCGTGGCACTGTCTCCTCCAGCAGGCACGGCTCAGCTGTGGGAGAGAGAGAGGTCAGTGTTGGGCTGCTATGGTGAGCCCTGTCCAGCCCTGCTCCCATCCCTGCTCATGCAAGGGGGTTGCACCAAGGCTCCTACACCACAAACCCTAGGTCAAGAGCTTGGTAAAGTGCTTGGGCTCAGCTGAAGCTGGGCCTGCCTGCTCCTGCCTGCCCTGCAGCCCACCCAGGGGTTGAAACCTCATTCCTAAGAGCCAGCACTGCCTCTTTGCTGGGGGAAGGTGCTGAGCATCCCGCAGCACCAAGATCCTACATAACCTGCTTGGCATCCTACAGACCTGACCCAGCTCTCTGGGGCCGGCACGGACCAGGGCTGCCACAGGAACGCTAAATCTGCAACTTGCCAGCCCCCAAAGGGGCTTAGTTACCACGTTAAGCTTTGACAGTTAAATCGGTCTTAGGGACAAATCCTATCTTGAAGGCTTTGGTTATGTGTCGCGTCTAATCGTTTAAAAATAACAGACTCCGAATGGCAAATGAGCAGCAGGAACACACTCTCCTGCAGGGCATGCCTGCTGCGGAGCATAGATGCTCCAAGGGGAAGCTGCCCTGCCAGGCACAGAGCCAGGGCAGGGGACACTGAGAAGCCAGGTGGCACGGCTGCACCAGGTGGCATGGCTGCACCAGCCCCAGAAGCAGGGCAGCCAGCACAGGGGCTTCCCCGCTGTGCCGTTCCTCTCTCCCACATCCCTCCTGCCAACAACAACAGCATCTGTGCTGGCTGGAGCAGGACTGTGGCCAAGGCTGAGGTTAGACTCAGTCTGCAGGAAAAGATGCCAAAAGAGCTGATGCTTCTGGCTGGAGAGAAGGAATCGATCCAGAGTGGTGCTGGCTGCCCCATCCCCGGCCAGGAGGCAATGCCAGGCACAGGCAGGGCTGCCACAGCACGGCAGGCATTGCTGAGCGATGGTGCAGGAGCAGCAGGCAGGGCTCGGCTTGCAGCCGCCAAGAGAACGCCAGGATCTGGGTCTGCCACGCTGCCCCCGCGGTGGGAGCACAATGGGAGCTCTGTCCCCGCGGCCGCCCCGCAGGGGCCTGCCCACCCCCTGCAGCCATCCTTTCACTTGACCTATTGGGAATAATAACGGAAACAAATAAAAAAATTCTTTGATGCACCCAAGGGAAAGTTTCCCAAACTCACCAAAAACGAGAGGCCGGCCAGAGCAGCCGGAGGTGCCGGGGACCAGCCCCACGCCGCAGTGCCGGGGACCGGGACCAGCCCCACACCGCAGCGCCGGCACAGCCAGAGAACGCTGACCTCGGCAGCGGGTCACGCACGCAGGGCCTCAGGTGTGCTGGGAGCAGCTGCTCGGCAGCGAGCGTGCAGAGGGAGGAGCCCCAGGTTCTGGCAGAGGCAGGAGGGTGTCCAGGTCCCCACCGGCCACTTCGGGAGCTAGAGTAGGGATCCTGTCCCCACCAGCTCCTTCCTTCCCCAGGCTGGTCACCTCCTCCTCCTCCTGCTGCTGCTGCTGGCTGTTATCATGCCTAGTTCTCCCAGCGACAGCGAACGAGTTTGAAACCAGACCGTCCTTGCACCAGAGCACACCGCAGCAGCTCACTGTCTCAGATGCCTGATCTGGGAGGGAGCAGTGCTGGTGGCACAGGGCAGTTTGCTGAGAGGTCCCTGGTTGCACCTGCAGCATCCCCATGACATCTCCACTGCAGCATTCCCACTACGTTCTCACGGCATCCCTACAGTATTCTCATTGTGTTCCCTACAGCATTCCCACTGCATCCTTGTGGCATTCCCGCTCTGGCTGGAGCTTCTTCCAGCCCCTCATCCTCATCGCCAGGGTTGGAGGTTTCTGGCCCAGCATTACCCCCCACAGCCCCCAGCCACCTACCCCCGAGCTCCTCGCTGATGTCCAGGCTGGAGCTCCAGGAGAATCGCTCCACCGCCCCGAACTCCAGCCCTGCCAGCCCGGCTGGCAAAGCCTCCAGCTCGTAGGCTCCCCGCTTTCTCCAGTACAGAAACATCCTGGGCTCCTGGCCGGGGCCCCCCCAAGCTGTGCCTGCCCCGTCACCGGTGGGACTAAGTGGGGGAGCCCAGCTCCCACTTTCGGAGCGGATCTGGGTCTCCGGCCAAGCGGCGCATTGAGGCCAGCAGCCGGAGCAGCAGAGGGTGCCGCAGGAGGCTGCCCAGTGCCCGCGCGGGGGGCACACAAAGGGCCTTTCTTCAGCCTCCTACAGACATTGCACAAATTTCACTTTCCGCCGTCTATGAAAGACGTTCTGCCGCGCAGACAAGACGCGCTTGTGATTCAGATAATCAGCATGAAGAGGGGAGCTGTTCGGCAGCTCCGCCGGCAGACAGAGCTTAGACGGCAGGAATGCGCTGCCCCGAGCCCTGGCTGCACCCCCGCACCCATGTGCACACCGGAGGCCCCCAGCTGGCACGGGGAAAACGGGGCTCTCTAGGGGGGCTCCCCCCTGCAAATAGGAAAGCACTGTGTAGGGCTTAAAGCCCACAGAGGCAGCAAAGAAGGGGACCTCTGTCCTGCCCCATCCACACCTCGCCCTGAGTAGGGAAAGACAAAAGCCCGTGCAGGACGATCAGCCAAGAGCATCCTCATCCCCAAACTCATTGCCATCAATAGCATCTTCTCCTGAAGATGCCACGTGCTCCCCACAGTTCTCCTGCTTCTTGGTGCCCTTTGCCAGAAAGAAAGAAATTGCTGCTGCAAAGTTAACAGATGCCAACGCATTAGATGTTCACCTCCCCCGTGCTTTAAGCACTGAGCTTAAAGCCCCCACTGACAGCCAGCGGGATGCTACATTGAGGTTTGTGCTCCAAAGCCCAGAGCTACCCCCCTGCTGCTCTCCCCCTGAGGCAGACCTGGAGTGAACACCAGGAGCTGGCATGGTCACCCTTGTGCAAGGCTCCAGCATTTGCCTCTGGGCCCTGGCAGGCTCTAGCAGCTTAGTGCCCCAACCTGGAAAGGTCCAAGAGTGGACACTGAAGGCTCAGTGCAGGCACATGGGGGTTACTCAGTCACTTATCCCACAGCTTTGACAGGGAACCCCCACCCAGCCAGAGTCTTCTACCCTTGGCTGCTTAAGGCAGATGCTGGGGGACAGTGACAGCACAGAAGGAGATGCTCAGTCCCTGGGGGGTTTGGCACTGAGCACTTCACCCTCGCTGCTTGCCTGTCTCACCTTTCCTGGAGCCTTTTCCACTCGCTCCCTCACAGCTCAGGCTCCCTTCTCACACTGCTCATGGTTTTCCCCTGGCTGCACCATGGCCCCTGTATTTATTTTAGCCACTGTTCAGGCCAAGTTGCCAGCCAAGCCCATCCTTCACTGCCAGACCCAGCCAGATGGGGATAATTAGGCCTGGATTTAGAGCTTTAACTCTTGCACAGCCCTTGCAGCTCCTCTCCAGCTCTGTCCCCTCCTGGCCAGCCATCCCATTTAATTTGCTGGTTTACAGGTACATGTTTCTTGAGTGCTAGGAAATCTCCTTGCACACTAGATAAAAGCATTCTTTGCAGATTACTTAGCCCCCACAGTGGCCACCAGCCAAAGAGACTGAGCAGTGTACCACATCCCTCCTTCCTCTGCAGGACAGACCTGGCCACCAAGGACCTGAACAGGCACCTGTTCTGGTGGGGCTGTGGACCCCAGGGCCCCACTGCCCCTGCTCTGGGACTCAAGCAGAGCCACGAGCCAGTGAAGAGGTGTGGGGAAAGAAGTTCCTCTGGTCTTTCCTTGTGAGGCACAGACCAGCAGCAAGTCAGGCAGGAGCAGGCACCCCAGGGCTCTCTGCAGCACATGGGTAACAAGCTCCTCCCCACTCTCACCCCATTTTAGCCTCTATCCAGACACAGCTGGGCAACACATTCCAGACCCACAGCCAAGGCCTTGAACTTAAACCATAGCAGCAGGGCATGCAGACAGAGCCAGCCATGAGGCAGGACCGTGCATTGTTCCTGGATGCAGTGCACTGCCTGGGTTATCACTGAGGTGAGCAGTGACAAGTAGCAAGTGGCCAAGCCCCTGCAGCAGCTCTAGCTGTGCTCAGAGAGGATTTTCTGACTTCCTCTCCAGTCTCTAGCTGCAGGGCCAGGCAGAGAAGCCCCAGCACAAGCTCTCCCCACAGCACAGGCAGTGCAGGGCTCTGGCTACCATGATGCTCACAGCAGTGCCCCCAGAAACCCAGAGCTCCCCAAAGGCTGGAGCACAGAGGGAGAGCTGCTGACCCAGAGCAGGCAGCTCTTCCCAGGGCAGTCACCCCCAGTTGCTCTCACCCCTGCCCATGGCAACACAGGTCAAGGAAAAAACTCAGCCCCAGCCTATGTTTTTCATAGATATTCATTACAAAACACCAAAATACAAACAGCAAATATAAAACATTATCAAAACTGGACATGCTGGACTATTTACAGCCTCTCAGGAGCTCTGGAGCACCCAGGGCTCCTGAGGGCAGAGCAGGCTCTTGCCAGCCTCGACACAACAGATCCTGTGGTCTCCAAGGCTTCAAGCATTATCACACTCGAAGGTGTATTCCCTCCTCCTCTTGAAATGCTTCTTCTTCAGCTTCCCAGAGCCCAGGATGCTGTAGTTATAATCTGATGTGACATAGGGGATCTCACCCTCAACTCCTTGCTGAAGAATGAAAAACAAAACCAGACAATTTCAAGAACTTGTATCTTCAATGGAACAGGAACCACCTTTGCCTCCAGACTGGCAGAGCTGGCTACTGGAAAGGAGCAAGCTGCAACCAAACCAGCCCTGTGCTGGCATCTGAAACATGACAACAACATCCTCCTCTCCCTTGTTTCTATGCATTAAGGGCAGTTCCCAAGAGAGATAACCATCTGTTAATGCCCAGACATCTCTGGGCATGCACAGGCCTCACGAGTAAGACACTGGAAAAACCACCAGGCAGCCAAAGCTCTGCCAGCCTCCCCTGCCCTGCAGCTCCTACCTGGCCCACGAGGACACAGTTGGGGATGGCAATACTGCCAAGCAGCAGACAGTTCACTAATCTCAGGCTCTCTGGAGGCACTGGTGTGAGGACATGGTAAAGCTTCTTCTCCATGTCAACCCCTCGGACAATTCCTGAAAGACAAACCCCAGAACATGCATACTTCAGTCCTCACTTGATCATTTCAGGCTGCATAACTAAGGAAAACCTGCACTGTTTGCAGCTGCTCCTCCAGTACCTCAGCTAACTTTCCAAACCACGTATCCCTGTTCCCTAGCACATTCCTACAGGAACTCTCGGAGCTCACTCCCAAACCCCAAGTCAACTGTAATATTCAGTTGTAAAAGGAAACCAACAGAGAACTAAAGGAATTCTGCCTAAGCCATGTGGAATCTGCTTTGGAGAACATGAATCCAGATAGTAAGTTAACTGTCAGGTTATGAAAGGGAGAAACTAGAGAAGGCACTGCCCAGTGACATCCCCCCTAGCTGTGACCACAAGTTCATACAGAAAGGCCCTGAAGCACAGCTTCTAACAGAAGAGAAGACCCCTCCCACTTTTCAGCTGATTCTCTCCCTCTACAAGTCCTCAGAGATGACAGGTGAGAAGACAGCTCACCAAAGCCCAGGCAGTCACAGACTGGTGTCTGGGTGAGCAGGACTGGCCCCTGGCCCTGGCTGCTGATGGCATCGGCGATGCGGCACAGCCCAACCCAGCTAGCATTCACTGCATACATGATGTTGGTAGGAGCCACATCTGTGTGAATAACCCTGAGAGCAACAGCACTGAAAGGTACCTGAGGGGAAGGAAAGAAAGAGGAAAAAGTTGTTCATCAGCTCACCATCACTTCAGTTTCAATTCAGAGATAAGAGAATGCCAAGTACACAAAGCCCAGAAGCTCCCCACCCACACCTACAGACAGGCATCTCAGTGCTCAAATCATGGTGTTTGCCACTAACTGCAGACACAAACACGTGCCACCCTGACAGCCCAGCCAACAGCTCACTTCCAGAGACACTACTGAAGTGCAAACATGCTCCTTTACCTGATAGGGCACCAGAGTGTGCAGTGGCAGCACCACCCCGATGTCTGGGGACTGCAGCTGGCCCAGGTAGCCTAGGATGGACATGTCACGCAAGATGCTGCTGTGCGTTCGCCTGGACAACAAGCAGTGAGGCAGGGAAAGGCAGCACAGCCTCACCCAGCCAAAGGCCAAGAGAGTCAACACTACAAAGATTCTCAAAGTGTCAGAGAAATTAAGAAACAAGTGATCAACATCTAGGTCTGCAGGAAAAGGGTAAAGAACTTCCTGATTAGAAAAGAAGCCATAATACTCAGTGATTCCAAGTGGGAGCCAGGCCCCATGTGAGAGTAACTGAAGTAGAGCAGAGAGAAGCAATCCCCTGCCCTCCCAACCTTACAAAACCACTCCAAACAAACCTCCACCAAACATCCTGAAGTACCCAGAAAACCCCCACAAACACCACCCAAACATAATCCCCTAGTAAGTAAACTAATTAGCTGTGACTGATTTAATAGAGCTCTGAAGGCCAAGGCAAAGAGCCTTTGGCCTCAGCATGACACAGTTTGGCTCAGCCTTGCTAATCACTAGGTAGCACTGAACCTTCTACTTACACTTCACCAGCAGCCCCTGCTCGAGGGAATTCGGGATGGATGTACAGCAACCTGTAGTCAGGAGCCAAGGCATCTCCTTCCCCCTCAGAGGAGTTCCAGAGCTCTGCTCCACCTGTCACCATCTGCTTGCACTTGGCCTGCTGTTTGCCCTTGGTGTAGAGGCCAGAAGTGAGGTGCACATACTCAGGGGTGAGTGGAGCCATGGCCTTCCAGTCGTACACATCCATCTGGACAATGTGGCTGGGGGACAACAGCCGAATGATGTCAATCAGAAGCAGCAACCCCTCACCTTTAGGGAGCAGAGAAAACACTATTGCTGCTGCTACAGAAACAGGGACCAACACTGTTACAGAAGGCCAGTGCCAGCTCAGAGGTGGCCAGCTGTACTTTCTGGTTCTGGCCTCTCCAGAAAGCAGTGTATTGCTACAATTACCACTTTCCTTCTGCAGTGCCCCTTGAGCACAGGCTGACCCTGCTTACCTTTCACCCAGCCCATGGTGTTGACAACTAAAGGCACCTCCTTCTTGTAGGCGCTGAAGACGTGCCTGACGACATCGAGGTAGCGCTCGGTGTCCTGCTCACAGCTTGTCTGCCCGAAGTACACCATCCTGCAGGGTGCCTGCTGGTGGCTGAACGGGGGCCCTGCAGCAGCAAGCAAGCAGCCACCCTCCAGTGGGCTCAGCAAGCCAAAGCAAGCCTCCCATTCCTGCAGCACCCACACTCAAGCCCCCTCTGACATCACGTGTCCTCTTCTCACACACAGTCCTCCCTGTACATTCCAAACAACAGCCCCCAGCCCATGAGGATCCTCTTGGTATTTCTCCAGCTACTTTCACCTACAGATACTAAAAACTGACAAAGATTTTCCCAAAGGCACCTTTCCAATCTGAAAGGCTGAAAATCCACACAGGTATGCCACAGCCTGTCCTACCACCTTGTCAACAACTCCCTTTTCTCCTCAGAACAGGAAAAAACAAGCAGGAAGCACAGCTTCATTTTACTGAGCGAGCTCGTCATACAGCCCTTGCTTCCAGCAAGAAAACTTCAACAGCCTTTGTTTCATTTTCTAGAAGCACCTATGACAGATGTGGCAACTTCCCCTAAAGCACAGCCACTGCTCAGCAAGCAGCTCCTGGAAATGAGCTGTGTTTCTGGCAGCCTCGGGCGCTGCAGGAGACGTACCGAGAATGGGCTCAGTCACACTGCTCAGTGCCACGCAGCCAGGAGGGGTGAACTCGGTCTGGCCTATGTCACACTCCAGGTACTCCACCGAGGGGAGGCTGCAGGGGACAAGGCTGTGTGTTAGCCAGGGCCACTAGGCACAGGACACCACCCACAACACACCAGGGGCACAGCACAGTTGTGTTCCAAGTTGTCAGAATTAGGGTCTTGAACAAAACCAAACACCCACTTGTCTCTCTCCTTGCCTCCCTTACAGGGTATTAATTAATTAACTTATGAGATTAATTTATGAGAACATAAAAGGCTCACGCCACAGTTCAATATTGTATCATCCAGCTTGAAGAGAAGCAGCTAGAACAGTAACTAGAGCTGCTACCAACTGCTAAGCCACCTCTCTCACATCACCTGCGTGCTGTCAGAGCAGCCATTTCAGATCTATAAACTCCACAGTCTTTATTTTAAGCATGCGGTGGTCAGTAGAATAAGCTTCTACACGCTGCTCTGCCAAGAATCTTCAGAGATTCTAATAAATTACAATTTACTGTGTGTTTTTAAGCATTGTAACTCTCAGTTCCCTACTGAACCCCAACTGCTCAGTGCCCAGTCAGTTCATCTGCTCCAAGACAGCAGTTTATTGGCATTTCCACAGAACTGTTCCAGTAGTCAGCTTTTCTAAAAGGAACCCAAGACTAGAATGCCTGTTTTCCTGAATCTGTGTTTGTCTGTAGAAGCCATCCACCTTCCAGCCCTAACAGCTTTCCTGAGAAACTGGACAGACACATTTTCCTTCTCCTAAATCCCATGCAGTATTCAAAAACCTGCAGAACATGGCAACACTCACCGATTCAGTAACAGGTTAATTAGGTATCTGTTAAATGTTGACTTCCCAGTGTTCTTTGGCCCACACACCAGAACCACGGGGACACCTTCATCTTCCGCTGGAAAAACAAAACATACTCTGAAACTGACAAATGCTGTCAGTTCCTCTCCTGTGCCCCATTTACAGGAATCGGTTAAAGAAAAGCCACACAACCCCCTACAGACTATGCAATCACACTAGGATATGTTTTAATTAAACAGAAAAGAAGGGTGTTAAAGACAAGGACATAGCTGTGTAAAGGGAAAAGACTCCTGCAATGAGAAGCAAGCCCTAGCACTACACCAACTGCTTGTAGTTATGTTAGATGTTGCTGGATAAGCATAGGCTGTTTTTTCTACCTGCTACAGGAGGGAGCAAAATGAGAGCTCTGACACCAGCCTAGTGCATGCCATCACAGCAGTAAGCTCCCTGTCTGGCAGTGGAAGCACTAACCCACTCAAGGCAATGCATTAGCTTAGTACTGAACAGAAAATACAACTCTCAACCAGTGCGTGTCCCAAGGTAACTTTAACTCATCAAAGGCATGTGGATTTCCTTTCTTCAGGCTACTGAAGTCCCTAACCTCACCAAGGGGCACTCACCACAGCACGCTTGGATCAGCTCCTCTAGAGCCAGGAACATGCTCTCAGACACCAGCAGCCCGTGGTCGGGGCTACACTTCATGATGCCAACAGATGCCAGGACTGCATCTTCTGGTGTGAAGCTGGACTCTTCCTTTTTCTGGGGAAGAGGGGAAACACGCTCAGAGAGGTGTGTGAGGCCTTGCAGCTGTGCTGCTGAACACAAGGGGCACGCCAAGGGCCTGTCTAGAGGAAGGTGTGTGCAGGGCTGAACAGGCACCACGACATCTCTGGCTCTCACCTGGGGCTCGAAGAGCCGTGACAGCAGCGGGTGGCTCAGCAGGAACCTCGTCACCGGTGTGTCCAGGTGCTCCAGTAGCACCAGGGCGCACTCTGGCGAGAACCGGGCCATCACCTTCACCCTCGCCTCTGTAGCGGGGGGGAGAGCGCCCTCAGCCCGCGCTCCGGGGCGGCCGCACGCCAAACAGCGTCCGCCCCGCACCGGCCCGCACACAAAATGGCGGCCTGCCCCGCACACAAAATGGCGCCCGCCCCGCACCCGCCTCCCCTCCCGCCCGCACTCACGGCGGCGAACGCTGTGGGCGCGCATGGCGGCGCGGGCGGCGGTGCGGAGCTGGCGGAGGTCGGCGCCGGGCGGGCGGGCGGCGGGTAGAGCCTCCAGCGTCAGCGCACAGTGAGTGGCGGGCGAGAAGACCGGCAGCCCCGGGTGGTGCGAGGCCACGGCAAAGCCCAGGAGACGGACAGCACCGTAGAGGCA
>VWZO01011505.1:394186-411039 GCA_013396975.1 Bucco capensis | reverse complement strand
ACCTGCTGCGGCGCCAGGAGCAGGACAGCGGCGCCCTCCGCCGCCTCCACGGCCGCCAGGCCCTCCTCGGCCTGCGGCACCATGCCGGCGCGGGCGAAAGAGGCGGCGAACTCCCTCCAGGCCGCCTCCGCCCGGCCCCCGCGGGATTGGCCCCGGCGGGGGCGGCGAGTCGGTGGGCCACGCCGCGCGGGCATGGCAGCCTTAACCTCTCCCGCCTCTTCGGAGCCGCCCCCAGGCCGGCCCCGCCCGCCCCGTTAAGAGGCGCCGCCCGCGCCCAGCGCCGCCCCGCCATGCCGCTGCCCGCCCTGCTCAGCCTCTGCGTGGCTGTCGCCGCCGTCTCCTTTAGCAGCCCCGGCGACTACCGCCTAGCCGGGCTCTTCCCACTGCATGTCCCCCCACCGCGGGCCCCCGCCCGGCCACTGGTGGACGGCTGCGATGGGTGAGCTCCTGCGCCTCACCCCACCCCGTTTTCCCCTCCAAAAATGCGGGTTTTTTCTCCCTGAAAGCCATTTTTGTGTTCTTATAGCACTGGCGCCTTCAAGAGTCACGGCTACTCTCTGTCCCAGGCTATGCGCTTTGCTGTGGAGGAGATCAACAACTCCAGCACCCTCCTCCCCAACGTCACCTTGGGCTATGACATCTACGATGCCTGCTCGGAGCCTGCCAGCCTCCACGCCACGCTGCGTGCCCTTGCCCAGAAAGGCACTCAGGACGTGGAGGTGCTCCCCACCTTCCGCCACTACCAGCCTGAGGCAGTGGCTGTCATCGGGCCTGACAGCACCCAGCTGGCCCTCACCACAGCAGCTGTGCTCGGTGTCTTCCTCGTCCCAGAGGTAAGTGCAGCTCCCCCAGAACATGGATCTCAAGGAGTAACAGTTTGATGGAGGCTGGGCTTGAGGAAAGGAGCCAGGCTTAGCTAGCAATGCAGCCCTGCCACACATGGTTGGCTCAGGTCTCTTCCCAGGCTCTGGCAGCTGGCAGGCAGGAATTGCTGTTGGCTCCCTGTCCAAAGGTTTCACTTGTGGCATCACATTTAGCTCTAGGTCCACTGGCTGCCCAGCCCCAAGTCTCTGCTGGAGACAGGCTGTCTGTGCTGTCAGCCCTTAGCGTGCCACTGCCTGGGGCAGCACAGCCCTTTTTCTCCTGGCTTCCTTCACAGATCAGCTATGAAGCCTCCCTGGCCACGCTGAGCCTGAAGCGGTTCTACCCCTCATTCCTGCGCACCATTCCCAGCGACGGGCAGCAGGTGAAGGCCATCTTCCTTCTGCTGCAGCACTTTGGCTGGACCTGGGTTGCGCTGCTGGGCAGCGACAACCCCTATGGCAGGGACAGCCTGAACGCCCTCTCCAAGCTGCTGACCGCCAGCCGCGTCTGTGTTGCCTACCGCGGCCTCATCCCTGTCAACGCAGATGCCAGCAGCCCAGAGCTCCACAACCTGGTCAGGATCCTCACTGCCACCAGGGTCAACGTCACCGTTGTCTTTGCCAACAGGCGAAGTGCACACCCCTTCTTTGAGGTGGTGGTCCAGAGGAATGTCACGGGCATGGTGTGGGTGGGCTCTGAAGACTGGTCGCTAGCCCAAACGATCTGGCAGGTGCCTGGCATCCAGAGTATCGGCTCGGTGCTCGGGATGTCAGTTGAGAAGATAGAGGCCACCATACTGCAACGCTTTAGTGCTTGGAAGACAGCAGAGAAAAGCACTGCAGCTGAGCATGCTGGCAGCACGGAGACAAGCAGTGGGGCTGGAGGGAGTGCCCAGCTGGACTGCACCCAGCGCTGCACTGGCTGTTTCTTGCTTGCCACTGCCCTCAACACCTATGATGCTCAAGCCTCCTTCAGTGTGTACTCAGCTGTGTATGCCGTGGCCCATGGCCTCCATGACCTGCTGGGCTGCACCTCAGGGGCCTGCAGCAAGCACAGAGTCTATCCCTGGCAGGTAAGAGCAACATGAGGAAAGGTCTTCTTTCTGGAGAGGATCCATGTGGATCCTTCCTCACAGAGAAGGATTCTTCCCTTGAGCCTAGGGGTTTTCTGTCCCTCCGAAAGGCTCATGTCCAGCTGAAGAGCCTCGAGGGCTTCAGCCACCTATCACTGTCAAAGCAGCCTGGACCTAGACCCAGACCTCTGCCCTAGATCACTTCTGCTCCTCTACCACCAGGCCCCTCACAGAAACCAGGATGGGACTTTCTGCAGCTGGGCATATGCCAGCTGTTGTGGGGTGGAAAGAGGTACCAGAGCAGAGAAGGGACCCTCCTCTAGAGCATCTCCCTCCCAAAACAAGGCATCCCTTAGTAGGAGGCTTGTCAACAGGAAGGGCTCTTCTCTTACTCTTCTGTCTTATAGCTCCTACCAAAAATCAAGCAGGTCAACTTCACCCTGTACAAGAGCCACATCTCTTTTGATGCCAACGGGGACATTCGTAAAGGCTATGACATCATCACGTGGAACTGGAGTGGCCCAAGCTGGACTTTCGATGCAATAGGAACCTTCCATGTGAACCCTGACAGGCTGAGCATTGACCAGGGCAAAATCCTGTGGCACACAGAAGATGGACAGGTACTGTTCTGCACCCAGATCTTATTTACTGCTTCCTGCCAAGCCAGCTGCATCCCCAGCATGGCCACTTCTGGGGCCTTTCCTCATAGCAGGACAAAAATGAGGGCAGACACAAGTGGTATGGGGGGTGATCTGTGTCCTGAGCATCAGCTTTCAGCCTTCCAAAAAAACAAGCAGGCCACATGAACTGAAAAGGCTCCTGCCTTTACCTTTAAACCTTACCTCTGCACAAACCACCATGTGCTGAGCTCTTGGCTCCTGCCCAGGAGCTGTCCTGAGAGCTGGCAGCAAGCTGCCCAGATGCTGTGGGCCCAGCTCTGGTGCTCAGCGAGGTGTCCTGCTGCCTGCCTGACCTGCAGTCCCTCCTGCCAGGCTCCCAGCTCGGTGTGCTCACAGGCCTGCCAGCCCGGGGAGAGGCGGCTGCAGCAGAGCCGCCACCGCTGCTGCTTCAGCTGCGTGGCCTGCCCGCCAGGAACCTTCCTGAACCGCTCGGGTCAGTACAGCCCCGGGCTGCATCCTCCCTCTCCTGCCTCTTGGCTCCCCTGGCCACACTCTGCCTCCTCCTCCCATCAGCTCCTGGCTTCTGTCCCGCCGCTGCCCTGGCCCCTTCCCTGCCACTCTCCCTTCCTTCCTGTGGTCAGTAAGCTCTGAGCTGGCCTGCAGGCAGTGGGTCTGACTGCTGTCTGCTTCCCCACGGGTATGCAAAGCCCAGGCCCTGTGCTTTCCAGGGAGTGCTGCCCACAGCAGTGCCCACACAACTCAACAGCCAGTGGAGAGGTGCCAGCAGAGCCCTCTCTCCTGCAGCTGAGGGACAAGGGACATCTGGCCTGACCGCTGTTTCCTGTACCACATCCTCCAGGAGGGAAATTTGACCTTTGTGCCCCACCTGTATGGAAATGTCCCCACCGGGGACAGGCATGTCATGGAGTCACCAGCCACAATGACAAACTCCTTGCTGGCACCTGGTTNGGGGGGGGGGGGGGGGGAAGGGCTAGCTCCAGGTGGCAGTAGGAGCAGGGTGCACCCACACACAGCCAGTCAGCACTGCTGTCCCACACCCCAGCCTGTGGATGGGGGGCTAGCTGCACACCCCTCTTGGCCTTTGCAGGTTACTGCTGGATGCACAAGTCCCTTCCCACCCACAGCTCACATGCCCCTGAGCCTCAGCTCACCCTGCTGAGCCCCTGCAGGCCTCTTGATTCAAACAAGGGGCTTTGGAGAACTCCATGGGTGGGACTTTTGGGAAAAGAGCTCCTTGCCCTCCTCAATACCTGGAAGCACCCAAGGGGAAGAAGCAGGAGACAAGGAGGGGGCAGCTCTTACCCTGGTCTGTGATGTGTGAGGTGCCTCTGTCACCACCTGGGCTCATGTCCTCTGCAGACCTCTACAGCTGCCAGTCCTGTGGGGTGGATGAATGGGCCCCAGCAAGGAGTGAAGCTTGCTTCAACCGCACCGTGGAATTCCTGTCCTGGTCTGAGCCCATCTCCTGGGCACTGCTGACCCTCACCATCCTCCTCATGCTGCTCATGGCAGGGCTGGCTGTCCTCTTCGCCCTGAATGCCTCCACACCGGTGGTCAAGTCTGCGGGTGGGAAGATGTGCTTCCTCATGCTGGGCTCTCTGGCTTGTGCCTGCAGCAGCCAGCTCTGTTACTTTGGGAAGCCCACCTGGCACACGTGCCTGCTGCGGATCCCCCTCTTTTCCATCAGCTTCACTGTCTTCCTCTCGTGCGTGGCGACACGCTCCTTTCAGATCATCTGCATCTTCAAGCTGAACGCGCGCTGGCCGGCCATCTACGAGGCCTGGCTGCGGCGCAGGGGGCCGGTGCTCTTCGTGGCCGCCAGCACGGCGGCCCAGGCGGTGCTGTGCCTAGCCTCGGAGGCCGCCAGCCCCTCGGCGCCCAACAGGGACTACGGCGCGGCGGCCGAGCGGGTGCTGCTGGACTGCGGCCCGAGCGCCGCGGGAAAGAACATCGCCGCGGTGGCCTACACCGTGCTGCTCAGCGCCTGCTGCTTCGTCCTTAGCTACGCGGGCAAGGACCTGCCCTCCAGCTACAACGAGGCCAAGTGCCTGACCTGCAGCCTGCTGCTGCACCTCGCCTGCTCCGCCGCCGTGCTCTGCACTCAGGGTGTGTTCCGCGGGCGGGACGAGGCGGCGGCGCAGGTGTTCAGCGCCCTCTGCACGCTGGGCGCGCTGCTGGGCGGCTACTTCCTCCCGAAGGCCTTCGTCATCCTCCTGCGGCCGCACCTCAATACGCCCGAGCACTTCCAGATGGCGATCCAGCGCTACACGCGGCGGCTGGCGGATGCCTGAGCCAGGGGACGCGGGGACCAGCGGAGGCAGCGGCGACACGGAGCCAGGCAGCGCCCCTAACGCAGCCAATGAGCTCCTCCGGCCGCGGCGCACGCGACATTACGCCACGTCCGCGCGCCGCAGCCCGACGCGCGTACGTCACATCCGGAGCGCTGCCAAGATGGCGGCAGTGCGCGGTTCCCGGTAGCGCAGTGGCCATGGCGGCGGCGGCGGCGCACAGCGTCCGCGTCCTGCGCGAGCTGAACCGTCAGCGCGCGGCCGGGCAGTTCTGCGACGCGACGCTGGGCGTGGGCGGGCGCGAGTTCCGCGCCCACTGGCCGGTGCTGGCCAGCTGCTCCCGCTTCTTCCGCGCCCGCGGGCCCGGCGGGCCTGTGGCGCTGCCCGAGGGCCTCGCCGACACCTTCCAGCTCCTCCTTGACTTCTTCTACACTGGCCGCCTGGCGCTTACCGCCCACAACCGCGCCCGGCTCCTGGCAGCCGCCGAGCAGCTCGGCGTGCCCGACGCCGTTGNGCGCCCCTGCCCCGAGCCGCCCGGGAGAGGCGGACAGCGCGGCCGCGGCGGCTCCGCAGCCCGGCGGCCCGGCGGTGCGTAAGGGACACGGGAGGGGGGCGAGGGAGAGAGAGCAGGCCGGGGAGGCGCGGTGACGGCCTCCTGTTCCCTCACAGGCCACCGCCCCGGCCCTGGAGGAGGCGGCGGGCGACGGCGGGCGGGGGAACAGCAATGCCGATCCCCTTCCCGAGAAAAAGGCCCTGCAGAACAAAAAGAGCCCCTCTCCGGGGAAGGCGCCCGGTGCCCCGGCGGGGACACCAGGGAGCAGAAAAGGTACAGCGGTGCCGGTTGAGTGCCCCACATGTCATAAAACCTTCCTCAGCAAATATTACCTTAAAGTGCACAACAGGTAAACACTCTGACTTCTCCTTCCAGTCGCGTCCGTGCGCCGGGACTTGCATCCTGCCACCCTAGGGGCTCTGCCCTGTCCCCACCCACCTGCTCCCGGGCGATGGGCGATTGATTGCCTTTGCTCACCGGCAGGTCTTAACCCCTCGGTGTCCCCTGGGATGGAAAAGGGAGTCCCCTTTGTCCCCCGCCGTGGGGAGCTTTGAGCTCAGTGGGTTATACATCTCCAAAGTGCTTCAGAGAGCTGCAGCAACTGCCCTGGGTCAGAGCAGTCTGGCTCAAAAAGAAGGCCTTGAGGGGCTCTTTCAGGGGATGTGCCAGCTGCAGGTGGACAGTGGCAGATGGTTCTTCTGGGCTTTCAGAACCAGCAGGGGCTGTGGGACAGGTTACCTGGGCTGTGGGGAGCCAGCAGCACGCCCAAGGGCTTCAGGGTTGGTAATGGAGAGCAGAGCAGGAGCCTGCAGAGAGGGCAGGAGCTGCTGCTTTGCTCCTCTGGCTGGGCTGAGCCTTTGCCCTGTGACATTGAGGTCTTGTGGTGCATGGCTGGTGCCACAGCTTGCCTGCTCCAGTGGGCTCTTGGTGAAAGGTGGCTTGGGAGTGACTGAACACTTGCCCTGCTGGGGTATGAAAGCTGCCTGCTCCTTCCTTCTCCCTTCCCAGTGTCCTTGCTGGGCCTGTGTGCATGTGTCCCTGCTGTCCAGCTGGCAGTGATGGATGCTCTCCCTTTGTCTTCCCCCTAGGAAACACACTGGAGAGAAGCCCTTTGAATGTTCCAAATGTGGCAAATGTTACTTCAGAAAAGAGAATCTCCAGGAGCATGAAGCCAGGAATTGCATGAACCGATCCGAGCAGGTATGCCTGGGAAGGACAGGAGCAGAATTAGAGCCTTTTTCCATGTCACACTTGGCTACCAAACCAAAACCCCTCATCCTCCCTGTGGGACACGTGTCCTACAGCCAGGACCTGCAGCCTGCTGTCACTGGGGATGGCAGTGGCTTTTCTCTGAAGTACCAGACAACTCTCATCTTGTCTGTTCTTTCCAAGCCCTTGAGGGTACTCTGCGTACAATACAAGATTCAGATGGCTGTGGACATGGGTTAAACATCCCAGCCAGGTCCCAGCACTGCTCTGAGCTGTGCCTTGGACTCCTGGTTCTATGGATATTGACAGCTGCCCTGTGTTTTGCAGGTTTTCACGTGTTCAGTGTGCCAGGAGGTGTTCAAGAGGCGCATGGAGCTGCGGCTGCACATGGTGTCACACACGGGGGAGATGCCCTATAAGGTCAGCAGTGCCTGGCCGTGGCTGCTGGCCACTGGCACAAAGGAAGAGGACCAAGCCTCTCTGTTTCGGGGCAGCTTGGCCCAGCCTGGCACACCAGCTCCTAGGCTAGAGCAGCCTGCTGAGGGTCTTCCCCTGTCCCTGAGCTGGAACAGGCTCCAGGGAGGCCCCAAAGCCAGGCATTGTCTGTGCCCATGCCAGGGATTCCATGTCAGAACGGTGCTCTCCTGCTCCTCCTCTTGCCCTGAGGTGGCTTTTTGGGGGTGGCTGGAAGCTGAGCCTCCTCTCCTGTCCTGCAGTGCTCCTCCTGTGCCCAGCAGTTCATGCAGAAGAAGGACCTGCAGAGCCACATGATAAAGCTGCACGGTGCACCAAAGCCCCACGCGGTAAGGGCAGCTCTTGGGGGGAGTTATCCTGCACTCAGGGCTGGCCTAGAGAACAGCACCCATCATCCTGGCTGGCTCTGAGTAGTGAGGCAGCGAGTTGCAGAGCTGCTGGAAACAGGTTCTTTGGGTACAGAAGCAGCCCCTCTCACACTTTATGGCTGATAGCCCCAGGCACTGACCAGCACTTTGCCCTTGTCAGGCTCTCCTCTCACTCAGTGTCTTGGAGCTGGAGATGCTGCACTGGGAGGGCCCCAGAGCTGCAGGAGCAGCTGGAGGGATGGAGTGTGGGTGGCAAGCAGGGCCCTGTGGGCAAGGCTGCCTAACCGTGCCCTCTCCTGTGGCCTTGCAGTGCTCGACCTGCTCCAAGTGCTTTCTGTCTCGGACAGAGCTGCGCCTGCACGAGGCCTTCAAGCACCGCGGGGAGAAGCTGTTCGTGTGCGAGGAGTGTGGGCACAGGGCCTCAAGTCGCAATGGCCTGCAGATGCACATCAAGGCCAAGCACAGGTAGGACATGCCCTGTGCCCTCCCCTGCCTCATCCTGGCTCTGCTTCCTCCCACAAGGGCCTAGCTGGGTGCTTGTTGGGAGAGGAGTTGGCTGGAGCTGGCAGAGGTGGAGGCAATGCTTCCCTGCCCACAGGAACGAGCGGCCCTACGTCTGTGAGTTCTGCCACCATGCCTTCACCCAGAAAGCCAACCTCAACATGCACCTGCGCACGCACACCGGCGAGAAGCCCTTCCAGTGCCACCTCTGTGGCAAGACCTTCAGAACACAAGGTACCACGTGCCTGGGACTGGTTGGGCTGAACACTGTGCTCCAGCACTGAGGCTCTCCAGAAAGCAGTCATGCTGGAAACCTGCCTGATCCTGCCCTCTTTCCCAAGGGAGCAGAGCCATGCTCTCGTGAGCATGTGCTGATGCCGAGGCAGGCATGTTCCCATTACCTCTGTAACTCTTGTGGCACAAAGGGGGAAGAAATAGTTGCATTTCCCCCAGTAACAGTCAGCCTGGACAGTCAGGCTTGTGCTGTCCTAAGCCTTCCTACCCAGCCTGGCACAGACTGACCACAGCACACGTGGTGTGGCTCGTACCGGGGCTGGGGGGCACGCTGCTGACCCAGGGCTCTGCCCCTCTCCCCCCACGACGGGCAGCGAGCCTGGACAAGCACACGCGGACGCACACCGGGGAGCGTCCCTTCAGCTGCGAGTTCTGCGAGCAGCGCTTCACCGAGAAGGGGCCCCTGCTGAGGCACATCGCCAGCCGCCACCAGGAGGGCAGGCCCCACTTCTGCCAGATCTGTGGCAAGACCTTCAAAGGTAACAGCCCCCACCCTGGGGCTCTCCAGAAAGCACCCTCCTCTCCCGGTGCAGCCCAGCCTGACCGCAGGCAGGGCAGTGCTGCTGCCAACGAGCTCTCGCTTCCTTCTGCAGCTGTCGAGCAGCTGCGCGTCCACGTCCGCCGGCACAAGGGCGTCAGGAAGTTTGAGTGCACCGAGTGTGGCTACAAGTTCACGCGCCAGGTGAGGCCTTCCCGGGCCGCAGGGACAGCACTGGAGGGCCCCGTGCTGGGGGAGACTGCCCCTCACTGTCCCTTGTGGGCCTCTTCCTCTGCAGGCTCACCTGAGGAGACACATGGAGATCCACGACCGCGTGGAGAACTACAACCCACGGCAGCGGAAGCTGCGCAACCTGGTCATCGAGGACGAGAAGGCCGTGGTGGTGGCACTGCAGCCACCCCCTGAGCTGGAGGTGGGCTCTGCTGAGGTGATCGTGGAGTCCCTGTCCCGTGGCTCCCGGCCAGAGGAGAATCCTATGCAGAGACTCTGCTCCAACGAGAGCTTCCCCACGGCAGATGTGATCGAGCAGTCGCTGATTATAACGACGACACTCCCCGAGGACTGTGAAACATAGGGCAAGGAGCTGCCTGCATCCCTCCTGAGCTCAAGTGTCAGGCTGGAGCCACTCTTGCCACACGTGCTCTGTTCAAGTTGTGCATCTTCCCCTCTGAGCTCCCACTCTGGGCTGCAGGGAAATGAAGGTACAGTGAAGTTACAGCTAGGCCTCAAAGGAAGAGCCAAACACGAAGCTACTTGGAGTGAGTCCTTAAATAAGCAGAGATGAGCTCTACAAGGCAGGACCCAAGTGACAATTCTGTCTGTGTAATGCCGTGAGATGATTTAACAAGTGCTCTCTTACAGCCTACGGATGTTTGGTGTTTGCCTCCCCTTCCCTCCAGCACTCCTGCCCTCTGCTGGTGGCTCTGCTTTCAAGTCTGAAAGCTTGTGGCTAGAGCTCAGCACCCCGAGAGCATGGCTCTGCCCCTTCTGTAGATACCTGTGAAGGGATTGTCTCCTCCATTCAGGTAGTGCCTTCTGCTTTATCAGGTTTCTGCCAGTGGCTGGTTCTTCACTCCACTGAAGGTGAGGCACAACCTGCACCTTCTCAGCACAGACATAATTAAGCAGTTGCTAAATTTGAAACACACTATCTCAAGGAGGTGGACAATGCTCCCAGCTGCTGGGTTTAGGTGCAAGGGTTTCTATTTGTCTATACTAACCTGACCCAGGGCTGCTGTGACATTGGCAGCTATTCCCTGAGCATTCCTGGAGTGGAGGAAGGTCACTAGGTGTACTCACATGCCCCAAACTGCAGCAATGCTCTCCCTTTTTTCCCCTCTTCTACTCACTGAGAAGGCAGAAAGTCTCCAGTTAAACATACCTCAGGCCTAGAATGAGAAATGTCAGAGTAAAAACTTAACTCCTGTGCTCTCCCCTCAAAGGTGACAGAGAGATTTACAGAACATGTTTTATTTAACTTGACTGCTGCAAATAAACTTAGAAACAAACTATGATAATAAAAATACATTATCTGTTCCTGTCCAATGCCTTTGTTCCAAGGGAGGGTAGTTACCTGTCCTCCAAGGTTCTGACACAATGAAGTGTACAAAAAAATAAATACAGCTCTGCAACTGCTCAGCAGGGTGGGGGCTGGGGGGAGGATCCAGCAGTGAGCTGCAGCATGGGAATGCTATTTATAGCTCAGCATAAATACTTGGGTCTGCCAGGCGAGCTCAGCTGCGTGGCACAGGCTGCTTTGGCCTCAGGGCCAGCACAGCAGGACTGGCCATTGCTGCCAGAAACAAAGCTGCCCTGAACCCCAGGCCCCCATGCACCCTCTGTCTGGCTCCTGTGCAGCCCAGCGCCAGGCAGGGATTGAGCAGGAGGCTGCAGCAGCCACACAGGTCCCTCTGCTGGGGCACAGCACTTTCAAGGCACTGTCAAAGAGTTGCAGGCTCACAACAGACCCGTTCACACACCACTGAGGAGAGCAGCATCACATTGCATTCAAGGCAAAACAGAGTTCCTTAAAGCTGTGGAGACTCAGTTCACAGGGGAGCCAGGAGGTGTTGCTGTCAGGTGACAGCCTTTCCATCTCTGATTCAAGTTCAAAAGCAAAGTTTTTTTCCTATTGGCTAAAAGCAAAAGGTGAAGAAATAAACACATCCTGCCAGCCCTTCAGCCACTGTCACACTTGAGTTTTCCAAAGGGTGTGAGGCTCAGTCCCAGGTGAGCTGTGCTCATGCTGCAGTTGGGAGCTGTTTGCTTGTTCAAGAAACATTCCATGATCAAACTGCAGCTCCTCCTTAGCTAAGGCAGAGGAAACACAGCTCGAGCGTTCTAGGTCACTTGGGCGAGAATAAAGGCAAATCTTACACAGACAAAAAACCAAACAAACAAAGCCCCAGCAAACGTCAAACAAAAAGGAGAAGAAAACCCCTAAAATAGCTATTTTCAATCCGCAACACTCTGGCTAACTCCTACATCTTCACCAAAACAGCTCAGGAATAGAGGACCATGGCAGCAGGGCGGGCAGGGCCATGTTCTCACACTAACCCCATGCCCTAAGAGAGCTCCAGCTCTCTGGGAATGCCTTTTCCCCTCTAATTGTGCACAGGAGAAGTCTGTCTTCCTCCAAAGCACAGAAGAGAGGTTGGGTCCAGACGACTGTCCCTCCCAAAAACGAAACCAAAGAAAGGAGTTAGGTAGCAAGCGAAGCGTCACAGGATGGAGGAGCTGCTCCTGAAAGGTGTCTGACCAAGAGCTGAGAGCTGTGGTGATGCTCGAGGCAATGGCTTTCCTCAGAGTGCCCCTCTGGGGTCTCCTCTGCGGCAGTGTGGAGCCAAGGGAGGCTGCAGCAGAGGCCTTGGCAGCTGTGGTTCTGCAGCAGCGCTGCAAACATCCAGAGTTTTCTGTCCCTCTGTGATCAGTTTGTTGTTTCCCAGCACTGCTCTGCCTCTGCCTTCTCTCAAAGCAAGACTGGCTCTGGGTGCCCAGCTGGTGTGGAGCCCGTGGCCGCAGCCCTGGCCGCTAGCGCAGCTCGTTGAGGTTCTGGTCGCGCAGGCTCTGGCGCTGCCTGTCCAGGTGGATGGTGTTGTCCAGCGTGATGCCCTCCTCCTCCGGCGCCGTCTCCGGCATGAACTGCCGGAATATGCTGACGCTGCCGTGCCAGAAGATGGGCTCAGGGAGCTGCCCCACCACACTCCACGCCCGCGCCTCAGGGTCGTAGGCTTCCAGGACATCCGAGAGCTCAAAGGAGTTGTCATAGCCTCCGGAGACATAGAGCTTCCCGCCCAGCACAGCCACGCTGCCCCCAACGTGCACCTGAGGGGTAGCAACAAACACACACAGCAGTTAGCAAGGAGGTTTGCCCAGGGAGGCAGACAATGAAGGTGTCAGGTGCTGTTCTCCAGCAGCTCCCTCAGAGGCTACTCAGCACCCACCTGCACTGGCTCTGGCTCTGGCCTGGCACTGCCTGAACACCAGGAGCAGACAAAGCTTTGCAGCTTTGCCCAGCTCTTGTGGCTGACCACCCAGAGCTCAGCGTTTGCTCTTCCAGGTGACTGACACATGCTTAAACACACTACACATGCAAGGGGCTGTAACCTAAAGAGCACCTGGTTTTCCTAGGGTAAATTAGTCCCATTTTTAACGCTGACAGGTGTCTAGCTCAGCAAGCTCCTACCTGAAGCATGTCAGGGATTTTATCCCATTCGTTCTTGGCTGGATTGTAAACATCCACCTCAGCAGAGTCGTCTCTGTGGGAGATAACACAGCATTACTCTTTCGCGTTCCAAACCCCTCCTGCCTCGTGAAGTCCCCAGCTCAGCAGCCTCAAAATGCCACTGTGAGCACTCCTGCTCCAATCCCACTACACATACTGCAGAACAAAGGGCTCTGTAGCAAGCTGCTGGTCTCAGTGCAGACCCAGCTGCCAGCGTGGGCTGTGTGCTCACAGACTGACTTTCTGTCAGCCTGCATTTCACAGACTTTGGTGCCAAGTGCTTCAGGGTCTGGAGGAGAAATCACTGCTGCTCTGGAGAGGCTCAAATCTCCACACACTCCAAAGTAATGGGATCCCTACTGCTGGAGAATTTTGCCAACATCAAATTGAGATGAGCTGGGGAACAGTGAGAGGAGAGCTGCTGGGGCAGTGTAATCCCCCCAGGCCTCTCACCCACCCCATTCATGAGGCAGGAGGTGACAGTGACAGGTGAGGGACACAGGAATGGCTGCTGCTGCTGACACAAGAATGCAGGAAGGCCAAGGTCAGGGCAGCCATGGAAGTGTCATCAGTCCCTCCAAGACAGTCCTGTCACAGACAGATTTGAAGGCTGCAAGGAATACATTGTTATCTCTGTCTCTGGTGACATCATGCACTGCCATGCCCTGTCTGGGTGAGGAGGTATTGCTGTGGATTGCTGAGGGGAATCTGAGCAGGGGAGGGAATGAAAATGAAGGAGACTTCTCACCCACAAGAGCAGAGCTGAGGTATGTGCCATGGCACTGCCTGGTTATGCTCTGGACAAGCATTCCTGAGGCACCCACATCATACACATGAAATCCTGCTGCTTCAGTCTGAGTGACTTCTGTGACATACCTGTACCTGAACTGACATGCACCTGAACACACAAGTGTGCCAGGCTCCAGGAGCTGCACTAAACCCAACCCTGACCTTCCTCAGAACTGCTCTGAATCGAGAGCTGGTACCTCAGGACACAGCACAAGGGAGCTAAATGCTGCAGTCAAGCTGTCAGTACCTGAGGAGCTACTGCTGCTCACAGTGCACCCCACAACTGTTGGTAGCAGCAAGGGAAACACTTCCACAAGTGATGCTGAAAGCTCTGAAGGAACGGACACAAGAGGCAAAGCTCTCACCACACAGGCCCAGAGCAGGACCTCCTCTCCTGTCTCAGGGTCAGCTCTAAGGAGAACACAGCTGATGACCTCAGCCTCACTGCCCTGACCCCTTTAGTTACACAACCAGTCACACTAGAGGAGATCATCAGTCAGAAGCTTTAGTCTGAGCTAGTAAAACTAACAATAAAAGCTTGTGACTTTTATTTGTGAGCTGCTCCTCTGTTCTCTAACAGCTATCTTACAGCTTTACCTGGGCAGTAGTCTACATGCAGCATGTGAAGCTGTGGGAGAAAACCCTGACCCTAATAATCTCATCAACTCCTGCAGATGTGTGAGTGATCAGAAATCCTGAACTGTCAATTATCAGTACTGTAAAATAGCTGAGAAAAAAGAAATCCCACAGAACCAGCTTGTGACAAGCAGTCAAAGAGCCAGAACACCCCTGCCAGTATTCCCTGAGTGACTCAAACTGCTACCTGCAAACAAGTGCCTGGAACCAAGATGCTCAGCTGAGCCCAGAGCAATCCAGCAGAAGGTCTTAGGTAGAAGTTGATGCTTATGCAAAGCCAAGAGAAGATTACAAGAAGCATCTGGCAGCCATCACAGAAGGCTCTGTTTGCTTGAAGTCAACACAGGGAGATGAAATGCTTCAGCACGAGCCTGCCTGTCAGTTTATTTTTAATGAAGTGGATAAGTGAAGTATTTGCGCTGCTAGGACAGCTCCAGATGGGTAATTAACTCCCACTTTGGAAAGGCACTTAAAAATAGTGACCAATCATCTCATCCTCTGTCCTCTTATCTCTGCTGAGACAGAGAATGTCCTCTCCTGTGCTACGGTTCAATGTCATCTTGGAGCCTACTCACTTATTTATAGCAACAGGGGGGTTGGACCAGAAGCCCAGAAAACCGAGAAGGCTCTCTCCAAGCAGCACTGCTGACCTCAGCCAGATTTACACCTGGCTGTTCCCAGCCCACAGGTTCCGAGTCAGACACTGCTACACAATTTTAAGTGTAGTTCTTGGAGGTTTAGCTACAGCAGAAGTATAGGACAGAGGTGTGGCAGCTTCCAGACCCCCTGTACCATCAGTGCTTTCCCAACTGCCCTCAGAACCTGCACACCTCCCTGGGGAAGCCCTGGGCTGCAGGGAGGGAGGTTATGCTCCTGCTACTCACCTTATGAAGTACATGAGACCATTGAGCGTGACGGTCTTTGGGGCCAAGGACCAGGGAGGCAGGTGGCCACAGTTCACAAGGGACCAGAGGTCGCTGTCAGGGTCGTAGCACTGGATGACCATGGACTCCTTGCCAGCCAGGGAGCCGATGGCAAAGAGCTTTCCACGGCAGGAGGTGGTGGAGCAGTTGTCCATGGGGTACAGCATGGGCTGCAGGGCTTCCCAGCTGTCGAGCGAGTGGTCGTAGCGCTCCGTGCTGTCAGAGGCGATGACGTAGAGCAGCCCATCCAGGACTGTGGAGCTGTGGTATTCCCTAGCTTTCAGCATGGGAGACACCTCTGTCCACTCGTTGACGCTGGAGTTGTACCTCCAGACGCAGTCGTAGAGCCTCGAGCCGTCTGATCCCCCTGTGGCACAGCAGGGCTTGTTTCAGTGGGAGGATCTGCTAAGGGAAGGACTATGGAGCAGTGGAGGAGAGGACCTGGCCTGGGACTGGGATCTCTCTCATGTCCTCCAGCTACATGCACTCTCTTAATTCCTCCCCACATTCCTCTGCTTCCCAGGGCCATCCATAAAATACTTCTGTACTGGGGAACCACAGCAGTGTGCAGCACAAGGATTTTAACGGATTTCTGCACTGTTTCTTTCCCAGCAAGTCAGGAAGGCTTTCTCCCATGTTGTTCCTCATCTGCACTCAGCCATGACTCAAAACAAGTCTCCCAGGTGTAACTACCTCCATCCTTTCCAATACAAAATGGGAGAAAACTCTCTCCCATTTCGCAGATTCCCCAGGCCTTGGTTTGTCACAGCTGCTGCAGGGCTGCAGCTCCAGCTACAGGGAGAGAGCCATAAGAAAGCATCTACATGCAGATTAACAGCCAAATTTACACATCCCTGTCACCTTGACAGAGTTAATTCCAGCCCCAGCAGGCCACAGGGAGACATGATTTGTGCTGGGGAAGGTACCATGACTCACAGGCACTGGCTGCCTGATGAACCAGGGGCCTCTGCCTCCAGCATGTGCTTGGCTTCTGATTCACAGGACTCTGAACCCAAACACCTTTTCCACAGCCAGAAATACCTCTCAAGTTGCCCTTGCACATGGTTAGAGAGTTCCACCAGTGCAAGATCTGTGACTCCTGCCCACGTGCTCAGGAACATTAGTCATGAGAAAATACCACTGGGATTGAGAGCAGCTGCTAAATCCAGCACTGACTCCAGGAGTCCCTACAACTGTCTTCAGGCTGCAGCCAGACTGAGCCCCAGCAGAGCTCCAAACTCTCTGATACCCCAAGAAAAACTTAAGTCCCACTGCTAGAACCCACATCTTTCCAAAGGAAAGCCCAGCGCTGGTGCTCTAGTGCCTTACCGGTGACATAAATGTCATTGCCCAGCGCAGCGACACTGTAGCCCCCGCCCAGGTGCTCGGGGAACTCAGCCAGGTAGCGCCAGTGCCCGGTGCGTGGGTTGTAGCAGTCGACAGTGACAAGCTCGTCACAGTCACGGTCGCAGCCGCCAACGAGGACAAGGATCTCAGCCAGGCCGGTGGAGGGTCGGGGCCGCATGCGGGCACAGGGCTCCCGGTCATGGCGGTCGAGGCGGGCGGCCTGGAAGTCGCGGGCCTCGCGCAGCAGGCGCAGGCAGGGTGGGCAGCGGGCCACCAGCGGCTCGCTCTCCACGTGGGCCAGCAGGTAGAAGCGGCGGACGAAGGGCAGGCGGACATGGGCCAGGAGCTGAGGCAGCAGCGGGGCACGGGCAGCAGGGTCGGCACGCACCCAGCGCAGCGCCAGCTGGAAGGCTGCCTCCTCCTTGGGGATGCAGAGCCCATCGTCCCGCAGGTAGGAGAGGAGCCGCGGCAGCGGCAGCCGCTCCAGCTGGGCGCCCAGCTCGCCCACGTGCCGCAGGACGAAGCGGTGAGCAGCAGCAGCCAGCGACGGGCAGGCGAAGGCCTCGGCGAAGTCCTGCATGTCCAGGGCGTTGGCGGGCTCCAGCTGGCGCGCCAGCCAAGCGCCACAGGCCTCCTTGACGGCAGGGAACTGCAGCAAGTCAGCGGCACGC
>VWZO01011505.1:354564-394152 GCA_013396975.1 Bucco capensis | reverse complement strand
AGGAGGCGCTCGGCGATGTCGGGGCCCAGCCCGCCCACCCGGCCCGTGTAGGCAAAGTCCAGGAGTCGCGCCAGGCACTCGGGCTCCACGCCGTGCAGCCGCACTCGCTCGGCCCGTGCCTCCCGCAGTGCCCCGCCGAACATGGCACGGAAGTAGCCGGAGGCAGCAGCCAGGACGGCACGGTGTGCCCCAAACTCCCGCCCACCCGCCACCACTGTCACATCCAGCAGGCTCCGCTCGGCCCGCAGCGCGCTCAGCCCCCGCAGCAGTGACACCGCGTGCGCTGGCTCCCCCGTTGCTGCTGCCACCGTCGTCCCACTGCCAACACCGCTGCTTGCCGCCATGCTGTGCCTGTGAGAGAGTGCAGAGCCCCTTGGGGTTCAACCTGCAGGGCACAGAAAATAGAAGTAAAAGATGAGTTAGCACAGCGTGAAACTCTTCTGGCTAGGAGCTGGTATAAGCTAAACAGCCCTCGCAAACATCCTCCTTCCCCCGTCCTGAGAAGTGGCAATTGCATAACCACGGGCGCTGCCAACAGCCTTCCTTGCTTCAGCTAATTATATTTTCAAGAAGCTGTGCTGAAGTTTCCCAGGATTAGAGCCGCGTCACAGGAGCCAGGCAGAGCTCTGTACATCCGATAGCTTTGTGAACGTGGCACTGAGCCCCTAGGCACCTCAGCTCTCAGAATCTCTGGTGCTCCTCCAAGGCAGGGTGCCAAGGGGTGCTCCAGGAGGCAATGCTGCTGAGCCCTCAGCCCATGGCTCTGCACTGCTGCCCGTTACCCAGGGCAAGGTCTGCCTGGTGTCCTACCCCATCCCTGCTCGCTTCAGGCACACAAGTACCTTAGGGGAAAAGAGAAACGCTTCTTTGCTAAACTTGTGGCGTTTTCAGCCTTTTTACGTAACCCAGGCCAAACCCCGCAGAGAACGGGCGGGTGCGCGACAACAAACCGACCGTGGTCGTCGCTTAAAGCGAGCTTAACGGAGCAGAGGCGAGAATCCTCATCGCCGGTACCCTGCTCCAGGTCCCCTCCGCGAGCCGCTCGGTGCCAGGCAGCACTGTGGGGCCCAGCCGCCGCCCCGCGGCCCTGTCAGTCACAACAGGCTGCTTGCGCTGAGCTCCCGGCTCGGCCAGACGCGAATCAGCCAGCACCAGAGCTGCCTGACTCCGGCCAGGCCCTGCCCCGCGGGTGAACCGCGACCCTCCCTCCCAACAAGGCCCACCGCGGCCCCGGTGCTCCCGGGATGAGCTCATCGCTCCGCTCCGCCCTGGTGCTCCCGGGATGAGCTCACCTCCCCGCTCCGCCCCAGTAGCCACAGACTGAGCTGAGCTGAGCCGAGCTTACCTCCCCTCACCGCTTTGCTCCGCTCCGCCCTGGTCCGGTCCCGCCCTCCGGTGCCGCCACAGCTGCGCGCGCACGGTCCCTGTCCCGGCAGACCCCGCGGCGCTTCTGCGCGTGCCCGAACTACCGCTCCCGGCACGCCCCGCGCAGGGGAAGAGCCACTCCCGGCACCCCCTGCGCGGGAGGACNCGGCGGGCGGGGCCGGGGCTGGCTGCGGGGAGCGGCGGCACCTCCTCCCCGGCCGTGCCCGCCCCGCCGCTGCTGATAGCTCCCCCCACTCCCGCAGGACTTCTCCCCTGCCTCCCGGCGGCACCGGACCGTGGAAGACTTCAACAAGTTCTGCACCTTCGTCCTGGCCTACGCCGGTTACATCCCGTACCCGCAGGAGGTGAGGGGCACCGGCACCGGGCGGCGCTGCGGCTGCTGCGGGAAGGTTGTGCCTCCGCGCAGGGTCCCTGGGACAAAAGGAGCAGGCGGGCTTTCGGGAGGGGACGGGTGGCCACTTCTGGGCGGGGTGAAGAGAGCGGGATCCCGGAATCGCGCACAGAGCCCGGAATAGCTCCCTCAGCCTTTCCGGGGCCGGGACAGCTCTCGGTTGCAGCTATGCCTAGCTGGAGGTCCTGTGGAGAGAGCAGGAGCTTGAACTTGGACCGTGCGAGGCAGCGCCTCGGGGTAGGGCGCAGCGGCACACACCAGCCAGCTCCCGATTAATCCTTCATTTGCTTCCTCAACGTTTTCCAGGAAACCCCGCTGAGGAACAGCCCTAGCCCTCCCAACAGTACCGGGGGCACCATTGACAGCGATAGCTGGGATCCCCGCTTTAACGACATCCCCTCTGCCGTCTCCCTGCCTGCCAAGAACAGGAAGAACTTCAGTCAGCTTAAGCGAGCGAAGCCATACAGCTCCCTCTTCCCGCGGGGAAAACCTGGTAGCTTTCTGCCTGAGCGAAAGCAGGTGGAGAAGATCAGGAAAAAGAAGAAGCTGAAGAGGAGGGAAACAGAGGTGTCTGCAGAGGAGGACTATGAAGAGAAGCTGCTGGAGCTGGAGACAGAGGACTCTTACGTTGAGACGCCAATGAGCCCCTCGTCCGAGGGTGACCCGCAGTCTGCGGCCGAGCACTGCTCGGTGTGGGACTCTGACACAACCTCCAGCGTCTCCTACCCTGCTGTGACAGCCGAGCAGACGGTGGAGATCCAGAGCGTGGGCAAGCGAACGGTTATCCGGCAGGGCAAGCAGGTGGTCTTCCGGGATGAGGATGGCACTGGTGATGATGAGGACATCATGGTGGATTCAGGTAGGTGGCCTGGGTGCCCAAGGCAAGCACTGCTGCTGCTAATCCCTTTGGTGCTTGAATGTGAGGATAATGCCAAGGTGTGCTGCTTGGACAGAATTTAGTGGTTGGATTTTTGGTGAAAGGGAGGGGTTGGTTGGCTGCTTTTGCAATAAATTGAATGAAAGCTGCAGCTTCATAGAAGCAGCCAGTTCTCCTCTCCTGGGTTATGGCTTCTCTGATTCAGCCTGAAAGGTGTCGGCTGTTACAAATGCAGTGTGCCACTTCCTTCTGCAGATGATGACTCGTGGGACCTGGTCACTTGCTTCTGCATGAAGCCTTTTGCCGGGCGGCCGATGATCGAGTGCAACGAGTGCCACACCTGGATCCACCTCTCCTGCGCCAAAATCCGCAAGTCCAATGTCCCAGAGGTCTACATCTGCCAGAAGTGCCGGGACTCCAAGTTTGACATTCGCCGCTCCAACCGCTCCCGGATGGGCTCGCGCCGGCGCTTCCTGGACTAGTGGCGGGAGCTGCGTGCCGGTGCGCTGCTTGGGCGGGAGGCCAGGGAGAGCTCCCCGGGACACTGCTGCTCAGGCTGAGGAGCTGCCCGGCTGGCCTGCGTCACGGCTACGAGGGACCGCGGGCAGCTGGGACTGGACGAGGCGACTGGTCAGAACTGCTGCTAGCTGCCGATCAGCGCGAGGGACAGACCAGGCCCTCTGGGCTCGGTGGGGTTTCACTGGTTACAGCTAGGACTTGGGGGATGTGTGGGGAATGTATAATATCTTTGCCATGTCTTTTCTCATCCCATCAGGAAACTGAAAACCGTCTCTGTTCTAGGAAAGTCCACCTCCTCCAGTGAGAGGAGAGGAAGAGAGTCTGAGAAGTAAATGGCCACATGTTTTAATTTTAATGTGATGTTAAACCTGCCCATTTGTCCTTATCTATCAACCGTAGATACTCCAAGGCTCCGTAGGAGTGAGCATCAACATGTGCTGACCTCTGCGTGGTCTGCCCCCTCTTCAGTGCCAGGGCAGTGGGGGAATTCTGTCACTGGGCATCCTGCAAGTGAAAAAGGGACTCCCTGTGCTGAGGGACTGGTGTGTTAGAGGAGGAGAGCAGCCCCTTTCCTGAACAGGCTGTGCTGGGGGTTAGTGACATCAGAGTTCTGCCTAGAAGGTTTCTTCATACAGTGATTTTTGTGACTTTGTTTTGCATGATTGGCTCCAGTGTGTCTATGGGAGATGGACACCATTTGCTCCCTTTCACTAGACTCTAAGGTGCTGTTCAAAGAAGACAGTGACTCTCCCTTTTCCCAGCCCAGAATTCAATTGTGGAGTGTACAAGGGGCCACAGTGAACTTAGAACCTGGCAGGTCTGGTGTAGGATTTGATCATTTCCATCCCAGTGCTACAGCCGAGTTAACTTTTGTTTTGCTATTTGTTTTGTGAGACTGGATTTGTGATCAAGAGAAAGAATCTTTAACCTATTGGTTGACAATTACACAGATAAAAGCAAATGGAGGCTATGCAGCGAGCAAGATGAAGTGCAACAAGGATCATCTGCTGCAGGGAATGGACAGGAGAGTGCCGAGGCTCCTGCTGACACTGCTCCCTGGATGGGACTTCCTGGGGCCTCAGCCCAAGGGAACTCTGCTCAGAAACATGATGGGGAGTTGAGACTCGTACGCAAGGCCACTGAGATGGCAGCATGGTTCCTCAACAGCCAAACAGAGCCAGCTGTATCACAAAAGCTGGGTTTATCTGCTGAGGTATTTCTCTGGAGTTCTGCCTGATGCACAGCGTCTGCCCTGTCCAGTGAGACCCTGAGGAGTCGCTGGCTGCCTCCACAGCCCACAGGAGACCAGCCCTCCTGGTAGGAATGTGTGCACATCAGTCCTGCAGGTGCACCACGGGAGACCACTGCCTTAGCTGAGCACTGGATGATCAGGAGATGCATCCTGCTGATGGCCATGGCTCTTCCCAGCACACAGTCAGGTGCCCTCCCTCAGATGTCCAGTATGGGGCTGCTGAGGCTTCAGGCAGACAGCCCAGTCCTGGGGCTCTGCTGCACGGGACAGGGAGCTACAGGTCTGCTGGCCTGGGCAGGATGGTGGAGCTGCACAACGTGCAACTCTTCTTGTGTCCTGTGTCTAGAAACACCCTGCTCCACCAAGCTGTAACAACTGACTCTGGGTTCTCAAAACCAGCTGCAGCTTCTGTAAAACCTTAAGACCACCAGATGGTTTGCTGCCTTCCAGAAGCTGCATGGAACTGTGGAGGAGTTTGCCAAAGACTTGCCCCTAGAGGCTGCCAGACTGCTCTTTGCAGCCAGAAAAATAACCAAAGTTCTCCAATGCTGCCATTTCACTCTGCAAACAGACAGGCTTTGGAAGTCACTCGCTGTGTAAGGGCTGGACCTGCTCTGAAAATCAGTATCTCTGTGTACAGCTATCCACAGTGCAGCTGGACCTTTGTGGGATGTGTTCCTGAGGCTCTTGGGGGAGAAATGGTGACTGCCAAGTGACAGGCCCTTGCACAGAGCTTTGATGCTGTCTGTGTGACTTCTTGTTCTGTTACCTTCAGCTCTATCCCAATTGATGGTGTCTGACAACTCCAGCATGTTACACTATCAGCAGAGAGAGACAAAGAAGTAACATCTCCATTCTTTTAGTTCATCACTTTCAGCCATGTATGATTATAGTTTTATTCAGAACTTTATTTTTTCATTAAAACTGTTTTAATGAACCATGTTTTTTTTCTTAAATGTGGAACAAGTGAACAATGACTCTGTTTTGTTTGGAACTCAGAAGTCTGCTGTTCTGATTTACTGGTGTGTAAGCACTTGTGCCAGGTGGCAGCAAGACTTTACACTTGAGGTGCTCTTCCCTTACACACAAGTGCTGCAGACAGGCACTGCCACCTCAGCCAGCCTCTGGGGGAGGGAGGGGAGGTGTGGAGGCCTGGGGCAGGTGGAGTGGCTGTGGGCAGCTGGGACAGGGGAGGGGGCTCACTGACAGGACCTTGCCAAGACTGCCCTGCTCAGCCAGATCCAACCCAAACCCCTTCAAACCCTCAGAGCTGAGCTGAGGGAGACCTTCCCCCCACCCTGCACCACTGCACGACCCCAGGCCACCAAAGGGATGTCACCACCCCAAAGGCACTACTGCTCAGCAGGCTGCCTTCAAACCAGCAGCCTCAACACCTTGGCAAACCTAAAAGATGGCTCAGCACTTTGGAAAGGGCACTGGGCCATATTAGAAACTAAGCTCTGGTTGCTTGTAGAGTCTACTGTAGTGCTGTGTTTAATTTTGTGTTCTAGAGCGACAAAGAGAAGCCCCAGAGGAGTTATAGCTGTAAAATGGTGGCTTCTCAGAGCAGAAATGGGGGTGCTGGAAGCAGTGGTTTATCCAGTGGGGCTGTTCACCAACAGAAAACAAGGAAGAGAGGAGGAGGTGGGCTGGAGTATGTCCTCAGCAGGGGAGAGAGAACAGTACCTGGCTCAGAGGGAGCTCAGGCTTAACTACTGCAGAGAACCTGCTGCAGCAGCCCTGGGGATGGGGAAAGGCACTGGAGGGAAAGCAAGAGTCTGAACCCTTGGTGGACGGAGCTGGCAGGAGAGAAGCTGCTATGTACTTTGAAACAGTGCTCTGGTGAGCAGAGCTGTGCTAAAGGACAGCAGCTGCCTGAGCCTGAGCCCTGGCTCACAGGCACACACAGCTTGAGTTGTACTGAAGGAACTTCAGCTTTTACAGCACAACTGGGGCCTGGGGCTCTGTCTCCCTGCAGCCTTTTCCTGGCTGAGCCACCCTGGGATGTGTCACTCCATAGTGACAGAATAGGAAAAAGGAATCTCTGGGGGAGACTGCTGCCCAGCTCGTGTAGTCAGAGACACAAGCAGCCAGCAGAGTGGGACAGAGGGTACAGCTACAGCTACAAAACTTGCACTGGGGTTCATTTTCAAGTGTCCTACAGATGCAAAGGGATCCTGGGCTACTGTTCAGCTGAGTATAATTTATTGCACATTTTACATTTCATTTCAGATTAACAGAACACTGGTTGTAAATGGAATAAAACCCTGCACCAGGAGCTGGTCACAACTGAAGAGCTTTGTTCTGTTTTTAGTAAAAACAAGAGACTATCCCTTCATTGAACTTGTTCTTTAGGGGGGAGCATCTCTTCTAGACTAACTCAAGTCTGCTTTTGGAAATCTCATTATTTTGGTCCTGAGCAAAGAGAACCACCGTTGCACAGAAGGGGCCAGGCACGTGTTGGGAACTGAATACTGGTAGTAGCTGTCAGGAGCAACAGTGTACTGCCAAGAGATGTTGTTTCTTCCCCTGTCTCTCACACCTAAGCAAGGAAGGCTCTTCTAGGACTCACCCAGAGCAGAGCTGTGAGAACAGCCAGAAGTATTCCTTTTCCCTCTGAAAAAGCCTGTTGTGTTGGCACACGAGGCTCCCATTTCCATCTGCTGTGTCACTAGAACAGGACTGCCCTTTCTGCTGGTAAATCACGGGCATGGCTTCTGGGCAAGATCAGTGGATTCAAGTCCTGACCAATGCTCTCAGCAAGGGCAGCTGAATTCTGCCTTTCCAGCTCTTTACCCACTTGGCATTTCTCCCTTTGGTCTGACTCACTTGGATAAGCTATGTCCCTCTTTTTCCTATAAATACACTACATAGGAAGAGAGAGCTGCTGCATCAGAATCAAATGAAATTAATTGCTTTCCTCTTCTCTTGAAACCCTCACCAGTAGATGGTTCTAGGTAGCAGAAGAATTAAGACTATTACACCACATGCTTGTCTGGAGTAGCAGTGTTTGAATTGAGCAGCTGGAGGGACTCATGCTCAGGAGATCCATGTTACTACAAAAGGCAAAGGACTTCATTTCAAGGACAATCTCTTTCCTCTTCCCAACAAAATGATTCACACAGAGGCTTTCCAGGAGGCAGCCAGAGAACTCAACTTCCCCCCAGGAGCAGATAAAGGCATTTCACCTACCCCAGGAAGCATGTGGAGAAGTGAGAACAAGTCCTCTTCCCTGCTCAGTGCAAGAAGATAGACAGGAGAGTGCACAGACAGGCTGTGGCCAATGGCAGCAGGAAGCACGTGGCTGTGTGAGGGGTGGTGCTCAGTGCCCACTCCCACAGCCTCAGCAGAAAGCACTGCATGGTCAGAGTCACATAGCTTTATTGGTTACTGAGCCACAACTCAAGAGGTATTGCCTTGGAGCCAGCTGTGGGAGCAGGCTCTCTCCTTCTGTCTCCTAACAGAACTGGCAAGACTCCACCTGCTAGATGGACAGCACAAGTAAAAATGTCTCTGTTCACACTGGTGGTGTCCAGGGAAGGTTTGGTGCTTTCCACTGCCCCAGGCACGTGTTCAGCAGGCTAGCCATCCGCATCAATTCTGTGAGCTGTCAGGGGAGAGCAACAGATGGACACACACCACTGCCCTGGGGGAGACACAGCCTCCCTTGGCCTTGTCACTGCACCAGGGACAGGCAGGACAGGGACAGCAGCTGGAGGAGGCCTCTGCTCCTAACTGCAGTTAGCTATCTAATGTCAGATGGTATGAACAGCTGCAGGGGTGCTGCTGAGCTCGTCCAGCTCATTCTCCGCAAGGGGTATCATAGCCAGACCAGTCCAGTAACCCCCATTCTGCACCCAGGTATGTGTGCTTCACCACACAGAACTGAAGCAATCCCTCCTGAGGTGCTGTCCTTGCTACTTACATTGCTTTGGTATCCTAAGGGCCTCATTGTCAGCTGACATCACCTGATGCAGAACTCCTCGGAACTGATAAAGCACTTTCAAACTCTTCTCCTCACCCACACAGGGGTCATAGAAACCTGGCAGCCCAGCCTGGAACCAGAGGAGCACAGAGCATCAGGGAATGGATTTTCACAGCTCCTCAGCTGACCAAAACCATTTATTAGTGCCAGAATGAGGTGTCATTAAAGAAAAGGGAGCTTTGTTGCCAATGAGGTGAGATGAGAAGTTAAGGAATCACCTTTGCAGTGGCAAGTTCTAGCTGCAGAAGAGAGTGAATCATGGGTCTGGGAGGTTTCTAGTGTACAGCCCCAGAGTCTGAGACACACACTATCCCATGCTGCAAATACAGAGGTGCTGTTTCTGTGGCACTGGAGATGGCCAGAGGAACAGAAGTTCCCAGGAGGTTCCTAACACTTGGTGTGTAACTGGCTTCTGTAACTTGATCTAGTCTCTAGCTTTGAGCCCAGGGGAGGAATCCCCTGGCAGGACAGCATAGGGTTCAGTTGAATGCTGAGTCACACCTTCGAGCCCCTGAGGCTGGGCTCAGGCAGGAGAGCTTCCTACCTTGGATGCCTCTGTAAGGATGAGTTTGGAGTCTTTCACCAAGCACTGCAGGGGCACAGTCACATCGATGACTTTCACCTTCTCGTTCTTCCTGCTGTTGTCGTTAACGAACTTCCCGTACCAGGCGTTCACCACAATCAGACCTGCATGCCACGGAGAAGCAGAGCTGTGAGGGAAGGCTTCCAGCAGCAGAGAGCCAGGCCTGACAGAGACCAGCCTGGCATGTTCTCTTGCTTTCAACCAGACTTGAACTCTCCCTGCCTGGACCCATGCTTCTCCAGAGAGAAGAACATTTCTACTTGGGTGTTTGTTAGCAATCCTCAGCTCTAGGACAGAAGGACATGACTCCAGTGCCACGCTGATGTGACAGCCCAAGTGGATGTCAGTTCACTTTGGAACATTCTCCTGGAAATTGCTAGCAAACATCAGAAACCAGATTTCCATTACAACCCAGGAGCAAAGTGTGTAAATACTTTGTGAGGCCAATAAAACCTAAACTTCAGACCATAACTTTGGCACATATTTGTGCACACACCTCTCTCTGGAGACACTGTTGTTTTCAGCCTGTTGATCTGCCTCACAGCATGTCCCAAGATAATACTCGATGGTTCCCTACTAAGCTCAGGCAGCAGAAGTAAATCATAATGGAGCTTCCCCACTACATGAGCAACAGCAATTGCACTATGCTTCATTAGGATGGAAATGAAGAAACAGTGTCTTGCTTTGCTTCCCCTCAACCACCCAGCCCGTGTACTGTTTCTTCCTCTCTCCAGATTTATGGAACAAGTAAATGGTGTTGTAATCTTTACCCATTCTGGCTTCTTCTGCTTCAATTATCCTCCGGACAGACTCCTGCATTAACCGGACCTGTCACAGGAGGCAGAGAGCAAACACCAAGCAGTTTCAGCCACTGTGCTCAGAAGAGAAAACCCCAGGCTGAAAACAGGTTCCTTTCCCTGAGCAGCATTACTCATGGGAGAAACTTACTGCAGCTTCAGCCTCCTGCTTCTTCTGAAGGATGTCACTGGCTGTACTCTCCCTTTGCTTCTCCAGCTCCCTGGCAGAAGGAAGTTAACCTCACATCAGTTCTGTGCAGGGATGGGATTCAGCCACAGTGTGGCAGGTGTCTGCTCACCCAGCCCAACTGCAGCTGACCCACAGTCTCACACCAATGACCTTGGCTTTAAGGTTCCTCCCCAGTTGTCAAGACATTTTTGTAGGCTTCCAGAACTCAGCAGTACTGTGAGGCACTGAAGCACAGTGCCTCAGCTGGGTATCCCAGCCTTTGTCCCAGGCTCCCAGAAGCCCCTGAGTGGCACTTGCCAGCTCTGACTTGGGAGCTCACCTCTCCTTTTGCGCCCTGAGGTAGGGTTTGATGATTAGCCTATGCATGGCAAAGTAGATAACTAGAGGTCCCACAGTGGCATAGAACACAGCACTGGGAAGCAGCTGGTCTGTTAGGTGGACAGGGAAGAAGTAGGTCTGGCTAGCCCTATTCAACCTGGAACAAAGAACAGAGTGCCTGTTAGGAGCAAACAGAGTTCTGTGTGCTCAATGAAGAACTCTGAGCAGTGGTGTATGCTGCTGAAGAACTGCTGAGGCACAGGAGTGCAGTGCTTGCAGTGCTCCCTGCACCCTGGCAGTCCCTCTGCTGGCACTCAGTAAAAATGCACATCAACCCTCAGAGCTCTGCCCCTCTTGCTGAACTGCACCTTACGAACAGCACCAGCACCTCTGTTACTTAATGGTAATTCACTAATTCATGCAGATCCTTGTGCACAGGTGGCTCAGGCTCACAGTAACCCCAGCAGAAGGCACATGCTGCTCCCACAGGCATCACTTGTGTGAGAGGTGAGGGCAGCTGCAGCCTCTCATAGTGATCTATCCACTCTAAGACTGGGACCTTCCCACCTGACCCCTGGAAACACAACAATGCAGGTTATAGTCAGCATCTGCACTCTAGAGTTGGAATCTTGAACTGACTTGATTTTCAGTGACACTCCTTGGGGAACACCAACACTGACAGTGGCTCCTAAGATGCTGTGTCTGGAAATCCTCCTCTCTGCTCCATACTCCACTATGGTCCCAAAGAAACCTGCCCTGGAATGACAGAACCAAAAACTGGTAAGACAGGGAACACTCCTGAATCTTTCTTTACTGAATCCCCTAATTCCCCAACAAGTAAAACATGGAAATGTATGTGTGGAGCATGTCCTGGCTACTGGATGATTGTGTGTCCACTAGACACTTCTGGCTTATTGGTGATGATATACAGATACTACACACAAGTGTTTTAAGCTCCACTTATCTAAAGAGGCACACAGAGCTAAGCCTCCAAGACTTCAGCATTTACCAGATTTCATTAATGAACAGCAGGTTCCCAAAAGCCACAGAAGCATTTGGTTTGTGTGGAACCTGAAGGCCTACAATAGGAGGACTGGACAGATTCTTCAGACCATGAGGAATGTGAACTTCCTCTTGCACACTTACTTGAGAGAACCTTTCACTCGTGTTTGATCTTCATCCTGAAACTTATGCTGGTAACTGACCATCATGAAGGAATGGGGGATTCCCAGCTGAAACACAAGAGGCACAGAGGTGTGAGAACACATCTTCAGTCACCACTGCATGTTCTCCCAAATTTCCTTTCTTATCCTTTAAGTGGCAGAGCAAACATTGCAGTGCTTGCCACTTACTTGTCACAGCTGGTGATCTCTGCAGCCTGCGTTGTGCATCCTGACCCTAATCTAAGCTGATCCACATTGGATATCACAACGCTGGGGGCAAAGTGTTGTGCTGGTTACCTACATTACACATTGATATGAGTCAGCACCAGCTGCTCCATTATCCTCTAGTCCCAAGCCAAAATACTGCTGAGATGGAAGAGCTGAGGCACTTCTCTCCCACAGTGTGGTGACAGCAAGAGGGCTCTCACCTGCAGTGCCATGGTGAAGTGGCTGGTCTTTGTGTCCCTGACAATGCTGGTGTTCATGGCTGACTGGATGCCCCAGCGCCACTGCAAGTAGCCCATGGTGTTCTTGTCCAGGTTGCGGGCCAGCACCGTGGTGAGGCCAGGCCGGACACCACGGGAAGAGAACTGCAGGGCACAGTTTGTAGTGATGAAACTAGAAACAAGCAAAGCCTCATTAGTGAGAAAACACAGGCTCCTGGATGGCCTACAGTTCATTCTGGCCCAGCAGCCTCACTGAGCGTGCAGTGACTATCCTGCAGAAAGCATGATGCTTGAGTGTTCCAGGAAAACCTCATCTTTAGACTGCACTGACCACAGCCCAGCCCAGCCCAGCAGCCTCATGCCCTGCTTTATTGGTTTGTGCCCATTCAGCACGCTACCCATCAGCCTCTGCCCTTCTTGCCCATGGCAGACAAAGTCCTGCTCTTCTGGAGAGGCAGCACAGTTGGCTGCTTGAAGAAAGCAGTCCCACGACCTAATAAGCCTCAAGCACTAGCTCCAAAATGCAGCATTAAAAGGACTTTATGAGGAACAAGATCCAGACTTAACGTGGAAGAGAATTCAAGGTGTTCAGTCCCTTGGTGTGCAATGTTAACCACCAGACCATTTGTCCAGTACTTACCATCTTGGTGTAAGATTCCGGAATATCTTCAGGCCAAAGAGAGGTCCCTGAAGGTCTCCTGCTCCAAACTCCAGCTGTTGAAATGCACAATGCCCAACTGTTAGAGGAAAACACCAGCATGAAATAGATTGGATATAAAAATGCCTAACAGTTTGTCCTCTTACCTCTCCCCATCCCTTGGCAGATGTCACTCTCCTGAGAGCAATATTAATGGATCCACCCCCATTGCCATTCTGGGTGGAGAGGTTACCAGAGAGTATTGCTGTGTCTGTGGCAGTCAGTGGTGCCTGAAAAGTGAATATATTGTCAGCAATTACCTTGGTCCCAATACACACATTTAATGCCTAGTCTGCAAGGACACACTCGTGACTGCAGAGAGTGGAAGCACAGAGAGACAGGTACTGCTCCACCTGATTCCTTGTGATCCACCAAACCCAAGTGTTTGAACCAGACATGGCCACACTTGCTTTACATTTTGTAGTCAGAGATCAAGCATGGCAAAAAGTGAGATGATCTGTTATGGTACCAGACATTTGTGACACCTCTAATACTCCACGTTGATGTCCTTATCCTGAGCTCCAAACCCTTCCAATCTCACTAGCAGACCAAATTTCTCCAACCCTGTGGAAGAGAGGAAACACTCCCCTTCTTCTCCTTACCCACATCCTCAAAAGTGGGCACCATTCATTTTCACACACTAACCACTCCATGTTCAGTGAGAACTAGGTACCTGTTCTGAACCATGACTGAGCCTCCATGCTAGCAGGAAGGCAGGACCATGGTGGTCTACAAACCAGTCACACAAAGGCAGGCTGTAGGGTGCACCTGCAGTTCTGCTGGAATTGGGCTCTGGGTGCTCCCTGCCCCATGCCAGCAGCAGTGGCTGCTCTCCTCACCTCGATGGACTGGGATATGTGCATCTTGTTGATCTCAATCTGGGGGAAGCTGCTCCCGGGCACGTCCTCGTACTCCTCATCGTAACGATCAAAGAGGTCAGTGGCATCTATTCCAACACTAATTGTTCCCTAAGGAATGACAAGGGAAACATGCACTTAGCATTAACAAACATCCAACACACAGAGCCCAAATGGCTAAACCACTCTCTATTTGATTACATTTTGGGGCAGTTTTTCCACGTTCTGTTTTTCCACTCTAAAATGCATTTCTTACCCATTCAAGACAAACAAAAATTAACAATTACAGTATTCCAAAGAAGCAACACCAATCATAAAACAAACTGGATAAAAGACAGTTTTTCAGCAGGAATATGACTTGGAATACTAGCAGGTAACTCTTTCCTATTGTAGACCTTACAGAAATAGGCAGAACACTTTTACACAGCAGCTTGCTTCTTCCCCCACAACCAACTCTGCTCTGTCAGCATTTAAAGCTGAAATAATATATTGTAGAAATTTATCTTCTCCAGTGGAAATCCTCTAAATGCTTTTGTCTTATGAGTTATCTGCATCAACTCAGTTTTGAGATGCACTATTCACTTGCAGTTGACTTCATTAGTAAAAAATTTTGTTTTCTTTTCCCTAGTTTATATCTTGTAATCAGAAGAAGAGCTTGTCAAAGATAGACTTCCAGTAAGTGGTAAATATTTCCCTTCTCAGACCACAGGAAAGCTTACTCCTACAAAAAACTAGGCCACATCTAAATAGCCTACCTACCTGCTGCTGTGCTCACTCTGACTAACTGCAGGAGTGGGTCTATTTGAAAAGGGCACAATTAGATCCTTGTCTGGGTCATATAACTTCAAGAGGCTTTGGAAATCTTCCCTTCAGAACTATCAAACAGCATTCCAACTCATATAAAATGCACCACTTGCAATAACAAACCTTCTGTGCACGAGCACAGAAAGAACTCTGAGCAATCTGCATATAGAATCTCAATAGCTAGGTAGGTACAAAACCCACTCAGAGTCCAAGTATGGATGGAATAAATTCTGCCTGCAGTCTGAGGGAGCACTTTTCCTTGCTCACTCCACTCTGATCAAATGCTGAGCCATAAAGACAGAAAGAACTGCAGAGTTTGACAGGACTCAACACTTCTCTCTGGGCTCCCAACTATTTATTTGCTCTGACCTCTTCTCAATACTTCTGATTTCTTATCCAGCAAACATAGGATAAATACTTTAACACAGGGAAGAGTGTTTATTGCCAGGAGAACTCTGGAAGGCGGGAGGGGGGCTGTGCTCCAGCTGTTGCAAACCACTGCTGGCAGGCTGGTGAATGCCAAAGCAATTGCACTCCTTTTTCTGTGGCAGCACCCTTCATGCAGGAGGCAAAGTCACCTTCAAGGCATCTGCTCCCCAAAGGCTACAGCTTCTCCAGTTTCAGCCCTCTCCTGCCTTGTGCTGTGCCTGGAAACCAGGCCAAAGTGAAGCTAGGCAAAGCCACCAAGTACTTGGGAAGCAGCACAGCCCTGCACTGCTCTTCTGCCCTAGACAGAGTACAACAGCCCAAGAGAAACCCAAAGTACCAGCTCCACTCAGTGGAATTCCAGCAAATCCACTCCCTAGTGGCCAGTTAATGCACCCAAGTACAGGTGAGTTTGTATTTTAACAAAGGAGAGAACTACTGCCATTTTCCCTGATGCTTTTCGATTCAAGGAAGTATAAACCCCAAGATGGAAAGGGAGCTTTTCCATGGGGAGTGCCACATTCAGCACAGAACCTTTGCCAGGCTGCACCTTTAAATCCCAGCGTAAGCTTTTTTAAACAAGGGATACTGTGATGAGTAGTGAGCGTGCTGAAGATGAATGGCAAAAGACAGAAAATTGCATATTTTCAACCCAGGCTGGAATATAAGCAGCATAAAGCTTCCTCAAGAGCTTGCACTAAAAAAAAAAAACCACACAGAAAAATATCTTACTATACCATGTCTATTCATACTGCAGTGCTTGCACCCTTTGTGAAAACACACTAAGGTCCACAAACATCCTGGACTTCACTGCAGCTCCTTTCTGTCGATCATATTAAAAATGTCATTATTTTCTTTCTCACATCTACAAACTTTAGAACAACTATCCCTCCCGAAGAAAAGAGGGAAACACCTGATTCTATCCATGCAAATCCACAAGACCCATTCAGAGGAAAAGAGTGTCTCCATGCCCTCCCTGGCACCTCCGCAGCCCTTCTGCTCAGCTGCACTCAGTGTAGTGAGTGGTGGACTCTGGGAGGACATTCCACCTCCCACAGAGCAGGTGAAGTCACCCTCAGAGGTGCACAGATCCTGGCAAGGACCCTGGCTCAGGCACAGCACAGGAAAAGCAGCAGATGGTAAAGTTAAAAATATTCCCAGAGAAGGAGAGCACCCCTGTGCCTCCAGATACCGGAGAGGGGCTGCTGCTGCTCCCAGCTCCCATCAGCCACCTGCTCAGGGCATGGGCAATGAGAAAGCCCTCCCCGAAGGAAGAGCAGCAGGGGAAGAGCTGTCAAGCTCTGCTCAGGAGTAAGTAGTGCAGGCACAGCACACCTGCTCAGCAGGGCAGGGAGCTGGGAAGCACAGAACCAGCAGAGTGCTTATCTGCCATCATCTCTGAAAATCACTCTTATTTGCCATCCTGAGAATACAGAACAGACTTTCCTGATGGAATTAAGGTGTGCCAGAGAAGTATATGCTCCCTCCTTGCCTCTTTTCTTAGGGATTTACTTTCTGGAAGGTGACATATGGAAGCTGTGATAGATGACTCCTGGAGGGACCTGCATTTCTTGGATTTCTTGGATGTTGACCTTCTGCAGCAGGAAAATAACGGGATTTAATTTCTCCTAACAGGAAGCAGTTCTTCTCAAATCAAGCAATGAACTTTTCAACCCTTCTGCATGTCTTTGAAAGCAAAAACAAAGCTCTAAAAGCAAATAATAGACTCAATTCGAAAGCTGCCAAATTGCCTACATCTGGTTATTGCTCAACATTTCTGGTTGAAATGCTTTATTTTGCTGGAACTATTTTATGGAGCTGACAAAATGTTGGAAATTGCAGAGTAACTTGTGTTGGGTATGAAAGGCTCACAGCTGCGCTCCCCAGAACACTGCCTGCAGAGACAGTGCCACAGGCTGCCAGGCAGCAACTGCTGCAAACACCCAGATGGCTGATTTGATCCCAGGACACAGGGCTGAGGCTCACAGCACAGCTCTGCTCCCCACTGCCCACAGCCGCGCCGAGGAGCCCAGATAAAATGCCCAGTTCCTCAGGTGGAGATAACCATGCCCCTCCTGAGCCTGGCCACCCTCATCCCCAGCAGAGAGCCCAACTTGCCTCTTCTGTGGCATCCAGAAATCCCTTCCTGCCTGGAATAACACTGTCAGCAGATACTCATTTAACACCTTATGCTTACTTACCCTGCCAGTACAAACAAGTTCTTATTGTCTGTGCACTACCCACAGCAGCATGGTGACCTGTAGTATTGTTGTGCTTTGCTGAGACCAGCACAGATCCAAAGTCTGTGCCAAGGTGAGTGTCTCCAAACATTACAGCTGAGCTCTTCTCAGATGGACATTTTTCTCACACAGTCAGTTACTGAACTCACACTTCACTCAGAAAACATGGTGATTTTTAAACTGCTGGCCATGAGAACATCAGCAACCAACAGTAATAAGTTATCAAGACATAGCTTGTTTCTTGGGTTTTGCCTGTTATGCTGCAACACTTCACAAGTCCATGCATGAACACCACCACATAGGAGACCTCCTCTTGCACAGCCACCTGTGCTTCAGGATGCAAACCCTGTCTGAACTGCAAGCCTCCAGTGGGAGCTCCACGGATACTCAGTCTTCCATCAAGAACAGAAGCAGTTGTAAACAAAAATTGATGTCTCATCACACTTTATTTTTTCAAGACAGAGCAAGTTTGTCTACATTAAATATCTGCATGGTCACTTTGAGGAAAATTAAGGCTCCTCCAACTTCTAAACTGCTTAGGAGACATGGACTCCCAACACATTTGAACAAGTAAGTCCAGAATGGTAAACTAAGGTATGAATACATTTGGTGAGTGTAGATGCAGCTCTGGGACAATGTTATTCACTGCATGAGAACCAAGATTTCTGTGACTCAACAAGCTGGGAAACCTCAGCCAGTGACAATGCTGCCAGACCCTGTTCTGCCTAGCCTGCTTACCAAGCCAAGAGCCAGCAAGGCCATTAGCATTCTGAACTGTCCAAGTAGCCCAGTCACAGCAGGTCTGTCACCTCCCTCTGCCACCCCAACACTGCCACCAGGACATCACCCTCAACACTGCACTCCTGATCACCTCTGAGCAGCCAAGACTCAGCTGCAGGGTAGATCACTGGTGTCACTTCATGGCTGCTCAGACAGCCTGAGAGACAGCAATGGAACACTCAGCATGCTCATCCCCAGAGCATCATCAAACCTCGACAGCACAGGCAGGAACTGTGAGACTGGCAAGACCCCAAGCCTTCTCAGGTTGATTGTGCTCACTGTGAGGCAGCCAGAAGAGTTCTGCTACCCAGCTGGGCTGGTAGCTGCCTCACATTTATCACTGGTCTCAAAGCTGTGTTTGAGTATCTCCCCATTCTGTTGTGGCACTACAGCAGTGTCAAAGGGAAAACCTGTCAGGCTTTCCTGCAATCAAACTGCAGGGAGTTTCATTGTGTTTGGAATGCTTGGAAAGAAATCACAGACATTTCAGTGTTAGGTCTGTTTCCTTGAATTTGCTGAAAGAGATACTTTGTTCCTGTATGTTTCAATAACAAAAAGAACTTTGGCTAGAGGATTACTGTTCAAAGAATTAGCTATTTTCCCTACATTGTCCAGAGAAACTGCATACTCCAAAGAGCAAAAGGAACTCACTAGGTGTAGATACCCAAGGGGCTATTTACTGCAGCCTCTCATCTAGGCTCATCACACCCTGCATATCTGTAATCATCTCTGGATTCACTCTTGAGACTAGGAGAAGGCTTTTGCTTACCTTTGGATTAGTTCTCTGCTGCAGTCTTCTCTCTTCCCTCTCTCTCTGCAAACGCTCAAATTCTTCCCTGATTTCAGCTGGAGTTCTCCTCCTTTCCACAACCTGCTCAGAAAGAAATTACACCTAGAAGGTTAGCAGGAAGAGGATGTCCAGGAAACTGCACTGCTGACAGGGTGTAGGCCCACTGACCCAGTGCCTCTAACAGGTTGCCCCTGTGGCTGCTGTAAGTCACTCTGCACCAGTTTCAGTACTCATTTGGAAGTAACTGCTGGGCCAGGCCAAACAGCAGGCACGAGAGAAGAAGAGAAAATGGTCTTGTTGCTATTCCTGTGACAAAACCAGGGCAAGAGGGTTTCAGACTGCAAGTACAAGGCACTGCAGTGCAGCCATTACCAACAGCTACCCATTAACTTCTCTACTCGGTGCAGACACTGAAATGAAAACGACTGAAAGCACCTGGCCTGAGGGAACTGACTAGGAAGAGTTTTATCATTTTAGGCTACAGTGATCCATATCTGTTTACCTTACACAGGGAATGAGGGTTTAAAACAGCTATGGATAGAAAGAATATTGGATTAGGATCTTCAAAATAGGGTCAAGTCTGCCACAAACAGCTCAAAACTCTGTTACAACTGCCACTGCTCCGCATTTCTTACTACTTACTCCAAGCTTGACCTTGGTGCTGACCTGACCCAAAGCAAGATGATTCTGCAGCAGGCAGTGTAGTGCAATCAGCTAAGACTGGCAGGGGCTAGCAAGAGGACTTCAAAACAAGAAAGCCACAAATGGACAAGTTCCCTTTCATAGCCCATAAAAACCAAACCAACAACAACAAAAAACCCCAATAGTCCCAACAAGCCCAGAAAGAAAAAGTAATTTCAGGCTCAGAGGAGAGCTGATGTTGAAAAAGAAGTTTCAGATGAGAAAGATGAGACTAGATGGACAATAATGACACATTTGTCTCAGACAAAGATGCTCCCTGTCATGGTAATATCTTATTGGGGAACTCTGAATGTCAGGTTTATTGTTCTCTTGTCAAGTGAAAAACCTAAGCATTCTTTGAAAATCCATCATGGTCTCTCAGCAGAGACAGAGAGAGACAGAAATAACTAAACAGGGATGCCTCCAAACAAACAGGCATTTATTACCATCAAGGTGTCAGTGCAGCTCGATACAAGAGGAGTGTCAGCTAAAGGTGGGCTGAGTCCATTCCAGGGGCCATAAGGTGCTAAATTTCTCTCACCTCCCATCCTTCCATTTCCAGTCCTCTCCTCCCATATATGTCATAGATGGCTCGGGTCTGTGGATCACTAAGCACTGCAAGTTAAAAGCAAAACAGAGGAGAGAACTCAGTGTTTGGTCTTCTCCTGCAAAGTCAGACCAACACAATAGCATTATTTGGAGCTCAAGCACAGATCCTGAAAACGTGTTGCTCTACAGCTGCATCCCATTTTTACAGTGACTCCTGTTCATGTTTTCACATGCTATATTAGCAGGACACACTGACTTCCTCCCCAGTAAATTCCTCTACTTTTTCCCATTACTTCTAAAATCAGAAAGTGAGAAAACCACAGAAGAGATATGCAGAGTAACTAACAAGCAGCAGGGGTTATAATATTGCTTTCTTTGACAGTCCTCCAATGCTCAAGGGGATTATCAGCAATTTGGTGACAGCAGTCCCTGGACACCTTCTGGAGAGGAATGACAGCTACCTCTGTCCAGCTTTCACAGCTCCCTGTTTTCATTCTTCCTCACCATCCCTGTCCACTGATCCTTTTCCACCCAGTCCAGACACATGGAAAATGCCAAGCACCAACAAAGCCATTTCTAGGAGGCAGTTCATGCCTGGCTCTCCTGGGTTGAGTTAAAACAGAACAGTTCTGTTCAGTGATTTTGCTTCTCAGCTAAAGGTTCTCTAGTTAGCTGCTCTTTCTGAGCCATCAACATGTTTTCCCAGAGAAGAGCCTGCTTCTAACAGTGATAAGACTCAATGTTTAGATTTACTGCTAGGACTGGTATGTAAACTAAGGCCACTGTAACTTGTGTGGTGTAAAGGGAGGTGCAGACTGAAAGGCTACACCTTAAGGAGAAGTGGGAAGTTCAGGAGACCCAAGAGTGACCAACTAGGTATTCCACACTATACACATCATATTCAGTATAAAGCTAAGGGGCAATTTCCTGCCCCTTCCCTTTTTCTCTCTCTCCTTCGATGGCAGGCACCTGAGAAGGACTCTGTCTGTTGTATCATCTTTGAGATTTAATAGAGGAATACTTATTCACCATTTTGCTTTAGTTTCCCTTTAGGTCACAGCACATTGTTCTTATCTCAGCCTTTGTTTATGGAAGAACTTGCTGAAAAACAATGGAGAAAATGTAGCAAGCCCCTGGAAGCAGCTCCTGCAAATGCCAGACTTCCACTGACCTTCATAAGCTTGGTGCACAAGGTTGAAGAGCCTCTCAGCTTGTATTTTGAGCTCTGGGTCCCTGTGCTTGTCTGGGTGGTAGAGCATACACAGCCTCCGGTAGGCAGCTTTCAGCTCCTCCTGAGAGGCCTGGGAAAAGCATAACAATGAGTTAAAGTGCTGCCTCAAAAAGAGCACTCTCAAGACCAGCCCCAACAGAGAACTCCCTCAGCTACTCCATTACATCACTTCCACAAAATCAAGACTAACAGAAGTTAATCAAATGTCCAGTTACACACAGCAGTATTTCCCACACTATTTACAGTGCAACAAATGACAGCAACAGCTCATCAGTGTGTACCTAGACAGAACAAGTTAACTAAAAAACCCAACCAATCTGTCTCCATACACTATTTTTATTAGGCAACTACTGCCTCCTCAATCCAGTGCAGAAAAGCAAGGCAGGGCACAAACTGAAATCCAAAGACATACATCAGATTCTACTCATACTCCAATCTTAAACCCTCAGGTAGATACTGTAACTATCAAGCAGCACTGACTTTCCACAGCAGTAAACCCCAGAGCCTACACTTACCCCTCTGCTCTGCTCCCAGCACGCCCTTCCTGCACTGCCAGGGCTCGCTCTCCTGCTGGAAGGAAGGAGGTCCATCGCCTGCCTGCAGACACACTCAGCCCCACCAGGGGGGTGAACACAAGAGCAGCGTATCGCTAAACGCATCGAGAAAACAAAGCCCTGCTCTTTACAACCACCACTCTGGAATTTCAGAGGCACCTGGCCTCGCTCCAGACACTTGGAGGGAACAGATTTGGATGTCCCTTTCAGAACCAGTCGATTAAACTCCTGCTCCTTCCATTACAATCTCCCAGGAGACAACCTCACACGATAGCAGTGTTTAACTCCAGAGAGCCCTGTACCTTCCCCTTTCACATCTCATTCCTGGAACAGCCCTTCCAGAAGAGCAGCTCTCTGCTCCTTACAGGCTAGTTAACACCTATTAAGAAGTGCAGTTGCCAAAATCAACCAGAACATCCCCAAAAGGCAAAGGTAGCACAAGCAGCTTCACAGAGCTCCCAACAAGCCACTTACAAAACTGCCCAGGCAAGAACTGATTCCTGGGGTGCAGGAAGCAGGATGTCATGTCTCTGCACCAGGAGAAACACACAGCCTAACAGAACAAAACCAACAGGACAGGTCCTTGCTGGCCTCCATCAAGCAAACATCATCTCTTTGCTCATCAGCAGGGCTCCCAAGGACAAGAACAAACACAGCATCAGTGAGTGAGAAGGGGGCATCAGAGGAGGACTTTGATAGCAGAATGTAAAGACACCAATTCCATTTACTCTGAATGCTCTTCAGCGACTGAACCTTTCACCCTACAACCAGAGGCCCTAAAAGCTCATTCTTAATGTAACATCTTTTTTCCAGCTTGTGGTAAGGAGGGTCTGGGTTTTCATCAAGGAAATGCATTCATTTGTCTACCAGAGCTAGAAATTCAGTTTTGAGGACAGCTTAGAACAAACATTTTCTCTGCACATTTGCACTGTTTCCTGTTAATGTTTCTAAAGGATAAAGCAAAAGCTACCACGTTTGCAGGTCCTGAGGAGGCAGCTGCAGATTAGCAGCTGGTTTCTTTCTACTGCCTTGTGCTTTCTCGGACACTGAATTTAGACTCAGCTGAGGAGGCAGGGGAACACACAGGTCTAAAATGGCATTCTTTAACCAAATGAATGATAAATGGTTTAATGTGCTATTGATTATGTAATAGAAACCAGCAGTTTCATTTTTCATAAATGCTCTGTTCAATAAAATGCTAGATTGAGCCTTTCATCATCACTGAATAGCTCTGGTCATTGGTTCAATATTTGATGAGCAATAGCCTCTTAGGAGCCACCACAGAAACCCTGACAGCGTTCTGGGCAGCAATGGAACACACAAGCTACAATAATCATCTGGAACTCACCTTTTTATTACCAAAGCTCCAGGCAAAATTAAAAGGCATCCCATCTCCCTACTTGGGGTTTAAATGGCTTCATTGAATGTCTCAAACACGCCTCCACATTTCTAGTGGATTGCAATCTACAAAAGATGAAACGTTTGTACAGACAAGCAGAGGGAACTGGCTGCTGGGCAGGCTGGCTCTGCTCATCAGGGCTGCAGAGCTCAGTGCTTAACTATTATTTTAGCTTCAGCTGCTACACCAGACCAAGTTGGCTCAGCACGCAAATGCCAGTTCACTGCATTCCACTGCTACACTGGGTACTACTGCTGCATTTCATTAGCAAGGGGTAATTAACAAAGCGACTACTACTCTCAGTTGGAATTACTCCCTTGAAGAGCATTTTACTTGGTTTCCAGCTCCCTGCTGTACCAAATCTGAATTTTCTGGTCCCTGCTGAAGAGCTGGAAGCCTAGTTAAGTTAACTATTAAGTCTTCACTGTTAATCTCCCAAGCAGTCACAACCCTTGTGTGGTTCTTTTAACCTCTACAACTGCACACTGCTGACATTTGGGAGGGCAAGTTAACAAAAGTCATCCAAAAGAATGGCCATTGTGTGCTTCTAGCAAGACTTTACACAGCTTTTGACAAGACTCAGGCTGGAGTCACACAGGAATTTCTATAAAAGGAGCACAGCAGATACTGCCACAGGTTTTTCCTTCAGAAACAGATTTCCACAGATGAGCTGCAGGAGGCTGCCCCAAGGCCACAACTACTGACAGTAACTCCAAAGATAATTTTTTAAAGCTATCAGAGTGAACTACTTTTAAGTCTTGAACTTCCGTTACAGGTAGTAGTACTAGCTCAGCAAAAGCCTTCTTCAGCTCAAGCTGTTAACATCCAGGATGACCTGCTTCAATAGCTAACTCTGCTTACATATGCACAGACATATACACAGTGTATAGATACATTGCTATTGCATTTGATGAGACAAACTACAGCACAATTTATACACTCAGATCGCCAGCAATTTACCTAATTATTACTACAAAAAACTTTAACCCTTGACACCCACCATTAAGTCCCAAACTGCTCTAGTGTAACAAAGTTGCATCAGTTAACACTCAGCTATTTCTAAAAATGAAATTGAGGGCTTTGGATCATCTTTTTTTTGATAAGGGATTTCTTGCAAAAAACGTACATGTCTCCCATAGCGAACCGTTTGCAAAGTCTTTTCAGCACTGACTAAGCCAATAACGAACATACACCAAAGAGATAAGTCTATTACACACGCAGGCAGAGGCAGGTCCAAAACCGAGGTGAGTAAAGCTAAATCGGAAGAATTCGCTACTAAACAGCCGCCGCTCTCGTGTCCCGCCCCGCAAACCCGCACCAGCGCTACGGTTCGGGTTTCTGGAGCCCTGCTCCGGCGCAGCTGGAGGACGCGCAGGGGCAGCTCCGCTCCCGCCCGCCTGGCCCGCTCCAGCCGCGGCCGCGGCCCCGTCTGCCCAGACAGACAGCGGGGTCACGGCTTGCCCGGCCCCACCGTTCCGTCCCACCCCGAGACGGCGACTCGCTATCCGGCTCGGCCCCGCCGCCGCCAGACCCACCTCCCGCCGCACGTTGAGCAGCGAGTAGTAGTCCTCGTTGTCCGGCACCTCCTCCCCCAAGGCCGCCGCCATCTTCCCGACCTCTCACCCCGCGCGGCGGGGCAGGGCGTGGCCCGGAGCAGGCGCGAGGCGCTGCGTCCCTCATTGCCGCGCCCTCTAGCGGCTCGGAGGACCCAAAGTCGGCGCATGCGCTTGGGTACTTCCGCGTGCGCGAGCCCCCTGCGCGTGCGCGGCCAGGTCCCGCCCCAGAGAGCCGCGAGGGCAGGCGGGAGGCGGTGCTCGGGATCCCGCGGTGAGTGCTCGGTCTGACCGGACTGGTCTGGCCCAGTCTGCTCCGTCGTCTTTGGGGGAGCTGCGCGGGATAGGTAGGGCCAGCCTCCCCGGCGGGAGCGGACCCGTTCCCCTGGGGTGTCGTTCTCGCCGCGGCCGCCCCGTGCCCGCTCGTTTGGGTCGACCGGGACGGCGTCGAGCGGCGGCTGTGAGGGCAGTCAGGGGCAGGGCCTTGGGACCGGAGCCGGCGGAGCCGCGGGCGGTCAGGGTCTCTTTTCGCTCCGTCCCTCGGTAAGCGAGGGGAGGCGAGCGCCGCCAGCAGTGCCACCGCCCCGGTGCTTGTCCGGTCTGCGAGCGCTCTGGCAGCGGAGCGCAGCGCTGTGCGCTGCCCGCTGCTGTGCTCCGGGGCAGCGGCGGTGGAGGAGACGTGTCCCGGAATTTTGTCTCTTATTCATGTTATTTATGGGAGTAGCAGTTGCATGCGCTGCACTGAGGCCTCTTGCCTGGCATAGCAGGAGAATCATTTCCACGCCGTTTTATGACCGAAGTGTCTTTGTTTCGTGGGTAGCTTCTGGCTCGTAACACGTTGGCTTGCAGAGGTTACCTGAGAGACCTTCAGCCTCTTGCAGTGCAGTGTGGTGAGATCTGACTTGCACAGAATAGGAAGGTGAGCAAAAGACAAGCTCCGTGATGTTAAACCTGCTGGCACAGAACAGCTAGCATGGAGCAAACCATGGCTAAACCTTGTTCTCATTTGTCATCGGTGTAAAGCTGGAGCAGTTTTCTTAGGGTCAATAGAGCTGCTTTGGCTTTTCACCACGGAGCCCAGGAATTTGTCCTGTGTTGCCCTCCAAAGAGCAGATGGTTTTGATGGTGGGTTAACCATGAGAGGACACTCACTGTCTTACCCAGTAGAGAAATGGAAGAAAATGCCACAAAAGTGTGGGGAGCAGACAGAATTTTTAGCAGATGGGCTTCCTGATCTGTGCTTTAACCTGTGCCTCGTTGTAAAGCACGCTGGGTGTTTGTTGGCATTATTGCTGTGGTAAGGTGGCCAGGAGGGCAAGTAAGGCCTTTCCTGCTTGTGGTTGGACATTCTCCAGTGGCTGGATCTGATGCGTAGGGGATGCTGGGTGGTTTTAGAGCACTGCTGTCCTCAAAGAGGAGCTCTCAAAAGACCCCTTGTTCACACCAGTAAGGTCTAGCATCAAGCTGAAACTGAGTTTTCCCATTCTAGAGCTCAGCTGATCTGTTTTGGATTTTATCTTCACATAACTTTTGTTTTAATATTTAATAAATTTTTCTCTGATCCAGGGGTAATTAACAGGGAAGTATTGATCATGTTCTAGAAGTTCCCTTGTGCTCCTAGTAAGATGCAGTGCTTGGAACAAGAGGTCTGCAAAGGCTCACTCCCTGAGAAGCCACATAGCAGTGGATCTGTTGTGCAGGGAATCACCTGGCAGTGCTTTTAGTGAATGAACTCACCTGCTACGCTCCTTTTTTTTCCATGTGGCTTAGGAGTCATTGAGTCTGTGCAGTGCAGAAATGCAAAGAGTGCTGAGGATGTCAGTTGCCATGGCAACACATTCCCATGGATTTTGGTTCTGTTGTAATTGTACTCTTTTTTGTAAGGTGGTTAAGGAGTTGTGTGCTCCTGGGGGATGTTAGTGGCAGTTCCTGGGAATCTTTCCCCTTACCAGACTGATCTGAGGCTTTCCTAAAAGACACAGCTGCTGGCTGCCAGCTCTGGCCACTCTTTCACATGCATCACAGATGATTCAGGGGAATTTTTTTGGGAGCAGTCCACAGATGTCACATCTTGGCAGGGAAATATAGGAAGAGAGAAATATGACTTTAGGGAACTAAATATGAACTCTGCTTTCTAAGCATGCAGAGAGAGCTCTTTAAAACCCTAAATTATAACAGGAAATGTAACATCTGTGGCAAAAGGCAATTGGGGGGAAAACAAGGAAATAAAAAAGGAAAAGTACTTGTTTGTGCTTTACTGACTTGCCAAGCTTGGGTTCAGGGTTCAGTGTTCCCACGTTGCTGCTCACAGGTTCCTTGCACCACACAAGAAAGCATCACAGTGCTGTGTGGGACATGATCTTTGTGTGCTGGATGATGAAAATGGGGCAGCAAGATGAATGTCCTGGTCTGGAAAACTGAGTTTGGAGCTAAAAGCTATGGTTTTTAAGCTAAGGGAAACATTTGTGTTTCTCTGGGATGCGGTGAGTCTTCTACAAGGTGCAGAGGAGTCTCAGGATTGATTCATCTCTGCTGCTCTAAAGCCAGAGATTGCAGAGTTTGTGTCCATCTAGTGCATCTTCCATCTCAGCTGGTGAGCTGCACGGGGCACCACCTTCCCCAGACTGATGAGAGTGGCAGGGGGCTGTGAGGAGGCCTGGCTTAGCAGGTTCTCCTAGTAACTGGAATCATGTAGTCATCGCTGGAAAATTGCCCCCGCACAGAGTGTTTTTGCTAATATTAACTTTAGTTCCATCTCAGCTCAATGGAGGGAAAAACTAGAAAGTGCCATAAATTCAGCCGAGCTTGTCAGAGCTGTCAAATTACCACCTGATAAAGCTCCTGCCTCCTAATGATTGCAGCCATCAGGCAGGGAGGAAATGTCTGTCGGTGGGCTCCCGAGCGGCAGCGCTGGGCTCAGCACTGCTAGGCTTCTGATGCAGTGTCATCTGGGGGCTCCTTGGCTCCAGTGGAGGGTAAAGCTCTCAGCAGAATCATTTCTCTAAAACCACCAAATCCAAGGCTGCAGACTAGCATGTGACCCCTCTCTTATCAGCCAGATTAATGCTGACTGCTGCATTTTAGTAAAGGTCTGCTTTGGTCCCATTTGTTGGTATTAGGAATCCAGAGAGATAATGTCTTTTCACATATAAAAGATGCTATTGATTTTCTGTTAGTGTTGTCCTGAAATGTGCACAGTGTGTCTATGGAGCAGTGACAATCCTCCATCACTAGCTTTATGGGAGAAGAATGGTTATTGAATCTCTTCCCATAAAATATAATCTCTTTCTCTCTTCCAGAATTTGCCAGCCCCTGTGGGACTCCCTCGTGTTATCTCTTTGAGAAAATTGATTTTTTGTCTGTGCTTTGTGCACTTGTTTAGTTTTGTTTTTAATTTGGCTCACATGATGTGAAATGAAGGCTTCCTTGACGTTGAGAGTGCTTCCTCCCTGTTGTGTTGCTGCTGCTTCATAGGGGTGAACACTCCCAGAATGTTTTGAAATAAAATAAAGATATTTGCTTGGTGCAAGTCTCATTGTTGCTGAGAATTTCTTTGCTCTGGATGAGTCATTGCCCTGCTCTCTCTTTCCAGGCAGGTGTGAGACACTGACAGCTTTTCAGCTGCATACAGGTAAATTTGGGGTAAGTTTGTAGAGTCAACACAGGCTGATTGAGTTCAGATGAATGACACTGTAGTGGAGAACACAACTTGCAGTACTGCCTGCTCAAGGAGCAAAGGTCTTTGAACTTGAACAGCAGTGAAAATACACTGTCAAATTTGTCCTTTCCTCTGTGTAGGAGATGACTGACTATGGGACTTTTTCCTTTCAGGGAGGAAACAGCAACATGAATTCATAGATGATGAGTAGGATGCCAAAGCCAGAGATGACAGTGCTGTTGAAGAAATGCTGGGTAGAACAAAAAGGTAAAAGGAACAGCTAATTGGGTGCATTCTGGAGCCTGTGGGACTTCATGTGGTACCTTCTCTCATGAGGCAAATGACACCCCCTCAAACCATAGCTGAGTGTTCTGAATTCCCTCCTCCATTTTGCATGAAGTCCCATTGACACCTCTCACTCCTGACCCACTCTTTCTGTGCTTAGGTCTTCCCCAAAGCAGCATCCTTGTGTTGCTAAACCTCTGGGAGGCTTGAGTGTTCGAGTGTGTCCTTGCATGTCCATGCTTGCAGGTCCAACAGCTGTCTCATACCAACCTGCAGCTCACTGCCAAACTAGTCTCACAATCATACCAGGCTGTCTGCTGCCCTGTTTTGTGGTGGGAACAAAAGGGGAAATAAGAGATTAGCTCCACCAGTTAATTTGCAGGCAGTGCCATTCTCCTGAGGTGATGGTTCAGTGCAGCTGGTGCCTGGACTCTCTTCTGACTTGAACCCAGGCAGATACATGCCCTTAACATGTTTGGAGTGGATTGCAAACAAGTTGCCTCCACAAGGAGTAAATTGCTTTCTGCTTCTGATGCTTTTTACTGCATTTTGTGTTAATGCTGTTGAGATGCCCAGAGGAATTCCTTCTTGCTGGCTCTTCCTTTCTGTAAGTGAGGTGTGATAGTCCACTTGGGGAGGTAAGAGGCAGATGTAATGACACCTGCAGAGCCATGCAGTAGAAAGGCCTTTGCTACACCCCTGCAATGGCAGCAGAAGTGGCTGAAGCAACTGACAAGAAGCAGGACAACCTTCCTTAGTTATGTAGGTCTGCTTGGGATGTTGTCAGCTTGTTTGTGGAAGATTGACCTTAACCCCCTAAAAGTCAAAAGCAAACATTTGCATTGAGAATGTTCCAGGTTTGTAGCAGTGATCTGCATGTTGCCCCATGCCTTGGCTCTTTCTGGCAACAGCTGTGTAGGACAGAAGGGCATTTCTGTGGCAAGCAGGTCTGGACAGTATGAGAAGCAGGATGAGCTGTGAGTGGTTAAGATATATATATTTATATAAAAAAATAACAGTTCTATTCTGCTGGAAGTATCATCTTCAGAACAACACTCCGGGAGGAATTTGCTGTAGTTTGGATGTTAGTGACACTTGTAGTTTTAAAGAGTTTGAACATGTTTCTGATCAGGACCTTGTCTGTCTCACAGAGCACTGTGCAGGGTTAAGGCTTTTGAGTGTGCCAACACCACAGCCTTTCCTGAAGAGCATTAGTGCAGTTCTGACAGGGTCAGAAATTTTTCCTTCAGGCTGATCCATGCACTGGGTCCCTGGGAAGGGAGACACTGGCTTTCTGGTGACCTTTGGCACCTCATTTCCCACCAAAGCCTGTCTCCTGCAGCAGAACAGTTTAAGCCAGTGTGCTCAGTGTCTGTGGATCCTTTCAGCCAAATGTGTAAAGAGCCTGTGATGGGGACAGAGCTCTGTGTTAGGGCAGTGCTTTCATCTGTCAGAAGCTGTTTTCAGAACACCTAGAGCTTGCCAGAAAGCCAACCTTTCACACTTTTAAGAAGAGAAACATAGAGGACTTACTTACAGGTACCATTTTCCATGCACAGCCCTCTGGATTTCATGCAGCATTGGTGGCTGGAAGCAGGGAATCCGTGTTCCCTTCCAGCTCTTCTTCAAAATCAGCCTCCAACTTACCTGCTAGGATTGGAGTAGCCAGCACTGGCACGGAGCTGGATCCCTGTGGTTGTGCTGGTTCCCCAGAGCCAGGGCTTGTAGCCATTCCCTCTTCTGCTGCTTGCTGTTCAGGGTCCTGGAGCCCAGCCAGGGTGGCTTAGCTTGCTGTGGACCTCAGCACCACAGCAGGCTGGGAGAGGTGAGAACAGGGAGCTGGCTTTGGTGTTTGCTGAGGTTCTGAACAAGAGCTCTGTGTTTGTGTTATTTTACTACACACATGTTAGCTGAGGGAATATGTGTGGTGCTACTGCTTTAAGGTGGCTGGTGGCCACTAGCTGTGCTCAGCACCACCCCTGCCAGCTCCAGCATTGCCACACGTGCTGTCGACTCAGCAGTGGCTGGAAAGCTCAGATAGGACCACATTTGGCATCAGCATAATTGCTTCTGCGGGCGTTGTGCTTTGGATGTTGCCAGCTTCTCGCTGTGCCTTCATTCTTCCAGCACGTGCTATTTTATGTGACCCTGAGGATAGGCAGTTGCTTCCTAGACTAGCTTGTGTTTTTTCTGGGGTTTTTTTGCCCTCAGTCTTGTCCCTGTTCAGGTTTTCAGTTGCAGGGGAGCATTGGGAAATGTGTATCCTGTTTTGGTTGCTGTCCTGCTAAAGCTTTCCCTTACTGGTGTTGCTGAGTGGTGGCAGCAGTGGGAGTTAGGATGCTGTTAGTCATTAAGGTGGTACTCTGATAGACAGACTTCCAAGCAGGGAGAGGAGAATCCTCATCTGAGAGAGTGGCATCCAGCTGTCCAGGGTTATGTAGCCTCACCTCACCACTTGACGCAAATTCTCTTACTCAGACACTGGTGGAGCTTTTCAAAGCACCTGATAGTATATTTGTGTTTAGCCCTTGTCTTGCAAGCACACAAGAAAGGAAGGTGAATCACTCACTTGTATACTTTGATCTTAAAGTTCAGTATTATTCTTTTTTGTAAGTGGTTTGTCAGACAAAATTTCTTAGTCATTGTGTTTGAAGATCTTGCCCTCAATGTCAGAGGCAAGGCAGTTGGAGATGCAGGTGCAATCCCTCCATCTTTGAAATATTCTGACTGTCACAGAATAGTTCATGGACTCATCAGTGCATTTTACTAAGACCATATCATGTATCAGTGGCTGTTCCTACAGCTGCTGCTTCTCACTCTCTACTCATTTTTCCTGAGTATCCAGTCAGCTGACTAATGATACCAGATTTAAACTTCTCAGAGGTGAGAGGTTTAAATCTCATGTCAGAGAGGTGTAAAGCATGTGTTTAATATTGCTGGCATGAAGAACCTTAGTGTTTTGGCACCACCCTGAATGAGAGAATGTGTCCCATGGGAGGAAGGGAGCAGAACATGCTCTTCAGACTTGTCATCCAGGTGGCTGCCCACTTCAGTGATGCCATACTGATTTCTGCAACTAAGGTCTGTTTACTTTTTATACTTCTAGATTTTCACCAGTTGGTAATTCTACAGAAGGATTAACTTCTAGCTTTAATATTATTGTAAATCTACTTAATTTCTTTTGGGCAGAAAGAGGTGTTATAAAAACTGACACTGTCACAGGTTCTAGTGTTGAGTTGGAAGTTGAAAGACATCATTGCAAGTATCAAAGCTAATTCTGGTATTGATAGTTCTCTTACCAACTGAAAAAGGAATTTGATGCATAATTCTTTTATTTAGGAGCACTTGCTAGTTTTGGATGTCTCCCACTCTGAGGAGTCAGTGCAGGTTTGTGGTTGCTGTAGGTGAACTGGTAGTAGGCCTGTAGTGTTCCTTTGTGCTGCACGAGGTCTCCAGCACCACCAGAAGGGTGAAGCTGCAGTCATTTGGAGCAAGTTCTAATGAGTGTGACAGGCACACAGGTAAAGAGAAGGTCATAGACCTCATGTAAATATTCAGATGAGGTTATGCTAACTTGTGTTTTTGGAAGATCCTGTGCACTGTTGCCCTGGCAGAAATAGCCCTTTAGATAAACGTTAAATATAGACTAATGCTGTCAAAAAAAGAGAATGCCTGTCACTTAACACTGGAAGTGACACTTCATGAGGACCTTTTTCAATTTATAGTTCAATAAAACGGGTAATCTGTGTGGGGATATTCTGTCCTTGCTCACAATTCTGCATCTCTGACAGGATCATGTTCCTGCTTTTACCTTCGTGCTGTCCCAGGCTGAAATACTTCATATTTAACACTCCAGGCTCTATAAATAATTGACATGCCTGCCTTGGCAACTGAAGATCAGCAGCAAATTGTATTGTTGGTGAATAATAGGGTTCTTCTGCATTCTCTACTCCTTTACTTCTTCATTTTCACTCTGCTGCTGAGAGTCTAGGAACTGATTTACTCCACTTCAGGAAAAAAAAGCATTACTGGTCCAGTCCTTCAGTGGAGGAAGTTTAGGGGAAACTTAGGAACTCATGAATGAAACCTTCTCAGTGAAGAGGAGCTGTTTCTGTCTGTTTCATGCATGTCCTGTTTGTGTCTATTTCACATTGTGTGCAACTCTCCTGAGTCACATGGGATAGAAATGCTTTAAGGGTTAGACAAAATTTAGGCAAACTAGAAAGCATACTCTGAGCTGTAGCTAAAACTAATGAGAAAATATTACAACACTCATTTTTGTTAGTAAGAACTTGATGACAAGGAGGAAGGCTTTGTGTAACAAGGCACTGGCCAGGCACCCAAGAGATAATTTGAGTAGCTGCACTGCCATAGTACTACTGTAAGCAAATCAGGATTGATGCCAGCTTGTGATACTGGAATTATACTTCCATTTGGTTTATCTGTTCATAAATAATGATGAAAAAAGTCAGGGAAGTGCCTCCTCGTTGTGAAGTCATAGCATGGCAGAACCCAGTTGTGGTGGGAGTCTTTTCAGGCTTTGAGATACTGATTTCAACAGTAATGCTTTTTAGTTGAACACAAAAGTACTGTGTTGTCTGTTCATGATGCTTCCATGTTGCACAGACACAGAACCCATCACAGGAGGGAATGAATGAAGGCTTGGTTTGGTAACTCCAGGACTGCTTTTTGGGCCCAGGGCAGAGACTGGCTAGGGCTGTCATCAGAAGCTCCTTGGGAGCACACTGACTCAGTCCCATTTCACTTTGCCTCTGCCTTCCAGTTCCTGAGTCTGTGTGGTGTTGAACCCCTCCTGTCTCCATTACCATTGGTATTTCTTGTCCTTTGCTTCTCCTTGTGTTCCTGCTCCTTGTCTTACATTACTCATCCTTCTGTTTTCAGTGCCTGAGGCTGACATTTTGGTACCTTGGTGACTAAAGTTTGGCTCCTGGATCTGTATTTATTCAGTTAATATAGACAGCAGTCCAATTTCAGAGGAGTTTAGTATCCTGGAGAAGATACTTGTTTAAAAGTAGGAACAGAAATGTAAGAGCATCCCTTCAGGGATCTTAGACTTAAATGTACTTGCCCATTGTTATTTGCTTCAGCTCTGGCTGGGGATCTGATAGCAAACTAACCTGAAGATTATGCTGTCTTATACATGTTGAGGGGAAAATAAGAACTGTGGAAAAAGGCCTTTTCCTCAGGTGGCTTTGGTGCTGTCTGGGTTGCTAGGATGGGTTCCTGTGCATGTTGTCAGCTGACACTGCACCTTGGTCTAGCAGTGTTTCCTGGCCAGCCTCCCCAGGCTGGGAGCTGCTCACCCACTTCCCAGGACAGAGCCAGCCCTGTGCCAAGCTAGTGCACAACAGCTTGGCCTAAATCAGTTTCTGTAGCATTTACACCTTCTTGCTTAGAATAAATCAGAGAAGGAGTTCTGCATACTGAGGAGGGGAGAGGGGTAAGGTTGGGGTAAAACCAGCCCCAGAGAGCAGCAGCCAGCTGTGCAGATTACTGCAGGATGGTGACAACTTAGCAAAACCACCAGAGAATAAAAAAATTAAACCCTTCCATGTACCTTATTGAAGAGTACACTGAAATGATAACTGAGGCTACCACGGATGACAATCATATTGCCTCCTTAAACTAAATAACTTGGTTGTCTTATTATAACAGAAAGCAAAGAGAAATGTCCTGAATGTGCTGTAGGAAATTGTCTTTGCTAAATCTAGCCCAGCATTTATGAGCATTGTATATATATGATTTGATTTTGCCAGAATTACATAAATGGGGGGAACATTTGTTAATGTAAGTTGACTACCAGAGTAAATCACAGCCTAATTATTCCTTTTTTCTGGCTAAAATTAGAATTTGATATAATGGTCAATAGACATTTTCTTTAATTTTTGAGACATAATTTCTAATAACTAATTCAAACAAATTGGAGAAAGTTGCTGTAGAATTGAAAAAATAAATTATCTGAATTTTATGGTGACTTACTGGTAAATCCCCTTAGTTGGAAGCTTTAATTTACCTCATATTTCAGTTTTCTCTAACTGGCTTATGGGTGTATGTTAGAGCAAAATGTCTATTTTGTTAGTGTTCTCAGGACGTTTGGGGCACGAAGCAAAGTGAGGACAGAACCTGTCCTGTCCTGGGGAAATGAAGCACCAAGGGCAGCAGAAGGAGGACTGCTGGGGCTGGTGGCAGAGGCAGTGTGCCATGGTGTGTCAGGCTTCTCCTCAGCATTGCTGCCTGCAGCAGAATGCTGGAGGTCAGCACCATGTCAGTTCTGAGCTGTTTGTCCTTGTACTGGAACCAGTGGGGCTCCAGCACTGCAGCCCTTCAGGCAGCTGATTGCTTGCCTTCTGGAGTTGGTACCAGGATAGAGGAAGAAAGCTTTTTTTGCCCTTGTCCTCGGTTAAACAGGTAAAAGACTGTGGTTAGTGTGGAGGCTACTGGCTTAAAATATCTACAGAAACTTTGTGAGGCTTTGCACAGCAAAACCATCTTTCCTCCAGGGTCCTTTACAAGGGCTCAGGCTCTAGAGTTAGGCTTTGGTTTAGTCTGGTGTAAATTCCCTACAGCCAGAGTTTTACTACAGTTTATTTGAATACAGTGTTTGTATTTGAGGGAAATAAAGGGGCTCTGAGCTGCAGAGTGAACAGGGAGGAGAGTGTATCCAAACCCCAGAGTGCAGAAGATGAACAGGCTCAGTCTCCTGCTGGGGTAGTGCATGGCTCCATCCATTCCAGGGGCAATGGTGATTCCAGGTAGTTCCTGGTAATTTACATTCTTCCTCAACTTTCAGCCATCATTTTGGGCAAGTTAGTTGGATGGCAGAGGTCTGGACAGAGTATATGTGTCTCTGGAGAACCTTTCTGAAGAAAGGCATGTTTTGGAATATTTTCCAGGTTTTGATGAACTTGGGAATTGGCAGTTACACCTCACAAATGCAGTGAAGAAAAGGGAGATAACAGTGGATTATACATACACATTGACTTGGTTCAGTATTGGGTTTATTCCCAGCAGAAGCAGCTTTTGATTCTGTAAGTGGAGAGAGGAGAAAGGGCAAAACCATTTCATTTCTATCATTGTGAGAGGGTTTTTTTAAGCATGTCTATTCATACTTCTAAGAGTATTTTTGTAGAAACACTTGGCATTCCTTGCTTCTACATGGTGGAGTAACTTTGTGTGAGCAATTGAAAGGAGCTGGGGTTCCAGCATTGTCATTAGAGCTATTAAAACTGTCTGGATTGTTTTGCTGTTTGATGCTTGCCATAGCAACGCTGGATGTATAATTTGCTGAATATCCATAACAGGGTATTTGAATGTATTCTTTACAGTTTTACTTCTGCATATAACTAAGCATGCCAAATCATCATATTAACCCAATTAACCAAGCCAGACCCACATCTGCCATGGAATGACAATGAAGATTTTGTAAAGGACTTTGTATTTCACCTCCCTCTTCACAAAACCCCAAAGGCCATGCATCAGCATGGCAGCAGCTTTTATCAGTCTGCTGCTGAAAATTATTCATGATTCAGACTAAAAACTCTGGGCACATCTCCTTTCTTGTGGCTTATCTGCTGGAGGTTGCTCTGTGTTTGTGCCCCCGAAAGGTAAAGACCCAGCCAGTTGATCCTGTTCTGCGGTTCAGTACCTCCGTGCCTTAATAGTGATTAGACTGTGGATTTTTAAACAGTGGGGAGCTAGGGAACTTGAAAGATACCAGCAGCACTTCAATTCAAATGGCTTCTTTCTTATCATTTCATTGCACAAGGAATTAAATGGAAGTATTTGGGGCTTTGCTGGCATGCTTGATGAAAAATCCCTGCTCAACTGGCACCCATAATGTTACACATATCACATTGCTGTAATAACCTACGTGCTACTGATAAAATTATGTGTGATTTCAGGTGTATGAGAGTCAGTTTGTTTAGGGAGCTGTTTCTCCTGGTAGAAAAGCTTATATTGAGGCAGAGAATGAGTTCATTAGCCTTGTGTAGCAGAGTTCATACACTACTTCAGTAACCCCTTAAAATACCTTATCCATACTTGTCCACGCCAACTCACATTATCTTTACAAATCCAAAAGGACTCGGAAATCCAGACAGTGCTCCCAAAGCCCTTCCTAGCAGGATGCAGGCTGCGGTAGATCCAAGCCAGGTGGTGTTAGTTTTGGAAGTGAAGCTGTTGCCAACCTGTTCCATGAAGTTTCTACTTCCCTAGACTGGAATGGTTGGGAGAAGGCAGCTGGTGTCCCAAATAACCTTGTCAGTCAGACCACATGAACCTCGTTACTCTAATGAGCCAGAGAAGTGCAGAAGGAACTACTTGAGCTTTGGAGGGGAGAAAGAGATGGACACTCTTGTGCAGACATGTAGCTGATTCTGCATTTAATTTGTTTCTGGGTGATCTCAAGGTCTAACCCCATGTGGAGTACCTTATGGTTATTTGTTCTCAAGAGTACGTAAGTGAATAATGCAGTGAAGGCTGGGACTGAAATAAATGTGCTGGTCTCCCTGAAAAGGGCAGAAGGACTGTTAGTGGCCACAGTTGCCATCTGTGTGCTGGGAGCAGTCTGAGATCCTACCTGTGTTCCAGCCACGAGTGCTGGTACCTTCACAGCCCAACTGAACAGCCCTTTGTATCTCAGAGGAGATGCTTTAGCTCTGCTGCTTCTCTCATCTCCTTTTCTTCACGTACTCTTGCCTGAATATCCAAGTGGAAACTTGAGCCCCTGCTGAATACCAGCCTGGTGCTCATCTTGGGCAGGAGATGAGGTGGCTCAGAGAGAGGCAGTGGACAGCACTGGCACTCTGAAGGCACTGCAGGCTCTGCTGCTTGGCTAACCTGGGTGCCCATTTCTTGCTGCAGAAGAGATCACAAGGCAAGTCTGTCTCTAGGAGGGAGGCACTGACACCTCCCACCCCATGTGAAGCTCTGGGGAGCAGTTCAGTGTGGGCCAGCCCTCTGTGTCAGAGTAAGAAGTCACCCCACATCTGGTACTTGCCTCAGAAAATGGACTTCCTTCTCTAACTGTAGAGTGATGGCTATTTTAACCTAGTGTCCTGCTTTTGCCATAATGCAGACTGAGGAGCACCAGCTGCATGGCTACCTTGTGTCTCTGCTAAGCATTCGGACCATCTTGGAAGAATATCCAGGGAGAGACACAAATTCTCAGGAGCTCATCGAGAAAATGGTAGCTCTTTGCCAGCATGGTAACTAGAAAAGTTTCCAGCCTATCTTGAATAGCTGAAGGAAACAATTATCATAGCTGATCCTGTAGCTGCATTAATATTTGTGTGTATTTATAGGACAGAGTATATGAGATTAGCTTTATGACCGTCGGGAGCGAGCCTGTCATCCCAGAGCCTCTTCATCAATGTGCCTTTCACGCTCCATGAGATTAGCAGCCACTCAAAATAGGAAAAAGGAATTTTCCTTTCTTCTGTCTTAGAACTGAGACCCATCACAGCATACCCCCATTTCATCTTGGCTTGAGAGCACTCCTTAGCAAAACCAGAGAGCCACCAGGTCTTGTTAAAGAAGTTCTCCTCTCCTGAGGATCTAAGGGAAAATATCCCTTTTGGGTGTTTAGTCACGCACATCAAAGGAAACAACCCTTCCAGCCCCCACGTGCATTGTGCAGGCATTAGATGTGGTCCAGTTCCATAGAGCTCTGCTAGAGGAGGCAGAAGTGCCTGTGCTCCTCGAGCTCAGACAGGCAAAGAATATGTCACTGTTTGAAGGCACTTCTTGTTTATAAAAGGCCGGAGCAATTCACTTGGTTTCTTGGGAGACTCTGTACAGCACAAGGCCCTTGACATCCTGGTCCTAGGGCAGGGGCTGTAGGCTGTGAGGGCTCAGTGCAGCTGCCAACCCTCACCCTGTTCCTCACAAAACATCTGACAGCTCATCACAGACTCATTCATTCCCCTGTGATCTGCAGGACTCCCACAAACTTGTTAGATCTTGTTGGCAATGGTAACCTGGTTCCCTTTTGCAGATCACAGATCCTTACCTCATCAGCTGTGTACTCCAAGAATGACATTTCCTCCCCAAGTATTGCACTGTCGACCCTAAAACACCTCGGCAGGGAACATGGGCCTGCAGGACTGTAAGCCTGGGGAGATGCCCTCCGCAGCCCTGGTGCTGCCGAGCTCAGTTCCACCGCAGGGTGCTCTGTCTGGGGTTGTTCAGGGCTGTGTGCCCGCCACCCTGCTCTCCCGCAGCGCTCGGATCGTCCTGGACCCTCTGACGCTCCCTGCTGGGCACACGGGGTCAGCACTAAGGTTAGCTGGAGGTGCTGAAATGCCTTTCCAGCTGCCGCTTTCTAAGCGCAGCTCCCCAGTCTCAGCGTGAGGTGCTTGCTCGCTGCAGAAAACAGAACTCGCTTCCGTGTGCTGTGCCTTGTAAGACTGGCGACAACAGCCGTGACCGAGGGAAGCGGGAGGTCACGCGCGGGGGAGCGGCGGGACTTGATTTTGGTATTAACAGTCGGTGACTGCCGACTGGCCTGGCCAACCCTTCGAGCACCGGGTGACCCAGCCGGCTCGGCCCTCGCTGCGGGGAACGGCACCGTGGCTCCCGCTGGGGCAGAGGACGGCCTGCCGGTGCCGGTGCCGGGGCGGGCAGGGCCGCGGGGATTGGCGGGCGGGGCGCCTTCCGCGCCAATCGGCGGCTTTGTTTAGGGTTACAGGACGCGGAGGGGGCGTGCGCCCGCCGGGGCAGCCCGCAGCCAATGGACAGAGCTGGGGGCGGTGGCGCCGGTGACCGCCCTGCTCGCCCGCCCCATTGGCCTGGCGCGCGGTCACTCTGGCGGGCGGCGCCGCTCGTTGGCTGCCGACGCCGGCGGCTCCGTGCGTCAATCGGTGAGTCCCGCTTCCTCCGCGACGCGATTAGCTCTGGCGGCCGTCAGTTGTACGGCTCCGGTTCCTGAGTGGCCGCTGCAGATGTCATTAAAGCGCCTAATCTAGCCCTCCTCGTCTTCCCCGGCGTTGCCGCTGATTGGCCGCGGTACGTGTCGCTTGAGCATTGCGGCGCTCCGGTTGGTGGGTCGCTGTGTCCATCGCGTCCAGCCCCTCCGCGCGCCCGCCCCCGGCCCTTCGCGATTGGCCGTCGCGGGTGTCAGTGCGGCGGCTCCCCCAATGGGCGGCGCGGGGTGTGCG
>VWZO01011505.1:252584-354089 GCA_013396975.1 Bucco capensis | reverse complement strand
GCGGGGAGCGGGGGCTGGCGGGGGTGGGAGCACGCCGCCGGCGTTCCGGGGCCCGGGCGCGGCGTGTCGTATATTTTTTCTTATTTAACCAAAGTTTGTCCGAGCAGCTGTCGCGGAGCACTGCGGCCGCGCCCGACCCCGCCGACGGGGCATCGCGCCTCCGTTCCGCCGTGGGCCCATCTTGTGCTCTAATCGTGCGAGGACAGCAGGGCTGGAGCCTCTCGGCCCCGGCCGCACTCGGTCCAACGCAACTCGGTACCGGGTGTCAGGCCTCCATCTTACAGAGCGGGAGGTGGATGGTTTGTGTCCCGCAGCTGACCTGCTGCGTAACCAGAATCGGGGAAATACACTAACGCTGCAGGAACTGATCTGGCTGTAGTTGGGCACCTCAAATAACAGCGTTCCATTGGCCGATAGAGGTTTTCGCCTTATATGCCATAGCAAATGTTCTCACTTGTTTTTAACCCATCTGAATTCTTTACTGGGAAAACGCTTCTTTGGATATGAGAGCTGTTGTCCCACTTCTTCCTGTGGATTATTGCTTAAAGGGCTTTGGAAATGTCTCTTTTTTTTGTTTCTTCTTGTGATGTAGTAATTGCAGAGCCTCTGTTGGTACAGCTACCCTTGGTTTGCTCTTTGCCTCTTGTGATGTAGTAATTGCAGAGCCTCTGTTGGTACAGCTACCCTTGGTTTGCTCTTTGCCTGTGCCTTGTCCAGCGCAGTGAAGGCTGAATGCTCTACCAAAATGTTAATTTTAAGTAGTAGTGGTGACTAGGAGTGTTGTTAGCTTCATTTTTTATTAATCTCTTTGATGCTCCCAAATTTATTAGTTCCATCCTTTCTGTGGTCTGGAAAACACTGGGTTTCGCCCTTTTCTCATTTGTGTTGAAGTAAACCATTAACTGCACTGGAGTAGTAAAATGCCAGCAGGTTAATGGGGTAAGCCAGTAGAGAACTGGTGTCTGTCTGGGCTTTGTGGCTCCAACTGAAGTTGTGGTTCTGTAGGGGATGGCACTGTCGTCACCAGAGCATGCTCAGGCTTGAGTCTCTGTTTGGGCTTCTTGTGCCAACGTATGGTGACATTTTTTCTGCCTGAAGCACTGGGTTCAGTATACTGATTCTGTGAGGTCACAGCTGTACAGAGCTGGGCAGATTGGTGTTCCTTGGCTTGAAAGGGGATTTGGCCTTTATGGTTCTTACTTAATGCACGTTTTACCATGGGTGGTGTTGGTGACTGGTATCTGTGGCTGTTGAAGGGTGTGAGGAGATGGGTCTGCCATGGGCTTGGTCTTGTTGCCCAGCACAAGAGCTTCTGGAGAAATGTCTTCTGTGCCTGGCATGTGAACGTGCCTGTCCAGTGTCATAACACAGCTTGTCCCTGGGCTGGGCACTCTCTGGTTCACCAATTTGTCCCCAAGCAGAGCACGGGTGCACAGGCAGTATTGCTGAGGTGAGGGCTGACCGGCTTGGGCTCAGCCCCAGTGCCCGTGTTGTTGGCATAGTAAGCACACGGAGCAGCTCCCAGCACTGACCTAGTTCTGTGGTATATTTTCAAGGAGGCAAGATATAAACCATTCATTCCTTAAAGTTAAACTCCGCCTGACAGAAACTTAACCGGGAATCGTTCTCCAGCATGATTCAAGAGAAGTGTTTCAGCAGCAGCAGCACAGATGCTGGAGGGGAGATCACCAGGTGTCTCAGGTTTTGGTTTAATATCTAAAAACAAAGGTAAATGGCAGCTAGTTGGTCAGTTATGTGGAGCAGCACTGCTGATACTGGGGAGCACTGCTCCATCCTCCCAGAGTGGTGCAGCAGAAGGGAGCCTCGTGGACAGCGATGCACAGCTCTGCGGACATGCAGGTCTTGGCTCTTCCTATCACACTCTGGTCAGGGCTTCTGGTGCCTGGCTGGCAGCAGAACGACCTTGGCGGGAGGTGAGGGTCAAAGTGAGGCTGGCGTCTCTGCTCCCTGGCTGCAGCAGAGATTTCCACGTCTTGGGAAACTTGGGTGAGTTCCCTCTTCTCTGGTTTCCTCAGGCAGGATGAAGTTGGGCTTGGTGACCGAGCAGCTTGTGGCAGAGGGTTTGTGGCTATTGTCATTCCTGCTGCAGTTTGTGTGTCTGAACTGAGATGAGAGTAGTGACCCTTGGAGGTGTCATCTTAGCAGCTGTAATGGGCTCTGGACTTGATCAAGGGGAGGGGCTGTCTTTAAATTAAGTAAAGAAAGGTTTTTTAAAAGTTCAGAATAGAAAGAACATGCATGGAGAACCTTCCTTGAGATTTCTGTATCTTCTCATGGATAGGTGTCTGAATCAGGAGGCTCTAAAGCAGAGCAGTGCCCGTGTGCTCAAACAGCTGGTGTAGGAGCTGGGCACCTTGTGCCCACCACATTCGGTTGGTGCAGTTGTGGGGTTCTCACCTGTTAATTCAGGCAAGTCCATAGGAGGGAAAAGCAGGAGGTGGCATTTTTCCCGTGTGAAAATGTGAGCGAGGACACCAGGAAGATGGTGTTGGGGACTGGAAAGCGGTGCTGGGGTTGGTGTTGATATTGACCAAGAAGGAAGTGGGAACTACAAATGATTGGATGTGAGAGACTGCTTGGGTGACAATGTATCTTTTGAAAGCAAAACATTCTTGATTTGGTAGTTAAGCAGCAAATATTTACCTCCCTATGCAGAAGTGTTGCATAACGTTTTATTACTTAAACAAACCTGAGCTGGTTGTGAGCGTGACGGATTGGATTGTGTGCCGTGCTGTGCCGCTGTCCTTGGCAGGGTGGACTGTCACAGCACAGGGATGGGGTTTGGCTCTCAGCGCAGGCCACTCCCTGCCCCAGAATATCCACTGAGTTTCAGTGCTGGGGTTTCACCAAAATGCCGGTTGTCAGGAGCAAACTGCCTTCTAGTGGAGCTTCTAGACCCACTCAGGGCTGTAAGCCAGCAGGATGGTTTCAGAGAGTGGGCTCGATTTGCTTTGTCCAACAGCATGAACTCTGTGTGTGAGGTCAATGTTCTTGAGTACTTTCTCTGAGTACCATTTTACACACAAGATTCCTGATGTAAGGCATGGGGCTTGTTTAAAGCTCTTGTTTCTTAATCCATTTCTACATCTCTTGTTGTTAATGATTTTCCCAAATACTTTGGTTCAAAGGTTTTTTGGTTTCTTTGTGTGGGTTTTTAAAGCTTCTTCTGTAGGAAGGTTTGCTGCAGATGTTGTAACTCAGATTTTGTGTCCTGCATTGGGAAACAGTGGAAGGATTATGCATAAGTAAGGTTAAAACAAAGGTTTTTAAAATGTAATCTTTCAAGACTTGGTGTTAACTTTACGTTAGTGATATTTTCAAATAGTTCTTCTCAGATGTGCAGTCTTTTAATGTATTTATGGTAGCAGAGGGAGAGGAAGTAGCTCTCCTACCTCTCTGTCCAGGCAGCCTTCAGAAAGAGGGAGCTCGAATGTGACCTTCCTTTTTAGTGTCCCTTCTGTCTCTGCTTCAATAAACCAAATATATCTGCAGGGGAAAAAAAGCCCCACAAGCCCAAACCTTTCCATGGAGTGGAATGAGGCTGGTGGAGTGCGTGGTGGGATAACAGTGTCTGTTAATTAATGCAGTGCTTCCAGCAGCTTCTTGCATCCTCAGTGTTTCCTGCCTTCCTCTGCCACACCTTGCTGAGTTTCTGCTTTTTAGTTTTTTCCCATCTCCTCGTGTCCTGTTTTCCCCTTCCGTGGCTTCCTGTGCCACTCCGCCCTGTGCTGGGTTTGCCCTGTTTATGCCCTGTGGGTTTTGCAAGGCAGGTGTACCTGTGGGTGATGGTGTCTCTGTTAACCCCTGGGCTTTGCGGTGCTGCACCTGTGCTCCCCCGGGGCTGACACTGGAGGTTATGGCACTGGGTGAGCAGGAGCAAGCTCCCACCATCACTGGGAATGGAGAGCTCAGTGTCCTTCTGCTCTTGTCACAGTTTTGGTTCAGGGGTTTTTGGTTGTTTTTCCTGCCAGCTCTCCAGTGTCTTTTTTTGTAAAAAAACCCAACAACAACAAACAAACCAAAAAAATCCACAAAAAACAATGAACCCAAGTAAATATTCATGCTGGTGGCTGCCAGAGTATTGGCTCAGAGTAAAGAATTTTACTAGCCCTAATCAATACTTTGGGGCTTCTGAAAATACTTCTCAGTATTGAGAGTGTTTAGAGTATTGAAAACTGTATAAATGGGTGGTTTATTTCTGTTAGGCTTGAGTAATAATATTGATCTCTCCCGAGTTTCATTGCAGTTGAATTTGATGATGTAATTTTAGTGAGGACCAAGGGATGAAGGAATTGATGACAGGTCTGAAACAAATGAGTTGTTAGCCACAGCGAGTAGTGGTCTCATCGTTCTGTGGCACTTGCCATGTTTAAAAGCAACTCAGTGAAAGTCATGCATGAGCACACTTTGGAGCTGCAGGAAGAAGTTGAAGTGACTATGCTGTTGTAGTGCTCTTAGAGATTGCTTTTAAAATAGCTACTCCTGTGCACCTTCTGAATTGAGCCAAATTCTGCTGTCATGTATGGTTAGTGGGTGCTTTAAACCACCAGCTAAGGTGGGAGAGGAAAAGAGGAGCCAGTGAAATAGAGGAGCCAGTGCTGTTGGCTAGGGAAAGCAGACACCTAAGTGCTGAACACAGTGATAAATGCACAGCATAAGAAATAACTAGCTGATGGTGGAAGGCAGAGCAGCTCGACCAGCACTTGGGCTTTGGTTAAGGAGGGCTGTGCTCTCACTCTCCCCCATAACACACCTTTTGCAGTGTCACATGGCTGTATAGTTTAAACTGAGTTCAGTTATAAAATGTCAATAAACTTTCTGCAATGTGAAAAGGATAAAATAACTTGCAAGCAGTGTGTTGGTGGTGAGGAGAATTGGGATGGTAACACACAGCAGCAGAGTTCCAGCTGCATTTGTATCTCTTACACTTTCAGAATGGTTTGTAGAACTTGTCACAGCAACAAATACCCTGAATTATCACAACTATTAGAGGACGATTATTTTGCTGATCATCCTTGATACTACTACCATTCCATGATTTCCTCCTCATCCTTTCTCTTTTTCCTTATTTCTTTAACCCACAGGCTGCAGTCACAGCCTCACCTGTGCTGGTTTGTGTGTCATCATCTTGTGCTCCTATGTCACCTTTTTTATCTTTACCCAACCTGTTTGTGCTTCCCCCATGTCTTCCTCTCAGTCCCAGGCTGTTCCTGGGGCTGCTGGCATCCTTCAGCATCCTCTGTGGTGAGGGATGGGGAATGCCTGTGCTCAGCCAGTATGGGAGCTGAGTACTGGCATCCCGTGGAACCCTGCTGGGAAAGCAGTGCTGGACCTGATTGTCTTATCTTAGCCACTCTCTATTGGTATTTAGAAATCTCCTTTTCTTGCCAAGAGATTTACAACTGTAATCATCCAAATATTTCTAGAAAACAGACCAAAAGCTGTTGGTTGTGCTTATATTGCTGCTTGTTTACTGATTGAAAATGCCAGGAATGAAGTTTTGCTATGGGAAGTAGCATGCCAATGCTTCCCATGTTTGGATTGAGTGTTATTCTTTGCATTTAGTTCTGCCAAGCTGAAGTTACCAGTTTTGTCTGTCCAGAGGTCAGCAAGTGAAAGAGTGTGTGGCTGCAGGGATCACCCTAGCCCCAGCCCCAGCCCAGGACCTGGCAGAGCCAAATCATTACATGGAAAATACCAGTATGAAAAAAGAAAAAAAAATTCTTTTGACTAAATCTTGGTATCTTGACTTTCATTTTTGTCTATGTCTTTGTATATCATCTTTAAAGGAGTGAGTTGTTGTAAGGGTAGGTTGTTGTAAGGGTAGCTTTCAGAACAGTCCAACTCCAAAGGGAGGACAGTGGAGCTGGTGCCTTTGTTCTGGATAGTGACACAATGGCTGCTGAGCTTTCTCCAGTGAGGCACGGGGTGGCTGTTTCCCCTGTGAGCAGGGATAGTGCTGCCTCACAGCCAAGGCTGGATGGGTGACTTTGGGCAGCTGATGCTTGCTGGCTTCAGATGGGTGACCGGTGAGCAGTGTTCGCTGGGCTCTGCTGTAAGCAGTGGTGTTGGGAGCAGCACCACAGTTAACCTGGTGTCCTCCCCTTCCATTTAAGTAGCTATTAATTACCTTGTGATCTTAGCTGCTTGTTTTATACAAAAGTGCCTATTTGTACTGTTTAAACACCTTTTGCCTCTCTTGGCAGGTGGTTAAGAAGATGACCAACCTGAAGTTATTACTTGATAATAGTGGGTTTATAAAACTTGTGTTTGTGATTTTATAGGCTTATCCTTATATTTATTTCCTATGTAGAACTGTCTGCAAATCAGCAGTGATCAACACCCATTCAGCCATTTCTGTATTCTCTAATTATATATTATATTGATGAACTGTGGTAGTTAAATGGTCTGCAGATCTAAGTTCGCCTCCTGGATCACAGAAGATTTAAGAACCAGTTAAAGAAAAAATAAAGGGGGAGGAAGGGGGAGATTGTTTGCAGAGCGAGAGTAGAGCACAGGCTCACTGTGTGATTTGCTGTTGTGCACTTTAAAGTTTTATGGCCCATGTTGCATCCCTGGGGAGGATAAAGTGCAAGGAGCATGAAGAAACCCATAAAATTACAAAGGGTTTATGTGGTATAATTAATATGGAACTTTCCATGAACTTTGTAATAGTTGTACTTTCTTAATTTACACAAGTTTCTGGTTTGCTAATAAATAGTCTTGAAGACTGCTAATGGCACTTAAATATTGGGTTTTCTTACTGATTTCTAGCAAGATATGCTGTAGGCTGCTGTCTTTGGTGTACTGCTCCTTATTGTGGTTTCCAGAATTGGCTGTGCATGCCTTGGGAAGCATTTTGAGCTGTGGCCAGCTTTACACTAGAAAAACTCCCACGTTGATACAGCTTTACTGGCAAATCCTCCTTGTGCCAGTGCAGCTTTGCTTGCAGAAGCACTTTCTGTTGACACTGGATGGTTTGCAGATCACAGTGTCATAAGTCACACCCAGAGCAAAAATAATACAAGGAAGAAAGTTCAAGTACAGATCTGGGCTGGATTTGCACAGTAAAATCAAATAAGCATTGTGAAATTGCAGCTCCTTTTTTAACTACAGAGGAAATTCTAGTTATAAATAAATGTAAGATATTCCCTCTGGAGTGTGCTGGCTGCTCTGGGTTGGCCAGGGATGCTGAACAGCGTGGGTTCATATTCCTCTGGCGTTAGCAGAAGATGCTGTGGTAGGGGAGTGAGTACATCTGGGAGACTAGAAATGACAGATTTGATTCAAAGCAAAGGACAAACAGGGTTTAGGTTTTTTTGGCTCCCCCTCCCAGTGTTTTGTTGGAAGGATTGCAGTGTTATTTGTGAGTAGCGTAGCGGTAGTTGATCTGCAGGAATGCAAACCCTTGGCAGGTGGTCTGTAGGTGGGATGACAGATCCCATGTGGTGCTTGGGGACCTGCTGATGGCAAAACCTTCGTGAAGGGAGCTGAGTCATGGAGCAGAAGTCCAGGGGTGACCGACGTCTGTCAGCACTGATAAAGCAGCTGGGAGAACAGTCCTTGTCTGTACCTGGCTTCCCTGTTTTACCTGCATGGACATTCCTTCATGTGGGCATACATCATGAATGATTCCAGCAGGCAGAGGGGCAAGTTTGGGGCCAGGCACTTTCTTGTCCTTAATCCTCATAGCTGGTTGGCAACTTCATTCTTTTCCAAGGTCAAACCTGATCTAGAGGTCATTGAATTTAGGATTCACTTCCCATGATTCTAATGTGTTATTCTGACCACGCTGCTAGAGGATTCCTTACCAAAGAGCTGGTCAGAGCGAGGCAGGTGGCAGTTGTTGTTTCCCCTGTTGGGTTTTTTTGGGGATGAAGAGATGTCATCAGTAAGCACAAGAGAAGGGTAGCTTACAGGAGATATATGCACACTGCAGGATGATGGAAATGACCTTCCTTCCATTGCCATAATAACACCAAAGTGTGAGAGGCTCACAACAAGAGTTGGAAGATTTAGAGTCAGCAAGTTCTGATAACTTGTACCAGAATATTTTTAAGGGATCTATTATCCATAGGCACTTTCTGGATTAATAATACTGATAATTGATGACAGTGGAAGAAATTTAATAATACGAGCTGAATAATTAGAGGTCTGCCAGCCCTGCAAAATAATGGAATGAATGATAGAGGACTTGACTGATACGGAGGTAAGGGGAAGTAATACAATTAATGTCAATTAAAATGTGCCCATGGAAAATAAGCTGATGAGATGTAACTGGGGATGTAGTTTGGCTGATAAAAGCAATAATGTGTGCTGTAAAATACTTTGCTGCCTTAATGAATAGAACGTAGTGCAATGCAATATTTTGAATGAGAAATGGAAACGGTTTAAAATGAGTGTGGGGAATGTTAAATAGGTACTAGCTGAATTAGATGGGTCTGCAGATGCAGGTGGGAACGACTGGGGCTGCCATCGGAGCAGAGCCCTGCCCAGCTCCCTTCTTTGCCAAAAGCAAGCTAGTGTCGCTGTGGATAACCCCAAGTGTCGTGATACGTGTGTGCATGAGGCTTTGAGGAGCTGGGGATGGTGAGGAATCATCAAGGTGATGGTGACATGAGCAGAACTTTGACCAGGGAAAAGATATGGCCACAAAACCCCATAGAGTGATGGTCTGAGATGTTCAGGGTTGAGCTAGGAACCCTGGAATGGTGTACAGAGAGCTAATAGAGAGAACCTTCTTCCCAATTCCATTACCAGTTCAGCAGAGATCAGTACTGCCCAGGAAGAAGGAGGAGAGTGGCAGCTCCATTGGTTCAGTCCAACAGACTCCCACAGGGAAGGTCCCAATAACTCAGGGAGCGCTCAGGACTCATAAATTACAGAGCAGCTCACGTTTATCATACACATCACTGCTTATCTTGTAAACTCATCTGCTGTGCTTGCACGAGTAGTTGATTTAACAGCATGTATATTGTTGAACTTGACACATCCAAGAGTATAATCAAGCTTTAAAAATACCAGGGATGTCTGGCTGCTGCTTTGTGCTCTCTGAAATGATTGCGGGACAGGTTCTTGCTGCTTTGCCGCAGGTCATGGGAGACTTCTCTATCCTATGTAATTGCAGAGGAGTTTTATCCTGCTGCTGGCATCTGTTTAATGACATAAAATTAGATGTGTAAAAGGAAAAAGTTAATATCCTTTCTCTGTGCACTTCCAAATAGGAAATTACTATAAATTAGTTTTGTAGGGTAAAATGCTAGTGAATAGGTATGCTTGTAATTTACCACTGCCCAGCATTTGTCCTACAAAGCACGAGGACAGTGGAAGAAGGCAGAGGTGGTGGGTTTTAGGAGAACCAGTAAAGCTCCTGTGCAGGAGCTGGGATGTCTTACCCTGCTGCTCTGGTTTCGTTCTCTGTGCTGACTGATGTGGTCAATAAGCCTGGACAGTTTGTGGATGCTCTGGTTCTTCTGTGGGCTGTTGTTGGGCTTTGGGTCTCTTTGCTTTGTAAGGGGAAATTAATGTACCTTTATACATTTTTAGCAACAAAAAGAATGATTTTTTTTATTCTTCAGTATTTCTGCTTTTGAGACCCCTGGGTGTACTGAGGTAGGAAGACTTCCATCCCTCTGCCGCATTCTTACGTTGAGGAACTACATCCAGTTCCTGAGCTGTCTGCGGAAAGAAAAGTAGCTTGTTTATAATCCAGTACAGTGCATTTTAGTTTTAAGTGAACTAACAGACTTTGGGTTGCATTTCTGCTGCAGCTTGACAAAATTATAGCAGGTACTGGGGCTCTGTTCTTGTTTACTTGCAAATCCTGTCAAGTGTGAACTTCATTTACGACTTCCCTGGCAGGTCATACTGCTGTGGTCACAGCTTCTATAATGTTTTGTTGCTATTGCTTGTAAAAGTTGTCACTGAGGGAAATAATAAGCTAAAATAGGCACAGGTAAGCACACACACAGGCTCCTTGTGCGCAAATCCATCAAAGCTCTCCTCAGACTTTGCAACCACAAGCAATGAAACTGTTTCTATTTCGGAACTAAAGGTGCGATTTCAACAGAAAGCCATATTGTCCTTTACAGTGACAAATGGCCTGCTCTTTGACAAGTGAACCGGGGGTCTCCTGGTGGAAAGCACCTCTTCTCCTGTGTATACATCACGTGTCTCCTCTTGTTTCTAGATGATCATGGGAACAGCAATGGCAGTCATGTGAAAATCTTTTTACCGAAGAAGCTGCTTGAATGTCTACCAAAATGTTCAAGTTTACCGAAGGAGAGGCACCGCTGGAACACTAATGAGGTAGTTAAAGCCCTTCTTTGTTCTTAATGTACCAACTTACTTGATGCTTATGGATTATTTTTGGAGAGCATGCCATGTCAGTTACAGAATATAAATTCTCTAGCTCTGGAACCTGTGTTTTAAATAATAAAATCCTATTACATGTTGAAAGTAAACATTAGACTAGGCTGGAAGGCAAATGTGGAAGCTGACTGCTACTCTAGTAGGAGTCTGCTGCTTATGTGTATGTCACTTGCCTCAAAGAGACAAGTCTTGTATCATCTTATTGACATGTTCCAGAACTGTTCAAAGTCAGATAGGTGTTTTTGTATCACCTTAAACAAAATGATGTCCAAGCAAAAAAGCAGTGCATGTTCTTTGCTGAGAAATAACCAGCTTCTCCTGTCTGTGAAAGAACAGGGGGCACCCAGAACAGGAATCCAGTTACCCTGAGTGTGCTAGTTTGCATATCTCCTGTTAATGCATCATGATTGGGCTCCTTGAAATGAAGCAGAAGTGTTTAAGATTCAGGTGTCTGGTGGGCCAAGGTACAGAAGAAGAGCAATCCAAATAGGTCTGCAGTCTGTTACCACCTTCTGGGCAGCAAGGCCAGTCTGTACGTGTGACCAGGATTGCCCTGGCCTAGGTACAGAATCCTGCACTTAATCCTGTTAAATTTTATATGGTTGATATCAAATATAAAAGCTTCCACTCCGTTAAAATTACCAGAGGTGATTTCCACACAGCTGTCAAGTCTTTATCCTAGAAATGGAAGTTTTTCATAATGTGCTTTTCCTGAGATTGAAGGAAGTAATTCCCAATGAATTCTCCTAGTATGCAGGTGTTACTGAAGAGAGGTGAGGCTTGACATTTTCCTGAGAAGATACTTCTAGGGCTGTCCTTACCAGTGTCCTGCTGGAGATGGCCCCCGTGGTGCAGACTAAGGACAATTTAAGACTGATGTCCAGGTCTGAACACATGGGGCTGAGGGTGGAGGCCAAAAGGTTATGGGATGCCCAAAAGCTGTGGGAGATGGAGAGAGATGAAGGATGAAAGATGTGGGAGGCCTAGAAAGACATGAAGGTCAAAAAGGTATAGAATGCCAAAGAGGTGAATGTTGTCCTCATCCCAGTGTACAGGTGGTCTGTCTGCACTAGTGAAGGCAGGAGTTGGAAAATGCAGAAGAAAAAGATGTATTTTATCCAGTAGTACTTGCAGAATTTCTGTGTTAATTTGAGAATCCTTGGTACTGTTCACGAGGTGCCTCACTGATAGGGAAGTTTATTAAAGGCTATAAAAGAAAGAAGTAAAATGCATGATGTAAGTGACAGATCTGAGTATGCCTGTGACACTGATGTCCTCCCTTAGGCTTGTGTTCAGACAAGCCCTTGAGTGTCTGGTCTCAGCATAGACTTCTCCAGAGTGTGAGCACAGTGGGAAGTGGTGTGGGATGCAGTGCAGGATGTGGCATAAGATGCATCTTGAAGGGTAGCTGAGGCCAGCCATCCTAACCCCACTACAACCTGACTGCCTTCCCAAACCCTTAAGCATTGCCTTTCCTGCTCCTTTGTATGGGGATGTTCCCAAGAACCTTAAGCCATTGTACAGCTCTACAGGGCCTGGAAATAAAGTGTACAGGTGTTCCTGGGGCTGGTCAGCAGCACCAAGGGCACACACTGTGTGCTTGCCTGTGGGCTTAGACTGCTGATGGTTCCCTTGCATCTGCAACGCTGAGCATGGAGGTCAGGGAGCAGCTGAGGTTTGTGCTTTCCTCTACCAGGGCATCGCCATGGGAATGCTGCAAATAACTTCTTCTGAGCACTTTCATCTACAGATTGAGGATAATGGTCATATGGTACTCTGGATTGGGTAATTGGGATGGAGAAACAATATCCTTTGAGAGCTGAGTAGGTTGTGGTTGACTTTACACTTAGTAAAATAATGCTCTGAGCAGCAAGAGAAGTGGAGCATTTAGAAATGCTTGGAACACGTTATCAAGATGTTTGCTTTCTGTCAGATCATGCAGTTTTAACTGAAATGTTTGATGGAAATATATTTCCATACCAAGATGTCATCTCGCCTTAAATCAAGTTTATAGTGGTTTTATATTGCCTAGTGCAGGAAGTGTTCCTTCTAATTCCATTTTTTTTAACAAGAGATACAAAATCGTAAGTTTAGCCAAGCAATTTAATTACAGATTTACATTTTTTGAGATGCCTGTGAAAGTGTGTGTGTGCTTATTTCTCTTGCTTTGGGGGAGGATAGAAAGGGGATTTTCATACAGTTTCTCACATTAGGACAAATCAGTTAATTGCCAGAAAATGCTGCAATGCTCTGTGCACGTGTGAGTTTCTTGTTCTTGGGTTTCAGCTGTTGTTCATTTTGAGCTGCTTTAGTGTTTAGTACAGGTCTGCTTTGGCTTTGAGTGGACGGAGTGTAGCTTGGCATGCTCGCCATGCTCACTGAGCAGGGATTTGGGGAGCACCAAGTCTCGGGTCCCTTCCTTGGGGAGCAGGTGGGGCACTCCCAAAGCAGCACTCCTTGTCCCCTAACAGAGGTGGCAAAGGTCATGGGTGCATTAACAGCTAGTCAGGAGACACTATCTGCAGGAAATGCTTCCTGCTGCTTTCTGTCAGGTGCCTGGGTTATCTGGGAAGCAGGAGCTTCCCAGGCTGGAGGCTGGGGCTCAAGGGTGTCAGTAACCTTGTTTCTGCACAGCATTTGCCAAGAGCAGGATTGCAGTGTTGAGCAGAGATGCTTTTCATTAACAGAGTTGGCAGCCGCAGTCATTAATCATCCTTGTAAACACTTAATGACACAGTATGGGAAAGAAGGAAAAGTTAAACACTGGAAGTGTAAAATGCTACCTAGGGCTTTTGTTTCTGACAGGATTCTATATTTACATTCTCTGCTGGGAGAAGCTTAGAATTTCCACAGTAGAAAAAACCAGGAGTAATTGCTTCATGTGCTTAGGTTGCTCTTGAGGGGCAAGGCAGAAGTGCCCTGTTTCCAATGTGATATCCAGCAACGTATTGCTTGTTAGCGTGCAAATAAGTGCAATTACAGAACTCTCTATTTGAGCATTATTTAGCATTGGAAGAAATTCTTCAGTGATGCTGAATTGAGGACCTTGAGTCACGTGCTCACTGACATCTCTGATGTGGTCCTGTGTTCTTGTTTTGCTTGCGCAACAGTGACATTCTCCTCTGCCGTTGGACATCAAGTTCTTTCCTGTCTTTTCTCTAAAGCACAGAGAAGATCTTGAAGGTTTGGAGAATTGCCTGAGGGATGTAAGGGACATGGGCTGATTTGGGAAGCGATTCTCAAGCATTTGGGCTGGCTGTTGTGCTAGGAAGTGTTAGCAGGGAGTAGGTGAAAGCGATACATTGTCTGCCACTGCTTCTCCAGCTCCCCCTCAGCCCCTGGCACAGGAGTGACAGACAGCCATTTACAGGCATGGCTCCTGTCACCACAGGTTTGTCCATCAAAGTGCCACTCCAGCTAAAACAGAGCAATGTGGCATACTACTGCTTTCCAAAGCATGCCCATCCTCTTGGCCAACAACAGAAGTATAGGAAGACCCCTTGTCTTGAAAGGAGCAGAAGAAGCACTGGAAGTGAGATGAAAGGGAGTAGAGTTCAGAGCTGTCTAGAGCAAAGTCAGGAGTGAGCTGTGTGCACACCTGACGGGTGCTGTCTGGCACGTGTGGGCAGCTTTCCTCACTGCCTGTGGGATGGTGATTTGAGGCTGATCAGTGAAGGAGATGTAAATTCCTCTTTAACAGAAGCACTTCATGATGGGTTTATTTTGTGCAATTAATGGAATTCTGCACTTTGCTTAATGTACGAAGCAGAAAATCTGGTACTGGCTTTGCTTTGCAGCTTCTAAGTCATGTTTACATAATTAGTAAATGTTGTGAGCTCAGTGGTTGAGCAGAATTGAGATGTTACTGTTCCTGGCCCATCTAAATAAAAGCAGTAGTACCTGCTATGCTGTTGATGCTCACATAGAGAGAGTCCTCCCTCTCCTCCTAGGAAAACTCTTAACCTTTTTCTTTTCCCTTTTGCTGAAGTTGGGACTGACACTGTAATTGTATTAATGGCAAGTGTTTAAAAATGGCTCATTGTGCAGTGAACGTGTTGGAGTCCTGGGACCAGGCTGAGTCCTGTAAAGCACAGCAGAGGAAATGTCTTGTTTTGGATAATGTACTGCCCTTCTGGTTTTGTTTTTTTCAAGAGAATTCTGTTGAATGACTTAAATTAACTTTTTTACACTTAATGATAGCTATAGAAACAGATTACTTCATAATTAGTTTTAGCATACGATACACAAAGAATAAAATGCTGATGGTACTTGAGCTGAGGTGTTTGATGGGGTTTGAGCACTCTGGTTTAGTGGAAGATGCTCTTGTGCATTGCAAGGGGTTGGATCTAGATGATCTTTAAGGTCCCTTCTAGTCCAAACCAGTCTGTGATTCTATGGTTTAACTCACTGGCTGTTTGTCATTATAACCTATCAAAATACATCTGAATATCTTCACAAATTTCGAAGCTCTCCAGCAGGTAGTTTGGAGTGGAGTTGGCCTGGTTTGGTTTGAGCACTCCTGTCACTATGCCTCGTGTGCACGTTTCATGGCAAGCGTCCTGCTCCAGCATGCAGAGCTGCAGCTGCCTGTGCTTGTGCTTGTGCTGGTGGGGACGTGAAGGTGCTGGGCTGTGCTGGTGGGGACGTGAAGGTGCTGGGCTGTGCTGGTGGGGACGTGAAGGTGCTGGGCTGTGCTGGTGGGGACGTGAAGGTGCTGGGCTGTGCTGGTGTTGAGTGACTGAGCAGACAAGAACGGTTCTTGGGTACAAGGACAGATCCTCCCAGCACACCTCAGTGGCTGGTTTGAGTGGAAGCGACTTGCTGTTTCCTTGCCATGTTCAGCACCTGCAGGTTTCTCTGCTGAAGATGTGTCCTGCAGACACCTGTAGTTTAGCAGCAACACTGCATGTCTAGGCTATGTTGTTCTCCCTAAGAGCAGGCTCTGAATCCTTCATTATTGTGTACTTAATCCAGAAAATGGTATCATAGATTGCTCTAGGTATGCAGGAGAATAAGGTGGAATATTCTTTCCTCCAGCTGATTAACCTGGTGTGCTTTTCCTGACCTGCATCATCTGGTGGGGCTGGGCTTTTCCTGACCTGCATCATCCGTTGGGGCTCATCCTCTTTCACGGTCTGTGGTTCCTCTGTACTACCACAAGAGAAGGTGGAATCTGGTGTAGGGGGAACAAGAAGTTGAAGTTACCAGTTATGTAAACGTATCTTCAAACATCAGAGAATCAGCAGAGAGCATCAGTTTAATAATGATTTAGCTGTTTAGCTACAGGAACACCAACAGTAGTGGTAGGTACTGCTACATCATGTTTCTGGGTCTATGCCTTGCCCAGCACTGAGTAAAATACGCACTGGTGTGTTGCATGAGTTGTATTTTGTACCATATTTTACAAGGAAAATGTTACAACAAAGTCAGTTTACAAGTCAATTTAAGTGTCTCTCTGCCAGAGACTGGCATATATAAAAAGAAATGAATTGGTTCACTTGTCAAATGAATGGAAACTGAGGATATTAGATTTTGTAAGTGATTGAAATCCTGTCTTCTTGGTCTGATGCTTGCTGCTTCCAAGGGTGGGTGTTTCATTTTGAAGAGAAAAATCAGGGAATTCAGATGAAAAGGAGAAACTAGATACGAAGGAAAAATTAGTGTCAGTATAAGTGAAGATTTTATGCAGGGGTAGTACTTCAGCAAAAGGACTGAGGGTGAAGGCAGTTTGCTTCCTGCAGAAGTGGTGGTTGTTGCAGGGACCCACAGGTGACTACATTCACTGCCCCCTGTGTCACCTGAGGGCTCCTGAGATGTGAGGTCTTACTGATCATATGATTCATGTTCATTACTTCCATACTTTAACTGCTGAGTCACTGCGAACAGTGTCTTTGTTGTTGAATTACTTCTAAGTCACTTGGTTTCCAAATTGCTTTCCTCCAAAATGAGGTTGTCTTACAAGCCCATGGTGTAAATCACGATTATGGCCCCAGCCTCAGCACACAGTGGAGAGAGGCTGACTTTTGGTTGGGCTCACAAAAGTTGGGACTGATAAATATTGGAAATAATGGCAGGAACTTCATTTCTACTCCAGCATGTGGCAGTAACTTTAGCAGGAGAGTTTGCCAGACACTGTTTCTGAGGAGGATGTTAAAATCCAGCCCTTTCTTCTTTCTCCTGTGTGTTCTTGACTGCAGAGTCAAGAGGCAAAGCAGGAGTGATGCAGGAGGATGCAAATGCCCAGGCAAATGAGATGATTGCACTACAGCTTGGAAGGTGGTGATTTTCTGTCACAAGTGGCTTTGCCTTACAAAGACACTTTTGTGAGGTGGGTTTGTTTCTGGGCTTCAAGCATGAGGTTTGGTTTGGTCCTGATGAAGGACTCTCCAAACTTAACACCTCACCAGGCAGGCGAGGAGATGCTGCAGTGCCCTTGGCGGGTGTCTTTCTCCTAAAGTTATCTGATGTAAATATTACGCTCTCTGCATAAATTTATTATAGATAATTGGCTGCATCTTGCTTGGAGATGGGTACCAAAGGTTTTCTATAGCTTCTGTGTAATTGAAATTCGAGGAGGAGAGGCCTTTGTCTGGGTAACCACCTTTGAATTAGCCTTAAACCAGTACATTGGGATGTTAGAAGTTCAGTGTGCATGTGTGCCAATAATCACCAGATTTCCACAGTTGCAATGAATAAAGCAAACTCTTGACCAAGAGCAGCTAGAGCTTACCCTGAAAACAGATGATCTGAAAGCTGTGTAGGCAGCCATTAGTGTTGTGAGCCCTGGCCCTGACAGAGAGGAGTTGTCAGTGCCACACAGCTTGGGCACTGGAGCCAGGCTGGTGTCACCCCGGCTCTGACCACACCTTTCGTCTAAGGAGAAAGCAGTGCAGCAGAGGAGAGGAAGGCTTGCAGGAGCCACTCTGCAGAGACTGGAGCAAAGCCTGATGCTGAGGCAGTGCCCGCTGGGAGCAGGTGCTGCAGCGGGCTGTGTGTGCAGTGGGAGCTGTGCTGGGATCCAGGGGAGGTGCTGGTTTTACTCACTGAAGCTCCTTTGTTTTGCAGAGATCTTGATGCAGACGCCCTTTTGGATTTCTTTTTAATAATGTGTGACCCTTCACCTTTGATCCCTTGACCTGCATTACTTTGGTAACCATTTCATTTTTATAATTTCATTTCATTTTTAAGTTTGGTGTGCAAGTGTAACATTTCATCATTTGAACTGTAGCATTCTTTGACTTCCCCAAATGTCTTTTTTTTTTTTCCATGAGGATATGTAATGTTGGCTTTTTTTGAATAAAAATTACTTCAGTTGTTAAAAAAATAAAGTATGTCATTGTCATTGTTTTTTGTTTCTTTTAAGTTTGTGTGTATATTTCTTGTATAGTACATGACTTTTTTTGGCCTGTGGTCTCCCAGTACTTAGTCTAATTTATTTTGATATTTCTGTACATCATTAGTTTTAATTTGCATTTCTCTGCAGTTCTTTTGGTGAGTAAAACATTTGCTGGTGTGTCCATCCCCCATCCATCCTGTCACCACCTCCAGTCCTGTTTTAATAGCTCAAAGTAATCATGGGAGCATTTAAGATACTCTTATGAGTAGGAAATACTCTCTATTGTTAAATTTTTGTTCCCTGTCCTGAAGATAACTTTGTCTAACCATCAGCTTAAAACCGACAGCTATTTTAATAAAAGATTAGACTTTAGACCAAAATGAAAATCTCAGTTGAAACTCACTTTACATTTATTTTTGCATTATTATTGAAGGCAGAAGGAAAGTTATCAGTGCTTCGAGATGTGCTTTAAGCCGTGGGTGTGCTCAAAGAGCAGTGTTGTGTGTACATGGGATAGTGGAGTAGCTGTTTCTCTCCATTTTCCTAGTGAAAGGCTACAGGTGTGTTAGACAGGTTTTGGCCAGGTTCTGGTTTTGTCCTGTACACGATGGTATGAAACCCTCTGAGCACAGCCCACTGAAGGACAGATCATTGGTTAAGTGTCTCATTATTTTATTCTCTAACATTCAATGCTGAAGTTTTAATTGCACACAGATGAAGCTGCTAAATGAACACTGAATGGATTTAGGTCTTCTCTGAGCCTTGTTGGTGCTTATAAAACTTTATGTCATTCATTAGAGCCACAGATTAAAATTGTAGTGAGCTGCTCACATATGACAGATGGGCTCCCCTGACCTCTCCTGGCCACAGCCAGTGCGAGGCCTCTTTTGGAGGAGCCCAAAGCCCATCTGAAAACCTTCCTGCTGGTGCTTTCCCTGGCAGAGCAGAGGCTGGAGCCAGCCCTGCTGCAGTGTTTGCTGTGGGACTGAGCCCAAGCTGCCTCACTGACCCTACAGGGTTGGAGGCTTGAGCCCAGCAGGTTGGACCCCTGCACCATCACCACCAGAGTTGTCTTCTGTTTGTAACTAACTCCTGTGCTTGAGAAGATATTTCCAGCACTAATATCTGTGCTTAAACAGCCATATCTCTGATTTGAACCTCCCCTCCATGGTCTCCTGTTAAAATAATGAGGCAGTCAAAACCAGCACTCACAGCATTCTGCTGAGCAGCATCTCTTGTGTTGCTGCACCTGTTTCTCTGTGCCTTAGTGTTCGGAGCTGAGATGGACAGTCACAGTCTCCATCAGTGTTTCAGGTATTCAGGTCGCTTTTTCCTTTTCCTCTCCTGGTCCCAGTTTTAGCTGTAATAGTTTCTGTAGGTCTAGAGTTACCAGTTCTGGTGTACAAGGCTTCTGCTCCTCCATCAGGTGTGATTTAGGTATCCCTGTAGTTTGGATGTGGCCTGTCAGCCTGAGAGGTGTGATCCTCCAGAATCATCTCAAGCTATTTCTTCACTCTTCAGAACAGGGTTTGTAAAACTGGGTGAAAAAAATATTTCTTTTGCCCAAGAAAACTTGAAGACTATTTTTCTGCTCCTTGTAACACATCCTTTGTATCAGCAGCAGTTAGGTGTGAATGCCTTGACTTTCTAGGAAAGCAATTTCTAAAACACCCTGCATTTAGACATCTGAGAAGCAAAGGGAATCTTTCTCTGTGCAGAGGGCTGGCTTTCAGCTGCCTCCTGGTAGAAAAAATAGTGAGGGGGAAAAAAAGCCTTGAAATGAAAATTCCTGATATTGGGAATTGGAGTCAATAATATAAAACCCTGTGAGGTTAAAAGCCTGGGAGAGTTTCTTGTTTCAGGAGGTATTTTGCCTTGTCTATCCTGCCTTTTGCTAAGGTAAGCTCTTGGTGATGGAATAGTTGGGTGTATCTCAAAGTGGTCAGATGACACAGGATGATGCATGTGATCTTTCTCATGATCTTTCCAAGCTTTCTGTTAGATGCAGATGCTTATTCACAGAAATCCATGTAATGAATAGCAGTGATGCTTGTTTAGCTATTGCATGGGCTTCCAGGGCACTGTTGCTGCTGAGGGTGGGGGAAGTAGAGCCCTTGGAGAGGAGAGATAGGAATCATTTTCAGTTTCCTGTATGACCAGCAGTCAACATTGGTCAGAAATGCTGCTTTGGTAACAGGGCAGAAGCATTACCCAAGCTTAAAGCCTGCCTTTGGGTTTCTGTTGCAGTGCCACTGGGTGACAGCAGGTGATCCCAGCAACAATTGTCCATCTTAGGGCAAGAGATGGTGGAACTTAATTCATTTACTGACTGTGGTTTTTACTGCACAGGAACTAAAATACATGTTTCCTTCAAAAACTTAAATCAAAGAGCTACATAAATGCTGTGAAATGTTGGCAGAGCAAAACAACAATGTCCGTTTAAATATTAAGAGAATACTTTGTTAAGTGATTTTTTTCTGCTTATTGAAAGCAGAATATTGATAACATCCACTCCTGAAACAAGTCTTCATTTGGAAGTTTGTGCAGTATCTTCTACTGGTGGATGCTTTTATGTGCTAACCTTAACACAAGGCTAACTGGCTGAAATGAAATCCTTGGCACATTTACCAGATTTAGAACATTGCATGTCTTGCAATTCAGGTAGTGCATCTGGGGTGGGATTAACCTAAGCTGCTTTATTCAGCCCAGTAGGCACACTTGTGTATCCATCATCTGCATGGGCTGTTTGTTTAATAAAACAGACATGGACAACAGGCAAATCACTCACTCCAGTCCGGGCTGCCTTGAGAAACAGCAAACACTGGTTTTTCTCTAAATCCCCCAGACATGCAGGATGAAGAAGCGTAAGGACAGATTCCTGCCCCTACCCCAGTCTGTATCTGAGCAAACACAGATTGCTGTGCAGGGTCTGTGTGCTGTAACCTCAACAAAGGGGCAGCTCTCCCATGTGGATGAGGTTTGGGGCTGGTGGCTTCTAGGCAAGAATCCTGTTGCTGTGGTGCTTGGAGGGCAGGAGGCATTCTCCCCTTCTGGAGGAAGGAGAGTGTGGCTGAGCCCTGGGGGCTGTGGGAGCACTGTGCCCTGCAGCCAGCCGCATGGGGAATTCCTCCTCCAGGCTTGGGGTGGATTTCCCAGCTGCTCACCCTGCTTGCTGCTCTGTTGTTTTGCAGAGTCCTTAAATAATTGAATTACTGCTGTTGCTTTAATCTTTCAATTCTCCCAATGCATTAAGGTCTTTGATGGCTGAAGGGGTAAGCCGGCGCCGTTGGGCAGCCTTCCCTGGCTCTGCCTTGTGCTTCTGCTGTGACTGCCTCCAGACTAGAGCTGTAGCACTGGAAACCCTGTGTTTGGCTCTGTGTGTGCTGGAGCGTGGCTCCTCTGTCCTCCCTTTGCTCTTAGCTGCAGACCTCGGGTGGGAAAACGTTCAGTGATAAAAACATGTTTTTATTTTTCCTTCAGGTTTGGCTTGTCTGCTTTTCATCTCTTCTAGAGATTGGAAATTCCAGTTTGTGTTTGTTTTCTCTGGATTCCTTCCCACAAGACAGAAGTGAATTCAGCCTGGATTATTGGGGAGAGCCTTGGCTGGGAAGGAGGATAATTGCAGTCTCTGGCTGTGCCACAGATTTACTGATGATTTCTATTAAGTTATTCACCTACACTGTATCTGTTTCCTCAGCTGTAAAATATGGGTAATTACATCTATTGTAAAATGTTATGGGGTCTGCTGGTAATTATATGAATGAAGTGCTAATTATAGTGATTATTACTTGGACCTAGTCTAGATCTGGGTGATGTTCCTGTTGTGATGAAGGTATGAAACAAATAGCACAACTTGCATTTCTCCATTCTTGGTGAGGGCCCTGCAGGGAGAAGGTGCCACAGCTCTGGAATGGGAGTTCTGATCAGAAGCACTACCACCTTCTTACTCAAGTCAATTCACCTCCCATCTTTGGCCCTCCCACATTACAGGGTGGTAGGCTGGTGAGTGGCTAGGAATTGCTAATCCAGTGGCTGGATCTACGTGTAGTTTGTAACACAGGTTTGTGCTTTGGTATTTGCTTTTCCTCTTGGAGATGCATGGAAGAAAGCAGATTGGAAGCGGTGCCCTTTGGGACACTGATGGGGTTGGGGCCAATCTGTGTGCCACCTCATGGCCTTAGTTCCTCTGGAAGAGCTGACTTCAGTGCCAGGAAAGGTGTCCTCCCAGCTGTGGAGATTGTTTCCCTCCTGTCAAAGACTACAGAGGCAAAAGTAACTGAGGGAGTATTGTCCCTCCCATCATCACTCTTGCTTCACGTTAGAGCATCTAAGACATCAGTAGGTGCAGGTGCACTTCACCCAATATTCATGTTAGATTGTTTTAAAAAATCCTATTGATTTGGAAGGAAAAAATTTGGTCCTTCCTGCAGAAGCATCATCTGTTGAGTTTAATTTGATGTGAGATGCTTCAAAAGCAAATAATGCCATATAAATGTTCTTATTGCGCACTGTTCAAGTGAATTGATCTGTGTGCACTCTGCAACTCTGGTATGGAAAGGCACATTAAATGACTATATAACCTAAAGGATAATCAATAATTCAGATTTGAGATTTATTCAGCCCTAATTTTACAGTGTTCTTGCAAGAGGTGGGAAGGTATCTGATATCTGTGGGATTTCTGTATCTCAGTGCCACTGAATGCTGTAAATCAACAAAGCAACGTGACCATAAATGTTTAGTAATAATTCTAAACTCTCAGTCTTAGAAGTAGTGATCTCTGGTTTCATCACAGTGGCAAACTGCTGCGTAAAGCCACTGTAGCTTATGATAACAATTCTTTCAAGTGTCTGAATTAAAATGTAGCATTACCACAAAAACAGAAGTGTTGAAGTGTAAACGACTCCAAAATGACATGCTGCTGAAGGGAGAGTTCTCGAGTTCTGAGAGCAGGCCCTCGACATGCCCTCATTGGGCAGCAGCTGCAAAGCCCAGTGACACAGTCGAGGTGGTGGCTTTGTTTGTCAGTGCTTACTGCAGGAAAACCTGTATTTTAAATGACCTGTCATTACTCAGCTCTGTGACTCAGTAAGTGACACAGGCACATGTTGGGTGGTTCATGCCACGCTCAGATCACTGCTGTGGCGGCAGCCCCTGTCTTCCAGTCCTTCAGCTGGGCTGGGCTGGTGACAGTGGCACGTTTGGCATTGCCTTGTGACCTCAGCCCCACTTGGCAGCTGGACGTGGCATGTGCCAAGAGGGCCTGGTGCTTTTGGAGCTGTGGCGAAGGTGAAGGTGGCTTCTGTTGCCAGGCCTGGTGGAGGAGGAGGAGGATTTCCTTTGCTGCCCCGTTTGTAGCTGCCCCTGTCTGTGTATGGACGTGGAATCCCCACAGGAGGGTGCTGTGAAGGCACTGAATGTGCAGGTTTTGCAGGGAAGATCAGAGTTTTGAGGGAACTGCAGTTCTAGGGAAGCCAAAGCTGTGTCACTCCGGCAAGGACATCCCGTGGGAGGGATGTGGGGAGAGGCTGGTGCTGGTGCCAGCTGCAGCATCCTCCCTGCCTTCGAGGGTGGGCTCCTGCAGGAGAGTGTTGGGGCTGCGAGTGACAACCACAAGGAAGCTGATGCAGGGTCAAGCGAGGGTAACTGGGGAAGCGTCCTGGGGCTGTGACCCTGCCTCCTGCTTACAGAGAGTGCTGAGACACATCTCCCTGGTGCAATCCATGGCCAGCAGGTCCTGTGGCTTCTCACCAGCAAGCCTTGGAGCCACTCCTCTGCTTTCCTGTCTGTATGTAGACTATTTAATCCACATAAGCTGCAAAATCCATTTGGTTGCAAGTAGAACCTCAAAGTTATGTCCTAAAATACTTTGTAAATTAGACCATTCCCTTCAGCTTGAACAGAGGAAGCTCTTTCTAGTTCTTAGCTGTAAAACTTTTATTTCAAATATTTTAGATAAAAGAGGTTATTCCTTTTGTATAGTACATACTCATGCCAAAGTATTTCTATTTGACAAGGCCAGTTAAATAGCGTTTCTCACACACTGCTTGCTTCAGCTGTGCTGCTGATTCACACAGCAATGAAGGAGGATCATTTAGAAGAAAGCCAAACCCCCACACTGGGGAGGTGGGGGCTGGTCTCACTCAGCTCACACTCCTCTTCCCTCACCATGCTTCCTTCTGTCACTCTGCACTTTTTAAACCAAGGATTATAACTAAAGTACAGACTTTGGGATGACTTCTGAAACACGTGGGGGATTAAATCTAATTCTGTAACACATAATCTGATGCTTTCAATGGCAAAGAGATGAACTGATGGAGCTACATCACTTGGTGCCTGGGGTCGGTGTGCGAGTCCGGAGGGCTTCACTGCTGCACGTGCTTGTCCTCTGCAGCTGTTAGCTGCCAGATGCTGGATGGAGGCTGTTTGGCAGAGAGGGTGCTTTGTGTTACCCTGGGTGCTTGGCAATTGTCTTAAATTGCATCACCTGACTCTTTGGTGGCTGGATCACCACGAAGCTGACCTCGCAAACCCCTTGGCAGGGCAGTGCCCAGCAGCAGGGTTGGAGCTTTGCCTCGTCCCTGGCATTCCCATGGGCAAATATGTGTTAAACTGGCTGCAGGTGATTGTAAAGAGACTTGGATTTGGACTTCATAAGGTGGGACTTTCTGCTTCCCAGGGGAATTTTGGCCTAGCAGTAACCAGCCATAGTTTGGTAGGTTTTGGTTACCAAGCCGTGTCTATTTGTGAGGAAAATAGAGGATAAATTCTGCACTGATCAGCTATTGTGTGTGTCACCTCCATGACCTCTAACTACTGTTCCTTCAAACACAGGCCTTAACACCCTTACATATTCTATAGGATCTTCTCCTCCTGCCATCTCAAATGAAAAATAAACAAAAAAGCTTAAGCACACAATGTGCTAAATAGACTTAATAAGCTGTGAAAATATTTTACAGGAAAAACTGGGGCAAGAGCTGTCTGCTGCAGCAAGCCCATTAGCCTTGGCAGCAGAAAGGCTTGGGGAGGCAGTGTTCTTTGGGAGAGATAATGGAAAGATTTTGTCAAATGAATGTGGGTTGGATTTGGGTTTTTTTTCCCTTTCTGAGTAGTTTTAAGAAATCCCTCCCTCCTTAAATTGATTACCTCTCATCTTCAGAACCCTTGGCTTTAAGTACCTGCTAAGCTGCTCCTGTGCTGATTTGACTTTGCCTTTCTGTTAAATGTAAAACAGGTTTTAATCTTCTCATTTAGATGTTTTAATAGAAAGTAAATGTTTAGCTTGCTTTGCTGGGGTATCCAAATGTTTAATCCATTGGAGTGTTTATGATGAAACAAAAGCATGCTTTTGTTGAAGCCTGGTGCTACTGGGCCCTGAGAGATGTTTGGAACGGCAGGGGAGTCCAAGTGGGAATAGTGCACCCATGTCTGTCCTTGCAGCTGGGACACAGTCCGGGTGGGAATGTGCCTGTGCAGCTGAAGTGGGGAGAAGCAGAAGGCCAGGAACATGGCTTTGAAGAGGTGGAAAGAGGCTGATTCACCTCGTTGGATTTGGGTTTTTTTTCAGTGATTCCCGTGTGGAAGTGCCCAGTGCTCCCCTGCTCTGAGCTGGTGCCAGGATGCTGATATCAGGAAAAGCCAATAATCGTCCACAGGCTGGTTGATAGGTGATGGGATGCAAGTTTAATCACAGCTCTTTCTGGAGATGCTCTGTGTTCTGATGGTGTCACAGTTGGTGAGAAAGATGTTTGTTAGGAAAACTGAGAAGCAGGCTAGCATCAGATTTGGTTCATGTTACACAGGAGGGGGTTTTCACTCTTACAGAGCCACTTGGTTTGTTTATATTTAAATTTAATTTTATTCTTTAAAAAGGCATGTATGGCTCCAGGACAGGAATCCTGCTGGCAGGGTAACAGGACAAATTGAAAATGCCTCAAGAGGGGGAAGCACAGAGTGAATATTGATGGGAATCGTCTCGGGTGCAAAGGCATCCACTGGTGCTTGGTGGTGAGGGGAGGAACAGCAGCTCTTTGTCCCTCCAGAGACTTTTCCAGGCTGAAAGGGCAGGTAGTCCTGGAAGACAGAGAGTCCTGCTGAAGCTTTTACCTACACATTGCTGACCACCTGTGCTGTCAGGAGGGAGACACCACTCAGGTCAGCTGGCTTCAGAGAGGCACTTACAGACACTCCGTAAACACCATTTCCATCATCTTGAAGACAACTCCATTAATATAGGTTTGTCCTGATAAATAAAGTGCTCTCATTTTCTGGCTCGCAGCGTAAGTTGTCAAACTCTAATTATATAAGTGCTGGCACTATAAATAGCTGGGGAGCTCTGGCAAACCCGTGCCATCAGCAGCCAAGTGACCCTGTGCTTGGTCACACAGAGCACGAGGGCAGTTCTCCACTGATGTTTTGGCTTCTCCCCTCACGTGCCATGCTCATCGAAGATGGTCCACGTCCTCGTGGAGCCCAGGCATGGTGATCCTTCCTTGCCAGTTGGATTTACATCATTTTAACTTAAATATTTCATTTTCTGAGTTACAGTTGTGCTAAGTAAATTGCATTGCAAATTCTGTTTGCTTTTTTCCCTTGACTTTGTTTCCTCTTTGACCCAAGTCCCACTATCCCTGTTCGGTGGCAGGCACACTGAGGTGCTGGGAGAGCACAGTGGTGGAGAGGAGCCGGTGCTGCTCAGGGAGGGTCGTGGAGCAGTGGAAGCATGCATTCCCCTTGGCCCAAAGGAGTGGATTGAAACACTGCACCAGACACATGTATCACCAAAAGAATAGAAGTATTATGAAAGCAATCAGGTATAAGTTACCCGCTTGGCGTGTTAGAGGCAGCTCCTCCCCTGGGCAAGGCCAAGCGACTCTGGATTCATCCCCCGGGATTTGGCGTTCCAATGTGTTTGCTTCCAGCTGACAAAAGAGTCAAGCTCGGATTTATTACACCAGCACCTGCAGTAAAAAATGACAGATGATGAAAATGTATTTAATTATCATTCAGTGCCACATCTCTGTCTGCTCCAGCCTTGCTGCTGCAGCTGTTGGCACACTCTTTATTTTAAAGTCAATGCGCTTATCTGGAGAAGCTCCTGCTCTCCCGGGTGGATCAGCCTGGGAGCAGGGAGCCAGCCAGCTCCTGAGGCACAGCTGAGCAAACCCAGATTTGCCTTGTGCTCACTGCCTCATCCCCTAGACAGTGCCTCATCCCGGACACTTTCTGCTCCAGGAGGAAACTCCAAGCTCTCCCAGCCCGAGTTAGCAGTTCAGGCTCCCTGCACTGGCTGGATATCCCTGCCTGTCCCCCGCAGGGGAGGGGTGCCAGAAGCACCCATCGCAGTGCACAGGCACAGCTAATTACCAGCCGTGTGGCAGTAATTGGCTACAGTTGGTGGGGGGAGTGATGCGTCTCAGAGGCGACTGCGGTTTGCAGCAAGGTCAGGGGAGACAAAACCTGCATTGCTGCAGCAGTAGTACTGGGAACTATCAGCTCCTGGTGACAGTTCCTCCAGCCTTAACTTTCTCTGTGGTAACACAGCTGCGTGTGGCACTGGGGAAGCTCAGGATGTGTCATGTGTGCAAAGCTATGTGTATGAGCATGTAGATCCGTGCATCTGTATGTAGCTGTTTGGCCCAAGCTGGGGGAGGTGGGCCAAGTGCTGCTGCCCAACTGATCCCCAGCACCTGTGATGCTGGAGCCTCTCCCAGCTGTTGCCAGTGGGAGCTGACGAGGCTGCTGGGGGAACTGGGAAAAGGCCAGCACCTGCCTGGGGCTGAGCTTACTTTGCTGGAGCTTGCTCTGTGGTCAGAGCTTAGTGGTGTTGTGCACGCTGTGCTTTCCTCTGTTGTCCCTTTGGCTCCTTGTTGCTGGTGAGTTCTTCTGCTGGGGCAGGCTTGTCTCCTTCTGGTTGTGGCTGGTTTGGGGCAAAAGAGGGCAGTTTGGAGAGTGAACTGGGCTGGGTGTTGGCTGGCGTTGGGCCTGTGGGCTCTGCTGTAGGCTGCTGGTTGCTGTGGGTGCCAGTGCCCAGGGAACAGTGCTGTGTTCTGCAGCAATAGCAGTGTTGTGTCTGTGGAAACTGCCATGGCAGAAAGTGTTTTCCATCACCAGTGGTGCAGATCATGTTGTGTACATGAGTAGGTTGGTAATTGTGGCCCTTTCCACAAAGCCCTTCAAAAACTCACCAACTCACCACAAAGTCTGAGTTTGAACTGGGGGGTGTGTGTGAGGGAGCTCATGGAGCAGGGATCTTCCATCCTTTGCCTGCCTTCTCCCAGTCTCTGCCTCCCTGTGGCCCTGCAGGGCCAGGGGCTGCTCCTGGCTCCCAAGGCCTGGCAGTCTGGGATTGCTGAAGGGTGGTGTCTTCCAGGCCTTTATGTGCTTTATAAGAAGAGAAGTTGTTGATAGGGCTTTGGTATCACTTACCTGTGTTGAACAAGCTACTTGGGGGGGGGGGGGGGGGAAGGTTTTTTGGGAGAATGAAAACATCTGATTCTTGACAGCTTCCAAAGGATAGTCTAGGATGGAGCTTTCCGGCCGTGAACTCTGGCAGCTTTGACCGTGTGGAGGAAACAATAGTTGATGGGTAGAGATGGTCAAAGGAATCAGCCAGAAACCGCTGAACAAGTGTGACTTTTTGCAAAGCTTAAGAGGAAAAACTGAAGTATTTTGATTAAAATGCTTTTGAAATTGGAGCAGTTTCTGTGCTTTTAGTAATGCCACGTTCCAAGCAAAAAGTAGAAGTGCTCTGGAACATAGGAGTTCCCTTAAATGTCCTTTCACAGGGTGTCCTTGCCTTTGTTTGCAGAATAGGGAGATGTTTGGTTTTGGGTGAGATTTCGCCTGGCAGGAGCATTTCACACACCAAAACTTGTGCTTTTGGGGGGAGCTTTCCTCTGGGTTTTGGCCAGAGGAGCCAGGCATGCTGTGCTGGGTGGGCACTGCTCTCCATTATCCACAGTAAAACCCAAATTCTAAACTGGAGCAGTTGGCTGGAAAACGGGCTTCAAAACTTGGGATGTTCTCGTTTCTTCAGAGCCTGCAGGCTGTGGGGCAGGGCTGGGAGCAGGGTGTGCCTGGGCTGGGGCTCTGGGAGCGGGTAGGGAAGTGGAACAGGATTTAGTATGCATGAAAAATGCTTGTGACAGCCTTACCCCAAGTAATGAGAAGCCACCTGCAGTTCGGAGCAGTACTTGATAATGCAGTAATTAGATTGGAGATGCAAAAAAGCTCATTAAAATTAAATAACATATTTGTCAGTGTTTTAAGAGGAGCAGATTGCCTTGAACCATGCTGGTCTCTTGACCTTGAGTATTTTGGCATAGTCCTTGCTGTCGATTGCTCGGAAATAATGTTGGAGCATCTCATGGATGGTTTCCTGGTGGGGATTTCACACCAAGGTTGCAGGCACTTGCCTTGCCCTGCTCATGTTGTTTGGCACCAGCTGGTTGCACTGCACTCACCCAGCAGGCCATGCTCCCGTTTCAGGTTGGGATCCTGGCTGTAAGGGGCAGAGGCTTTTGGGAGAAGCCACCCCTGCTTGGCTCCACGCAAGACACAGATCTGCTCTGTGCTCCCTCCTGTATCTTTATAGGTTTCTTGCTTGCAGTGAGGATCCCATCCCTTGCTAAGTTAGAAGCCACCTTCCCATTCTCTCTTGCTGGCAAATGAGCAAAGAGCTTCCATGATTTCATCAAGTTTGGTAGAACTTTTCCAGCTGTTGCTTGCTGATGGTGTTTGGACAGGCAGTAATGAATTTTCTTCACCTGTCCAACACCATGGTGGAAGACTGTCTGAGAGCTGCTGATGGAGCAGAGCCAGGAGGAGCTAGCTCTGGAGACCCCTCTGGTGCCAGACCCAGACTCCCCAGAAATCCCAGTATGTGCTGGGGAATGATGTCAGACCATACTGAAATGCTGCAAGCTGGAGAGACCGTAAGGGAGAATCACTGCAGACAGTGCAAGTTGCAAAGGCAGGTTTACTCAGGCTGTGAAGGAGTGATGCAGGAGTGCTGGTTTCCAGAGGCACTCATCTTGAGTTCTTCAAGGCCTGATGAAATACAAAAAGATGTGTGTTCAATCCCTGTCCTCCCTCCTGCCTGAAAAGGAACGTGCAAAGCCATAATGTTGTCTATTAACAAGGCTGTAATTTTCCAAAATTAATTTTTAATGACTAATTTGTCTTGTTTTAAGATGTTTTATACAACACCTAATATTGAAACCCTACTTGTTTCTACACAATGTCACTGTGAAGGAGACAGGTGCTGGCTCAGGATCTCCCTCTGGACTATCTGTGACTGGGGAGAGCTGCACCCCCTGGNTGGGGCTGTTGCCAAACATCTGTTCCCCTTGCTCCTTGTCCATCATCCAAGTGCCGGAGATGAAGTGAGCAGGACTCGCTCTCCATGGTGTGTGTGCCCAGATAAAATGGGAAGGGTGATTCCCATTGTGCTCAGAGCAGAGGGTTGGTGCTCTGGCACACTTGTGCTCCCAGTCAGGTCCACGTGGGCCCTTGAAGCAAGTCTCCAGCAGCCTCAGAGAAGGAGGAAAGCTCCCAAACCCCATTTAGCCTGTATGGAATCTGCTGGCACAGTAAACCCTGGGTAAATATCCTCAATTTGCTGCCTCCTGAAATGGAGCAGCTTTTAGAGTTTGGAGCCACAATTTGTATTCAAATGAAGGTCATTTGAAAGGTGTAACACAGTAAACAGCCATTATTTCATTTTGATAGTGGTACTAAAATTATAGTGTTGGTTGAATTATTTTAGTATAGGACCATTACCATCTCCCTAAAACACTTACAGGGATTTTTATATCAGTGCTGCAGTCCTGAAATTAGAGGAAAATTAAAAATCACACTGCTGTGGTAGGGAAGTCATTTTTTGTGAGCATGCTTTGGTTTTGTCATGCATTCTCTTTTCCCTCACTCCTCTGCCAAAACTGATGCATGTCGTCTTCCAGGCTGCTGCTGTGGCCAGTCCTCTCCCATCCAGTGCTGAGAATGTTCCTGCTCTGGCTGGGAATTCTGCTGGGGTAGTGTCCTTGTCCCACAGCAGCCCCTGCCTGTTCCTTCATGGTGCTGGTGGCTGGAGGATGATGCCTTTGAGAATCAGTGATACCTCAGCAGTGATAAGGCTTGCTGGGGAAAGGCCTTGTGAGAGAGAAAAATCTCTGGGTTTCCAGTGGGAGAGTTGGCCTGCGTGGTTTGACCTCCATGGTGTATCAGGAGTTCACCATTCCCTGGTGTGCTTAGCACCCAGACAAGCTCCAAAGGCTTGTCATGCTGAGTGCCAGGAAGCACTTCCAATGAGTCAGGGCTTCCGTGAGCCACCTCGGAATTGAGATTTATTTTTGGCTTTTCAGTACAAGATGCTGTGGGATTGTCTGACTTAAGTGCTCTTTGCCAGCATGCTCTGTTTAAAAGTACTGGTGGAGGGCAGTAGATACATTTATTTATCTCTCTGCATTTATTTTCTTTTAGGAATATATCTAATAAAAGTTGTAGTTAATAGAATGACAGTAATTTCCCCCACTGGGGCCAGAGGGTGAGGGTGGCTGGATGGGGCACAGCAATTACAGCTGCTGTTAGGTGGAAGGGCTGATACAGGATGGGAGCAGGGCTGGGGTACGTGAAGGAAATCTTAATGGTGAACTTCCTCTGGCTGATTACTGCTGCCTTCATTAACATTTTCACACTTGGCTGGCTAGCAAATGAGGAGAAGGGCTTTCTGTACTGCTGGATTTATAGTGCTCTGATCTGCTCCAGAGCTTGGGGTGTGCCAGAGGTCTGCACCCTCACCCTGTGCTGGGCTCGTGCTTAGGCAGAAGGGCTTGTCTGCCTTTTATGGAAGGGAAAGAAAGAAAGTGGGTGTTTTGTGAGTATTTCTAGTGAAAATTTGTATTGGTGATGAGCTGGTTCTGAACAAAACAAAGGAATACCATGCAGATACCATTTCCCTTAATTTAGAATTAGGCTGTGACACGAAATTCCTACTTTCTAGCTGCATCCTGTGCCAAGTTCAGAATGGGTTTGAGCTGGTTTTAATGTTTGGGGTTTTTTTAATCTGTTATTGCCTAAACTCTGGAGCTTTTGAGTAGCACAAGGAGGATACAGCTGTATATCCACTGTGAAAGACCATAGACTCTTAAAGCTTGTTGCCACAGATGATGCAGCAGCCATGGAAGGTGCTGGCCAGCACATCACACTGCAGGTCAAGAACATGCCTTGTCTCTTTTCCCCAGCCTTGTCACGGCCTGGCTTACTCCTGCTGGCAGATTTGCTGCTGGAGCTCTCCACGCCAGCAGTGTGAAAACGTTTTCTTGATGAAATTGTGGGCTCTCAAGTGCAAGGTGACATTGGGGTAGATATTCCCCTTCCTTGGGTGAGGGATACTCTTGTACAGTGGCTTCTCAAAAGGTTTCAAATGGAGGGGAAAACCTGCATCTGGATTGGGATGCCCTCAGAGATGAGCATAGCAACCTGTTCCATATTTATTGTGGGCAACAATTTGACTAAAGGAGAATTTAGATTAATAACATTCAGCCTGGAGAAGTAATTTCCTTTGAGAAAACGATTTACATGCACTCTGCCAAAAAGAGCTGTCACCGTGTGCTCTCGTCGTGTCAGCTCCAATAATGAAGTTGGAAATAACATGGGAGGTTAATAGGTCCTACTTATCTCCTTAGCGCTGGAAAGGAAGATTTACAGTGTGAGCCTGGTTTGCATATTTCCATTGGAAATGGGAAGGTTTTTCCCAGCTGAGATTGATGTGCCGTGGTGGTTACAGGGTGCCTGCTCTGCTGCTCACAGCTGAGGCAGTAAATCCCCTCCATGCCAGGGATGCTGGAGGGAGACACCTTTCCCGGGGTGCCTGGCCAGGCCTGACTGAGGGAGGTGCCCGTGCAAGCATTGTTTTACCCAGCTAGCTCTCCTCTAAGCCTAGATGTTCATGGAGATGTGGCTGGCACATGGTGGTAAGGCAGGCTGAAGCCTGGTGGGTTTTCCCCAGGAACTGGCTGTGGCGTGCAAACGGGAAGGTCATGGAGGGAGGAAGCACAGCGTGGAGCACACCTCCATATCCTCCTGAGCCACTGTTTGTGTGACAGCATCCTCCCAGCGCACATTAGAGTGTGTTTTATCCTGCCTTAACCCCAGGGAAGGTGAGCTAGGTGATGGTCCGTGGGGCTGGGAGCTGCCAGGCTCTGCTGGTGTGTTTGCCAGGACCTGCTCCTTTAATCAGGAATGGTAATGACCTTGCGATGGCTGGCGAGGAGCTGGAGGCTCTCGGTGAGGCTGCGAGTCTCTGGAGCAGCCTCTGTCCCTGCACCTTCTCCCCTCCTCGCCTCGCTGACGTCGGGCAGGAGGGGCAGGCAGGGGCCTCTGGCAGCCCTGTCACTTCGCATTACACTTGGTACAGTCCCTGCGGACCCGTGGCACGGTATGGGCTACTGCAGGAGCTGCTTCCTTTCAAACAGCAGAGCTGTCTGTGACTTACAGGAGAACAAAAAAAGCTCTCCCGTTCTGCTGCTGCTCTCCTCCCCTCCCTTAGCTCTTTAGAAAAGAGCTCTGGAGCTGCTCTTCTCTCCCCACAGGTCTGTGTTTGGGTCCTCAGCAGGTTGTTGGGCACTTCCACACTGGGAGTGAAGCAGACTTTCTAAAATGAAAATAAGATCTCTTGCTCTCTAGTGTAAGTCACCCAGTGCACTGGAGCCTGCTAAAGAGTGACTCTGAAAGGGATAGAATTCTTAATAGATGTTCTGTCTAGCACAAACTGTAAAATATTCATTTAAGTTGGTTATTTCCCATTACTGAGTAAGTGCAAGAAGAATTAACTTTCTGAACAGCTTAAGGTACAATTCAGTAATAACCTGAGCCATTTAATGAATGAAATATTTAACATAATTTGCATACATTAAGTGATGGGATACAGAGTATAACAAATGTAACTCTGAGGACACCCAGGAGAGGAAAATAAGAGGTAAACCTTGGTGCCTTCCTCCATAAAAGTAGAGAGAGCGCTTTAACAGGCATGAGGTGACCAAGCAATTTGTTCTCAGCAGGTCACTTCAGGAGGAGGTAGCTCTGGATTTGCATGTCCCCAGAAATGCTGTTCATAATCACAACAGTGGCAGGGCTGGATTCTCAGTTATGCCCAGTTAATATGGGGCTTTCAAGTAGTTTTCCCGAACTTAAGTGCACTTTAATTCATTAAATCCTCCTTTTTCTTCTTCTCTGTAAGTGACCACCCTTCAGGAAACTGTATATTGAAATTGAGAGTCCCAGGGAGTGTGTATCTCTAAATGTCTTGGGTAGGGTGACTGAGTCCTGGGGAGCACAGGGTGGACTGAAGGTGACCAGTGTGGCACATGGTGATCCAGATACAGCAGCACTGTTGCCTCCTCTGAAGGCTCTGTAATCTTCCTTGACTTCTTCCTCCCAGCCTGACTCTTCCCTCTCTTCTCTGCCATGCTGAGCAGAGCTGTCTGTTCTGCATGTACTGATGCTCTTGAGGGTCTGGGATCACCTGGAGGTGATGCTGTTACTGCAGACCCTCACCAATCGTAGGAAGAATGCATCTTTCTCTTCCAATCCGCGTTACTCTGCTTCCCCCACCCCCACGCACTCTTGTCACTCAGATCATGTGCCCAGTTTGCAGTTCATTTAGGTCTCCACTGGTTTGCCAGCCTGTCTGATCCTCCCCTGTAAATTTCTTGTGTCACATCCCAATGCCACCTTCTCTGTGCTTGCCTTCTGGGTCCTTGGTGGATCTGAAGCAGTCAAGGCTGTAGGCTGAGAACTTTGAGTATGAAAGGGGTCAGACAGGGGATCCCCATGCAGCTGGGAGTGCAGAGCTCCTCAGTGCCAAAACTGACTGTCAAGAACTTGAAATGCTTAAAGGGACAGAGGAACAGAGCAATTCTGAAACACACCCCTTCCTTTGTTAAACCAGATTTGGGCTGGAGAAGGTATACATTTTTAAATATGTTATGAAACAAGCCTGAGACAGATGTGGGTGAGCACTGGAGGTCACTCTGGGAGGCTGGATTTGGGCTGCCCAAAAAGAGGGAGGGTTGTTTTCATCCCTGCTGTCCATTGCCTTGACAGCACATTAAAGTCAATATTACCCTAAAATCGTTCTGCTTTCATAACAGGCAATTTTGTTTGTGTTGAAAAGGCTTTGTTTGATTTCTGGAGCCATTCATTACAGGATCAAGGCTGCAAATTGGAGCCAATTAGGTCTAAGAGCTGCTTTTAAAAAGCTTTTTCCAAATGCCAAGAGCTTGAAGGTTAAAATGCAGCAAACAAAGCATCCAGCCCCACACATGGGGAACCTGTGCTGGGGTGCTGGGTACCACCAGGGCCAGCATCTCCCTCACCAGGGCTGCATCCGTGGCAGGAGCTGGTGGCTGCAGTCGCACCGTGTGCAGGGACTCACCCTTCTGCTATATTTAGCAAGAAATGCATCAGCATCCCTTTTCCTCCCTGAATTCCCTCTGGGAAAGGAGCTAGTAAATAGCTGTTGCACTAAAAATAACACCTGTGCCAGCCCCCGGCAGCCTCCTCCCAGCTCCCACCCCCTCCCTGGAGCAGATGTGTGGATTTAGGGTGATTTTCATTTTTAGAAAAAGGCAGAAATCAGCCACTTAAAAATGTAAAGACCATGAAACTGCCTGGAATGCTTAACCTTTGGAAAACATTGTTAGTGCTCCCAGACATCTCCTCTGTTTCATAGGAGATGAGGCAGCCTCGGCACAGCCTGCAGTCATTTTCCAGCCGTTGCTGGCAGCTGGAAGGTGACTGGGATTGTGCAGGCAGCTCTGGGAGCACACATGCCTTGCTCTCTGCCCAGGGAACATGGGCATTGTCCCCAGTTTTACACCAGCCTGCTGGCTGACTCCTTTCCCAGGAGAAATCCTGGGCAGTTTGCTGCCCTGGTGCTGCTCAGCATTGCAAAGGGCATTTACCACACAAATAATGCCCTTTTTTTCCTTGTCTTTTTTCCCCCCTTGTTCTTTTTTCCTTAAGTGATTTCTTGAAAGTGAGGCATGAGTAAACTCTCAGAAGTCTGGAAATATCTTGCCAAGAATTGATGGTTCCCTGGTGCTGCTCTCCTTTGTGTTTTGTTTCTAAAGCTCAGGTGACAGGAGGAGGAAGGACTTAAGCTGTGAACACCTAGGATGAGGGAAGAGAGCTCCACAACACAAATGGCTCAAGTCTTACTTTACCTGGGTTGTGTAATGGGACCACATTCAATGCTTTAGGTAATAATACCAACAACCTTGAAAGGTCTCTTGTATCCTGTGACAGCCTAAATTTTGGTGGAGGTTTACTTGGATGAATTGGGTGGATGTTTAGGGAACAGAACAAATACTTGCTGGCATTTGGTGTTGCTTACACAACCAGATGATGAAGAGAACCAGCAGCAGGAGACTGTAAACTCCATTGTATTGTCTCTGGAAAGGTTTGTGGTGATTGTTGGGTCCTAGAAATAGGATTTTGGAGCTTTGTCACCACAGTTAACTGGAGGGTTTTCAGGTCCAAGCACTGGGGTGACCCAAAGAGGCTTTAATGAACAGGCACTGCAGTGTGCCTCACTGCAGGCTGCATGGCAGTGAGCTCTCCTTTCTGCCAATAGCTCTGTGGCCTGGAAGTAATGAGCAATTAATTATATAAATATTTGAATAATGCTTTTTCTGGCTGCCTCTGCTTGTTTACTCCTGGATTTGATGTTGGTCCTTCCTCCATTTAGATTTATTTAATGGAGCAATCCAAGATTCTGGACTCTTGAAACAGATCAGCATCATGTGAGGGGATGGATGTACCCCTGGGAAGGAGTGAAAGCCATTAGTCTCTCATAGAGCTCTGTTCTGTTGGGATCTTGGATCCTTAATGAAACACTTGGGAATTTCATCAGCACACTGCACCACTTCATTTCAAACTCTTTTAGTAAACTTTCCTCCTCCTGGCTGTGCTCAGGCGTGGGGCTGTGGATGCTCCAGGCTCCTTTGGTGCAGTTTGACCTGTTGCCAAGTGCAGAACTGTAAGAGTTGTTACAGGAGTGATGATGAGTGGCATTGGTAGCTTCTGTAAGAGTACGTGTTGTTTACACAAGGATCCAGGGGCACTGTGCAGTACTTCCAGAGCAGTGTGGAGCTGTGAGAGTCTTGTCTGTGTACAGCACAAGTGGACTGAAACCCTCAAGTAATCACCTAAGGAAAAGTGGCTCTCTGTTCAGGTGGATCATCAGTAGCAGAGATCCTGGCACTGGGAAAGCAGCAGAAGCATGAAAGCAGCAGCACTGAGGACTCCCTTTGACACTGGTTAAGGTCTAGGGGGGGGAGCTCACTGCAGGACAGTGCAGCTTCAACTGGGAAAGGAGAGTGTCCCAGTTACTGCTATTGCCAGAATCCCATGCTTTGTGGTGCTCAGCCTGACCAGCACAGTCATTCAAACACAGCTTTTGTCATGATTTAGTATGTATCTTTTAAGAAGGATTTTAATTCCCTGTTTGAAATAAGAAAAGGCCATAAATCACAGACAGAATCTTTTAACATTTAGAGTTTTAAATGAATTCCTGTTGAGAGTCTCTTAAGCCAGATTTATATCTGGTTCTGCATTGAACTGTGTCGTTATGTGGGGCTGAAAAACTCTTACAAAATTAGGCATAATGCAAAAACATGCTGAAAAGACAGTTCTACAGGGCTGTGGAACATTATTATGTTAGAGAATATTGGAGTGAGGAATATGCAGAAGGGGCAATTACCATGGATAGTTTCCCTTTAATGAACCTTGCACAGTTCCTTGGTGAAGGGTTTGCTGCTGTCTCCTTGCAGGAAAAGGCAAATTGAAAAAGCACTGATATTTTCACCTCATGTGGTGACAGACAGCAGCTCCCACCTTTCTTTAATTCCCAGGGTTTAGCCCAAGGTCATTTAAAGGAAAGAATAATAATAATAACATAATGGTGTAATGATCAGTGGGTGTTTTCCAGTAACTAAAGATTGGGCATTATTTGATACTGCTCTGTTTTACTGACTATCCTTCAGTTTGGGACTTAAATGGAAGATAAAATCTATCCTAATCCCATTAGGCCCTGGCTGATTCAAGGTCTGACTTTGCTAATACTTGCAGCTAAGGGTACCTCTGAGGCAAGCAGTTCAGGACAGCCATTGCTAAGTGTGTTTGGGCAGAGTTATGGTCCTGCTGTTATAAAGACCTATTGCAGAGCTCAGTTTACTCTTGTCTGTGTGTGGCTGGCAGGTGAAATTGCTGAGCAGATCTTGTACAACTCTGGGTCTGTTAACTGCCACTTATTCATGTGATTGGGGTTTTTTTTTATTTCCTCTTTTTCATGTGTTTCAGAGAAAATTATTTATTGTCTTAATCCAGTTCCTTCACACCAGGTTTAGCCTTGCAAATGAAGCATTTATGCTGTCTTCAACTTCTATGAAGTAGCAAGCAGGGTGGTAAGGGCTAGCTTCTCTGAGCCCTGCTGATGCTGACCTGGAGGAAATGCCTCAGTTCAGCTGAGCATTACAAATCCCTACAGCTCACTCAGTCAGTGTTTGTTACGAGAAGGAAAACAATTTCCAGCAGCTTCTCAGATAGACATTTTAGTGGCAGGTGTAGCAGAGTGGGCTGAAGTCCTGTGTGCTGGAAGATCATCTGTGAATGAGGTCTAAATGGGGTCGTGTGAAGCAATCATTAGCTATAAATTACCAGTGGAGAGCCTCTGGATTTGCTGGGATGCAGGAGAGCAGTCACTAGGGATGCTCTGGGGCACCTTTGGAGAGATGAAGTTCTCCATTTCTGTAAAAGCTGCTTGGAATTGTTTAGGTGGAAGTGTGAGACCTGGTGTGGCTCAGATGTGGATGATCTCGGCTCCACGTCTGACTCTCTTTTCTTCTGTTTTCCCCCTTGTGCACTCCTGTCTCTCTCTGTAAGTTTCCTTTGGGAATGTGCCCGAGCCTGCCTGAGGCTGGTTTTCCTCTTGTGCTGAGGGAGCTGTTGGTTTGGCTCTTGCACTCCTCTAACCTCAGGAGTGGAACCAAGCAGCTGGAGTGCCAGAGCTAGAGGAGCTGGAGCCCTTGTGTCAGTGCCCTGGGTGGGTGCTGCCCCAGCACTGCTGCCAGACACCTTCATGGGCAGAGGACTTGATCAGCTGTGGGAGCCCAGGATTGCTAAATGTCACCCTATAATGTCTAATTAGGGTTGCAGTTTGAAGGTATCATGTACTTTAATTGAAAACTGTAAGAGTAATCTATTCCTTTTTTTTCTGTTAAATTAATAGCATGGACCTTTAGCAGACTGTTAGTAAGACTCAGCTATTAATGAAGACATCCCAGGGCCTGCAATCCAGGCATTCCTCACCTTGCCTAACGCAGAGAAACAGCACCTGCACCTCCCCAGCCAAAGGCACTTTCCAGGCAGTGGCTTTATTCCTCTGCAGTGCTGCTTAGCAGTTCCAGGGCTGCCAGGGCACCTCTTCTGTGAGATTTAAACCCTGCAGAGGTCCTTTCTGTAGGGTGAGACTGGGTGCAGGTCATCTGCTGCTTTCTGGCAAAGCAAGGGAAAGCAGGAAACACTTTGGGCCCCTAAAATTGTCTTTGTCACCCATTAGGGTAACAGAGCAAGTGATCTGGCTTAAGCTATCTAATGGTATTTTCCTGGCAGGAAACAAGTGCCTCTGCTGTGTGCAAGCACCATGGTAATGGGGATGAGCTCTACCCCTCTGTCCCCTTGTCCTTGTGGGTGAATGTCACTAGGTCACGTTCACTGGTCCCAGGTTCTGGTAGCAAATCTTTTGTTCCCCTCTTTGCTCATCCTCTCTCCCTCTCCTAGTGCTTTGCCACTTCCCAGGGGGACACGTGGTAGCAGTGGAGGCTGGGGAAAGCTGGAATATTTATCACTCTGTCCTACACAGAGGCTCTACGACAGCTTCTGCAAAACAAATCTCCTGTAAGACCCTTCTGGAGCATGGTTTGGCTGATGGCTTCAGGAAGAAAGAAGCCTTTTCTTCCCCAGGTGACTAGCTGGAAGCTATGGTGCTGACAGCTCAGGAGCCACCAGAGCCTGGTGACTTGTGGGTTTTGTCTGCCATAAAAGGGGCATCTGGAAACCAGCCCTTGGCTAGGGGAGCTGTGGTGCTCTGGTGGTGGAGCAGAGGGTGAAGAGGAGCACCCTTGTGTGGGTGCTGCCAGGCACCTGATGGAGAAGGACATCTCCAGGGGAGAGCATTGCTCCGGGAGGGAGGATGCTCAGGGGAGGAGTGTCAGGAATGCAGGGATCCACATTTCCTTGTCCCTGCAGAGGAAGAATTTGCATCAGCTCTGAGGAGATGAAGGTTGAGTCCCACTGAGGCAGAGGGACCCTGTTACCATTTGGATCTCTCTCCCTGCAGGTGCCAAGGAAGCAGGGACCAATGCTGTGTTTAGTTGCAGAGGGGCTTTGGTGCACAGCAGCCCCTGGGTGCTCCATGACTGTAAATGATTCAATTAGTTAGCTGCAGATATTGATATTAAATCCTAGCTTCCTTCCAATTAGATAGAACATTAGTTGGTGTACCCTTACTCAATTAGAAAAGTACATTTTAAATGGAGTTTTAATTTGTTTTTGTCTTTAATTCCATAGCCATGGAAGAGGCAGTGCAGGCTCTGGAGAGCTTGTCTGTAGGTATCTTATGTCAGTCACCGACTGGGCCAGTGTCAAGCCACCCTGCTTCTCTCAGCAGAGCTATTGGGGACAATTCTTGAGAGTCCTGCCAAGGGGCAGCTGCTCCTATGGGACTGGGCAGGTTTTTGGAAGAAAATTCCTGGCATGCTTTGGAAAACCAAAACCTTGCAAGACTGGCCTGAGAACCTGCTCTGACCTGGCAAATGCAGCACTACAAGGTTGGAGTGAATGGGGGTGGGTCTCTTCTCCTGGGTTACCTGTGACAGGACAAGAGCAAATGGTCTCAGGTTGCACCAGAGGAGGTTTCTATTGGATGTTAGGAAAAAATTATTCCCTGCAAGAGTTGTTAAGTCTAGGCCTAGGCTGGCCAGGGAGGTGGAGTTGTCACCAGCCCTGGAGGGCTTTAAGAAACATCTAGTGGCATGGGGGTGATAGGTTGATGGTTGGACTTGATGAGCTTAGAGGTCTCTTCCAACCTGAATGATTCTGTGTGGCTGAGGGATGTCAGTAAAGCCATGGCCACATTTGGGTTTATTCTCACTCAGCTTCAGAGGGTGTGGAGTGACGTGTTTGCTTTAGAAAGCCACAGATAGGTAACATTTCAAGACTAAAGCAAAGGCACTGCCTGCCAAAGGAAATGAACCCCTTTGGTTTGAAGGTTCTTCGTTGTTCACACGTGTTCGTCAGCCTGGCAGCAGCCTGACTCACCTTTCTCTGCTGGTTACTCCGAAGCTGTGTTTGCTTTTCTCTTACTCCTGGTTTCTCCCCAGCTCCCCGAGCGACCTCCCTTTCGATGCGCTGTTGCTATTTTAGGCTGAACAACAGGACAAATGAAATGGCATTGCAATTTTTGTTCCAGTGATGCTAAACAAGGTAGTAAGAACTTGCTCTGTGTGGCTTTCAGGTCAGTTTATGGTTGTAACACTCAGAATATTAATGGCTGTGGGAGTGAGGATGGCTGGAAAATGAAAACTGCTTGATCCCAGCTGAGAAGATGCTGCATAATCAACATGAATTTGTATTTGATTTCAGAATGGAAGGACAATAAGGAAGTGATGGGCTGGAATTTGTCTTTATAGCAGCAAGGACTTGGAGATTTCCTAGGAGATTTCCTAAGGGAATAAATGTGCTTGCTTAAAAGATTGCAGCTTTATTAACTCTGTGATATAAACCCAGAGATGTGCCCAAACTTTCCTGCTTTCTCTGAAAACATGCATATATTTCAAGCTTATTAATTTGGATGTCTATAATTCATACAAAGTAATAACTTGAAATTGAGACTTCTTAAAGTAACAATTTATTAGTGTGAGACAAGAGAAGTGGCCTGAGCTACCTGGCAGGGGGAACCCTGTCTGGGTTCCAGTTCCTCCCTTTCGAGAGGTTGGGTGGGAATTGCTGAGCCCCTGACAGAGACAGAGGTGAGCTGGGAGGACCCTGGCTTGATTCAGCCCCAGCTTGTCAGACACTGCCTGTCCTCCACATGCCTTCACAGCTGGGTGGGATGCTCCATTGCACAGCCTCAGTGGGAAATGTGACCCCAGCTGCATCCTGAGTGTGTGTCCTGTGTGAGAGCGTTCCCTTGCATCTCCTCCAGGTTCAGCTCAGATACAGAGACTCTCTCCTCCCACGCAGGGTTGCTCATGGAGAATTTCAGAGCTTTACATAACTTTTTTCTTCCAGATGAAGTGTGTTCCACTGTGAGTCCTTCTCCTTGGAGCAGGACAGAGTCTGCAGCTTTCCTGTGCCTGGGATGGGTAACAGGTCTCTCGAGCACTGCTGCTGTGTTGGATCCCTGCCTGCTGCTCCATTCCCTGATCCGTGATGATGTCCTCTTCAGCTCCTGTACAGGCTGCTGTGCGGCACACAGCAAGGAGTGCTCTGCAGTGAGCTGCTCCCAGCTGCTCTTTGTCCCAGGCTGCCAGGAGCAGCTCTTCCTCTCCAGGGCAGCTGGGACCAGGGAGGGTGAGGTGAGGCCAGCTGCTCTGCTGCAGCTCTGGGGGCTGATGTGCCCTCGTTAAATATTGAAGCAGCTGAGGAGCTGCAGTCACGCAGTGTTGGGTGGAAGGGTGATGCTGGCTCTCCTGCCACCACTGCCCATCAGCCTGGACCCTTGGTGCAGCACCCAGAGCTGGTCACAGCTGCTGTTCATTCCTCTGCGGGGTTCACAGGAGGCTTCACAACACAACCCCTGCTCAGGGCTCTTGGGGACACACTGGAAAAGCAATGGGAATGGCTTTGGTGGCATTCATCTAGAGGCACTATAGCCCTCATGCATCCTGGCTAATGCAGTTAGCTTGGCTTTGCAGCTGACAGCTCTTTGATGCATTTGAACTAATAATCTTATCAAATGGGGGAATGCAAAATAAAAATAAGTGTTCATTTACATAAAATGCTTTCAGCCTGGGCAAGAGAACGTAAATTAAACCGCTGAATTATATGTCCAAGTTTGGGATAAAAAACAACTTGTGTGATTTTAATGTTAAATTATCTAATTGCTTTAAGGGATGCTTCCATTAGCAGATCAAATTAAGGCTTTTTTCCTCACTGGTGTCTGATAAGCTATGAATGTAGGGCCCAGTCCTGCAGGACTCTGCTCAGGGGGTAAGCCATGCTCTGAGCATCACCCTGACTGGAGGCATGGTCAGAAACAGAGCTGGCTCTGCACAGCTCCCAGCACCTCAGCCTTTCCTGGCCATGCTTACTCAGTTTGCTGGCTGATGTTGTTTCCCAAGCAGGGCTTAGGAGGGGCATGAGGCTGGATGGAACATCCCAGCCAAGGAGCTGCTGGCCTTGCTGTGCAGTGCCCTCAGAGATGCTCCTGGGTGGCCTCGGGGTCCCCTGAGCAGTGCCTCGGGGCACTCGCTGCTGGTGAGGAGCTGGGTGTTCGTGGCCAGCACGTGTATCCATCCTTTCCTGTGCTGGCTTTCTAATTAAACAGCAGAGCCCAGGACAGAGCTGGGGCTGCAGAGGCTGCCTCTGTCTGTCTGACCTTGCTGGGGCCATGCTGCCTTTTGTTTGTAATCTCGGGCAAGAAGCAATGGGAAAAGGGTTTGATAGGAGACAAAAGCAAACAATAGCCTCGCTGCAAAGATACAATGAATGGGATGTAATTGAATTTTTTGGTGGAGACATTGATTTGACCCTGTAAGAGAGACAGAGTGAATCATTAGGGGAATTAACAGGCATTAAAATGCAGGGTTTTTTTATCAGAGGGCTTTTATTGTGCCTACAGTTTTGTTTTTAATTATTTAATGACTTTGTGTCTTCTGGTGATAAATCTATTTCTTCCCCCTTTTTCAGAAGGGAAAGGGTTGTTGGTATGGCAAAGGGGCACATGTCCCTCAGCTGAGGAATGTCACCTCTTGGCTCACAGCCCTGCTTGTGCCCCAAGCACAGACAAGTGCATGCTTCAAAAAAGCATCTCTTGATGGTGAGACATCAGCACTAGTCTGACCACTCTGCTGGGCCCCTTCAGATTTATTTCTCCAATCTGCATACAGCAAAAACTCTGTAGGAGTTAATTCATGGCCAGAAGCTGTGTGGGATAGTGTTTGGGGAGGAAGATTTCCACCTTTGAGCTGCATGGTCCGGGTTTGACCATGGATTTTTGGAGTGTTGACTGTACCCAACTGCATCTCCTTCTCTGCTGCCTGTGCCTCCCATGCTTTTCAGAAACCACACCATGCATTTTTACCTTGCACAGGAAGACCTTTGCTTGGCACCCTGGGACAGGCTCTCCTGCTTCTTGTGCCTGCTGCACACAGCTCTCCTGTCTGCTTCCCTTGGAAAACCAGCATTTCACTGTGTAGCACCAGTTTAGGGTACACCCAGGATGTGCCTGTCACTGCAAACTTGCCTTTTCCCATGGTTTTGTGTGTGTGTGTGTGCATCACTGAGTCATATTTCTGGCAGCTCTGCTCCAGTCTGAGGTGGCAGACAGAGATGATTCTCACTGAGCCTGGGTGCTTAGGCCGTGACAGAAGCTGGCTCACAGGTGTCAAACCACACAGAAGTGTTCTGCTGGCTTCTCCCTGGAATGCTGTGGGGCTGTGTGTCCAGGCTGGCCAGCAGCTGTGGCAGCAGCTGTCCCCACACCAAACCTGCTTTTTGGATGCTGCCTGCCTGGTTTTGGCCTCCCCGTTTCCATGCCAGTCCTTGTAATCCTGAGTACTTGGGGCACGGGAGGCAGCAGGGAGGATTGGCTGTCTTTTTGCTGTACATGTTAATTTATAGCAGTGCCATGAGCTAGATTTTCCTTGTTATCCAAGGTATTTCCTCTGGAGGAGGGAAATCAGGCTGTAAATATGTCATTAAGCAGAAAGCCTGGGGGAGCTTCAGTGCTAGTTGATACGGATCCTTCTTTTATCCTGTTAGAAGAATTGAGTTATGTCTTTTGAGTTGTCTGAAGATCCAACGTGGAGCCTGGATGGAGCCATGGCTTTCTGTACGACAGCAGCAGGGGCCAGAGCTGCCCAGACATCTCAGTAACACGTGTGTGCTTCCTGGGCTGCCCACGTGCCTGCAGCATCCCTCTGCAACTTAGTCTTTGGTCTGCCCAAAGAGCAAGGCTAGCAGCTTGCAAACACATGTTCTGCCTCCAAAGGGAGCATCTCCATGCTGCAGCTCCTCCTCAAAGTGAAGAGTTTGAGCAGGGCACAGGCTGTTTGGAAGGAATGAAGTCAACAAGCCTTGGGTAAGGCTGGTGTTCACTCACCTGGAATACTCTGTTTCTGTGCTGTAGTAATACACTCATTCAGCCATGAGAAGTTAAAAATTGCTTTATTCTCCTTGTGGAAAGTTGAATTTTAGCAGGGGTAGGCAAAATCCCATGCTAATCTGAAGCTCAGGAAGCCTACCCATTTCGGCAGGATTGTGAGGGTGAGTCAGAGGGGTCAGTCTCTCCCTTGAAGGGATTCTTTTTCCACAAATGCCTGCTCAGGCAGATTGTTCACCATGAGCATCCAGGGCACTTGGTGTTAGAGAGTTTAGAGAGATGACTCCTGGGCATGTGCTGGTGCTTGTCCCTTGGTGTCTCCAAAGCTCATCTCGCTGCCAGGTGATGCAGATTTAGTCTGAAAAGGATGTAACTTGGGGTGGGAATAAAATTCTGCAGACTGCAGCACATTTGGTGGAAGTACTATACTGGCTTTAAAATGGGGGAAAAAATCAGAGGTCTTGTCTTGTGTTTTCTGAAGAATTTCAGTTGCAGAGTATTTTTTATGTATATATGCAAAAGTTTAGTAGTTGGCTCCCACCCTGTGTCAAAGCCATGGGTGGCTCCTGCAAGGAGCTACGGGTGATGCCTCCCCAGAGCTCAGTGGAGATCTGGGGCCAGACCTTCTTGGCTGTACAGTGTCTGATTTTTGGCACTGGTGTCTGCTTCAGCTGCAGCTCCTGTAAGAGGGCAGAGATTAACATGTTCTCTGGGAAGGTCATGAGCATAGATGCTGTGCCAGTGTCCCAGTGGAGAGCTGCAGCATGCTAGTTTGATACTGATTTTTAGGCAGCAATTAGCCAGAAATTCCAAAGAGCTGTTGGTGGAGCTGCTTGTCTCTGCTTGTCCTCCTCCTGGCTGGTGCAGGAGTGGTGCTGCCACAGCCACTGCTCAGATGCAGTGAAGGCTGCGCCGGTGCATTCTGGGAGACTTTATTTGCAGTGTAAACATGTTGGTCAGGAGTCATTAATATGACATTCACACAACTCTAATAAAGTACATAACACGGAGATCTGGCACTGCTGCAATACCCAGGGGACAGTAAGTATGAGTCTTAAAACCAAGAGTATTGGAAACAAGATATTTTTACGTCTCGTTTGGGAGTAATATAATTGCATTTTGTGGCTCTAGCAGATGCTTGGGCCAGCTGGTTGGAGAGCACTGTGGATTTTTTTTTAGCTTTGGTACTACAGAGCTACAACCCTTATATAGAACTATCTTTAAAAAGAGGGAGGGGGGCAATAATCTGGTGGAGAGAGCCATTTCTTGTGTGCGTCACCTTCGACAGCACAGCCTGGAGACACTTCTGTTGCAGCAGCTCTGGAGATTAAACTGCACATGGGCTCGAGGTCTAATTCCAGGCAATTGAACATTCAAAGCAGCTTCACTGACCTTTCTGCAGAGCTTTTGCTGTTGCAGGTCCCTCTGAGAGGGAGACTCTGGACCTAGCTGGGAGGCAGTTTTTGGAAGAGAACCATCAAAAAGCTACATGTTTCTGAGTATATCTTTGCAAAAGGAGGGAAGGAAACCCTTGTGTCCATCAGCCTGTGGACTGTGGCCTTGGGGACCTTTGGCCATCCCTAAGTGTTGATTGGTGCTGATGCAGTGGCAGAAGCCATCGTGGTTAGCGACAGTCACTGGTCCTGCATCTCTGGTCTTTGCCAGGGCTGCCAGCAGTGCTCAGGCTGTCTGTGGTGTGGCCACCCTGGGTTGGTGGCAGGGACACTGATGGATGACCATCCTGGTTTCGGGGTGGGGGAGGAGGTGTTGTAAGCTCTGCCATGAATTATCTCACCGGCGCCAATAATTTCCTGCAAACAAATCGGCTCTGATCTGGGAGTAATCGCCCGTATCATTCCTGCAAGTGGGAGCAATGACTTATGGTGATGTCACCCGCTGCCTTTTTATGGCAACCATTAATAATTCAGTAATTCTCTCTGCAGTGATGCTGTTCTATTTATAAATATTTAATTGAGCTGCCCGTGTCCGTCTTGTCACTGCCCTCCCCTTGGCCTCCTGACGTAACACCAGGCTCTATCAGCAGTGTCTGTGGTGGTCAGTGCTGATGTCTGTCCTTGTCTGCATCTCTTGGTTGTGTTACTTAAGTCTGGCTCTGGAGGTGTGAATCCAAACATTGCCCAAGTGCTCTAGTTCAGCCAGAACCTGATTTCAGTGGCAGGGCTGGAGGGTCCTTGTCTCTGTTGCAAAACTTGTCTGTTATAAAACTTCCCAGTTTCCAGCACAGCCTTGCAAGTAACTCTTTTTTTCTTTCTGTTTCTCTTTCAGGAAATTGCAGCTTATTTAATAACATTTGAAAAGCATGAAGAATGGCTAACAACTTCCCCTAAAACAAGGTAACGTTGCTCTTGCTCCAGCCCATTGACTCCTGGCTGATGACTAGGCTCACTGATCAATGCATTGGCTGCTGAGTGAGAACTCTCAGTCATGCTTGGTGGCTTGTGACACCAAACTCTCATTAATTGACTTAATGAGCATTTTATTGAATGAAATCAGATTGATTAAAAATGGAACAGCTGCAGCCTTGACAGGTTAAAGTTTTAACCCAGTTTTTCAGGGTTTAATTGTATCCCTTCAGAGGAGTGGCTTTGAAAGCCATTGAGCAATCTATCCCGAGAGTGCTCCCTGCAGCCTCCCCGCTCCAGCGCAGGGAACGGTGCGGAGCCGTCCCCGTGCTCCTTGTTTAACGGCAGGCACAGGCATTGTTTGCCTTTCAGTGTTTTTCTTGCTGGGGTTAAGTGTTTGGTGGTGAGGAGATCCCCAAAAGCTGCATTAACAGATGTGTTTGCAGTTTATTATTCAGTAAATGTCATGTCTTCTTCGTGCTGCCATAAATGTTTAACTCCTCCGTCCCCTGGGAAGTGAGACTGAGGGTGTTTTCCTGCCATTTCAGGCTCTGAGTTTTCACTATGTTTCACTAACACAAAACAGCTCTTACTTGATAATGCTGTGAGTGCTTCCCCCCTGTCCCCCCAATCCACCTCTTTCCTGTTGAGAGGGGCAGGGTGTTGGAGGGACCAAGGTGAGAGAAAAGCCTTTTTGAGCATCCCTCATCCTGTCACCATCCCCCACTCTGAGCCCTGGTGCTTGGAGTGTCCTGCACAGCTTGGTGCTGCCTCTGGCATCATCTTCCTCCATGATTAGTAAGGGCAGAAATCAGTGAGGCCCGAGGGACAGCCCTGACCCTAATGAATAGTCCTAACCCAGAGGGCCCTTAGCTGGACCTTTCCCACTGATGGCAGCTGAGAGTCTTGCCTTGGTGAGTGCATAACTGCCCTGTTCCACTTCCCTCCCTGGCTGCAGGACAACAGGTAATTTGATCGTGTTGGAGGAAGCTTTTTCCTGACCTGGTAATCCAAGTTTCAGAATTAATGCAAAATAATTCCTTGCTGAACATTTGCCAGATAAGCCTATTAAGTGGTCAGAAAACATATTAACTAGTCTGGGTATACATGGCATCATTAAAGAGACAAGATTAGAAATGCTCTTGTAGCAGAACCTTGTGATTCTAAGAGTTTGGTTTGCTAAAGGCAATGCATGAGAAGAATTCTCTGATTAATATTACAATACCTTCCTCCTGTGTGTTTACACTTGAAAGAAAGGATGTCCCAGGAGACAGAAAGTTGTGATGGCTGCCCAAGGACCTTCTGAAAGCGTTGAGCTTTCTTTTTTTTTTAATATAAAAGTTAGTTGGAAGTGTTAAATGCTGAGTTCATACAATCAGGACTCTTGGTGTTACAGAATTAATGACATCGATCTGGTGCTGAACTGGAACACTCCCTGTTCTTTGTTTGCTGCTGTGGCTGCTGCTGATTTCATCTCAGAAAATGAATAAAAATTAATTGCAGCACTGACACTTAGGGGGTTTCTTAACAAGATGATGTACAGTGTGAAGGGAGAATTGCTGCTAGTTGTGTGCCTGTGGCAGAGGCTGGGCGATGCACTTGGGGAGCTGGCAGTGGTCAGAGCTGCTGGCTGGTGGTGAATGTTGGCCGTGGGGTTTATCTAGCTCCACTCCTTGTTCAGGAGCTGCCACAGACCGGGTGACTGCCCAGGAGCTAGAGCATGAGGTGGCAGAAGAGGGAGAGCTTGTTTTGAGCTGTGCCTGCCATTGCTAAGTGTCATCTCCACTGACAAGTCCCCATGTTTAGAGCAGAGTGCCAGCCAGGTGTTGCTTTGGTCATGGGTGGAGGAGGAACCTTCTTAGGATGCCATTGTGGCTAGCATTAGAGGGGGAAGCTTCTAAAGGTCTCTAAAACTGTTTCTTTATGGAATTTCCTGAATGACTCTAACTGATAAAACCTGCTGATAGAAATATACTGGAATATTATTACCAGAGTCTTCTGAGCTCTCCAGTTTATCAACATCAGTTAACAAGTCCTCCTCACCAGGCATCGACCTTGCTGTTTCCTTGGAATGGTGTTTGCTTCCTTGATGATGTGCCAGATGATCTGCAGCAGGTCCTCCTCTCAGCAGGGCAGGCTGGGGAGGCTTTCTGCTAATGCAGCAGGGCTGAAGGCTCTGACATTTCCAACTTTAAATGCAAATTCTGACGACAAGAAAGAAATGACTTGACATTTGTATATCAAGTAGAACTTAATTGTTCTTTACATTGAAATTTCAATGACAAGAGTGTCTGCCTCAGTCCCAGACCGTTCTGCTAGCTTGAGATGCTTTGCTTATCTGTTTCCACGTGCCTTCTGCAATTATCAGTTGTAGAGGAGTTTAAAAACAGCTTGAGCAGTCTGATGTATCCTCACCTATCTCACCAGTGAGGCTCAGGCAACCAAGACTTGGCTGTACCCAAAAGCTGCAGGATTGGTTTTCCAGCTGGGAATGCAGTTTGGATGCAGTATTGATGCTCTTAGAGCGTTGCATTTCCATTTCTGCTGCATGCACAGCAGAACCAGAGAGGTTTGGGCAGGTGGGCAGCAAGCACCAAGCTCTTGTTTCCTTCCTCATAGAGCCCAGGGATAAATGTTTCCTGGGAGGTGTTTCAGGAGGCTGACACCCTGATCAGCCATCACTCCTACTGATGTGTGAAGCAGCTGGGGAAAATCCCAGATACAGGTTTTTTCAGCCCAGAAACAGCCCAAATGCCATTTTTAGGCAGTGAGACTTGGCAGTGATTAATATTTCTGCAACTAAAAAAGTTGGGTGGCAGCCTGCTCCTGCAAATCAATAGTGATTTACATAGGCTCTGCATGCGTTTGGGGTAATTCAGTTTTACTTCTGCTACCTACTGTGTTATTTTTAGTATTTTAATTCCCCTCTCCTGGCATCAGGAAAACAAGCATTGCTCCTGCTGTAATCGTCAGGGACAGTTGCTGGGCAGCACTTCCCTCCCATGAATCCCCACCTCATAAATCACAGCTCACAACAGCAGCAGCAGCACCAAGCACAGACTGAGCTCCATGGCTGGGAGCGGGATGGGGCTGAGCTCCCTGGGCAGGTCTGGGTGGGATTGGGATGGGCTGAGCTCCCTGGGTGGGAATGGGATGGGACTGAGCTACGTGAGTAGGTCTGGCTGGGAATGGGATGGGCTCATCCTGCTCTCAGGGCTAGGCAGGTGTGATGCCTCACTGCTGAGACCTTGGGGAGCTGGACTCAGCTCAAGCCCTAAGGGCATGCCAGAGGAGCAAACAGCAGAAGCATAAGTAAGCCAGCTTGTTTTCCTCATAGATGTCATAGCTTGGAGAGAGCCATTCTGCCATTTAGTCACCTCAGCTTTTGCTGATGCTGTTGCTAGATCAGGGGATGCAGATTACATTAGACTGCCTGGAAATCACTTCTCCTGATTTGGAAATGCACTCCCAACAAAGGCTGCTTTCCTCTGATACTTCTCTAGCGATTTTTGCTGGCTCCAGAGTTTTGAGGTTTCCTGAGAAATTGGATTTGTTATGTTAAATGTGTCCCCGTGCCGGGGCTCAGCGGAGGGGACTGGCCTGCAATGAGATTTAGAGGGAGCATAGCAGGAAAACCTAATGCAATTATTGTTTCAGCAGAGCTGCTGGAGGGGATGTAGAAGTGAGAAGAAACTCTCCCATCTGCCCTGGAGAGCCTTGCTGCAATCCTGGCCCTCCCCAGTGCTGCTGCCAGGGATGGGGCAGGGCTGGGCTCAGCAGCAATCCACCCCTCCAGCACAGGGACACTGCTGGGGGAGATAGAGCCTGCTGCACAGAGGAGCAGGACAGGTCCCATCCCTGGAGTCTCACCTCCTCCCCATCCTGCTGCCCAGTGCCTTGTTCCCTACCTGTGCAGTGGTCCAGCTGACAAACATGGCTTATCTCAGATATCTTTATTGGGGACATCTTACAGATAAGTTAGGATCTTGCAGTATATTTTATATTAAGTAATTAATAGTAAAATTAATTGAATTATTCAATTTTCATATAAAAATAGGATGATAAATATTCATAACTTTATTAAGGGAATTTCCATTTCCTATGTCATTACAGTGAGATTAACTAAGGTTGGGTTTAAATGAAGATTGGAAACAATTGTGCTTTGGAATTCATTTTGGAGTTAGGTCATTCCCTCAAGAGGTGGCTCTGTGCTAGGAGATGCTGCTGCCAGGATGTCCTGGCATGGGCATGTGTTACAGGAGCTGGAGGCTCCATGTTGAGGAGAAGCTCATGTGAGCTGGAGGTTGTGGAAAGGCTGACCCTGAGCTTGTGATCAATGGCAGGAGTTCTGTTCATCTCCTCTTCTGATTGTCACAAAGGGAAATACTCTTGGAACCTTGTTTAGGCTTCCAAGGCACATTTCAAAGGTACTCCCTGTCCCAGGCAGCTCGCCCTCTCCACAGCCCCAGGACCATCAGCCTCCCTGGTGCACAGTGCCACAATGTTGGGCTTTCTACCCAACTGGAGTCTCTGTTTACATGTTTGGGGTCATGTATGACCTATTTTTCCTTCATCAAAGGCAATGTGTGTGCTGTCAGCTCCTTCTGGCTGGGGATGCTGCTTCACATAATCCCTGCTAAATGTGGCACATCTCTCTTTACACTTTAAAGATTTCATGACTCTCAACACTTTCTTCTGACTGCTCTCAGGATTTCCTACTCCCCCCCCTTCCCCCCCCGAGGATAAACAGTGCAGAGATGGTTTTAAGAAGCATTGATTTATATAGATTTTTAGCTGCTGTGGTCCAGGGGTGTTGAGACACTGTTAATTAATTCCTTGAACAGCTCACTCCCTTTGTCTTGCCCTGACCTAACAGCACAATCACTGGGAGTCATCAGGGTGCCGTGGCCTAGATCAGTTGATGCTCTGCAAGTATTTCACACAAATCCTTCCCTCAGTGATCCAGCCTGGGCAGCAGGTGGGAGCTGGTTCCCTTTTGTATTTAACTGGTGGCCCAGGAGAGCTGCATCACCGTGGGAAATAGCACCAGTCAGCTTGGACAACTGAGGAAAGATCAAGGTGTCAGGGTTGGGAGGATGCTCAGGGTTTCCAAAGCTGCTTGGTGCAAGTCTGTCCCCCATGTCAACTGCATGATCTGGGTCTGAAGGGTGCAAGCCAGGCAAGAGCAGAGCTGCCTTTGGCCTGCTTAGAGCAGGAGAGATGTTGGGTTGGGTTTGTGCTTCCAGGAGGGTTCTGGGGAGGGGGACAGAAGCTTTGGTAGCTATAGCAGAACCCCTCTGGGGATGTCCTTTTCTACACATAGGGCATAGACACTGCAGGGGAGCCTGCAAAACTGGGATTTGTTCTCCCTGTTTTAGACAGCAGCAAAATTAAAGTTTTTGTCGTGTTTTAAAGGCTTTGCCGTTTAATTTATATTCGGGTCCAGTAATGAAGCAGCATCTTTTGTCCAGGAGGTGAGATATGCAAAAATAACCTTTAAGTTGCTCATAATTAACCTTTAATGATATTCTCTCAGTTCTTCCAATCCAGTCTCTGCACTGAAAACAACATACAGAAAGAGTGCTTGAGACTGCTCCTTGCATCTTAATGGCCTGCAAATACCAACTGAGGAAAAATAAACTATTTATTGGGATTGTTTATCAACAAAGTGTTTTTCCTGCAGGGTATGTGTTGCTGAAGGTGGAGGGCTGGGCTGGAGCCAGGTGTCACTGCTTGCTCTGCTGTGCTTGGCCAGCAGCAGTCGGGATGTCTCAGCTCCAGGGAAGAGGTGTGTTGTGTCCAGGGTGGATGCTTCCCTCACACAGTGTGGTGTTTGTGGCAGACAGAGCATGACTGAATCTGCACACTGGTGTGTTAGCAAACGTGTGCTAAATACCTGGAACTGGGGGAGAGTTCTGAGCCCTCTGTGTGCAGAGGAGCCTGGAGCTGAGCATCATGGAGGAGCTGTGGTTTGGATTGAGGAATACAGTGATCTGTGTACCTGCCTGTGTCAGGGGATGAGGAACTGACAGCAGAGGCTGATCTTTGCTAAATGATTTTTCCTTTGGTGCTGAGTAGCAGTGTGTGTAGGTAATGAGCAAGCTTTTATCTCGCCATGGCATGGAGAATCCTTTGCTAACCTGGTGGCTGGCGTGCTTGGCAGGTGCACGTGCTGTCCGTGGGCATGCTGCCAGCCTAGTGCTGCCCTTTGACTGCTCTGAAGGGGCTGTGCTTTCCTTGCATGTTTACAGAAAGGCAAAATTACCCCTTTTTTTCCCTTGCCTTTTTTCCCCTTCCAGAAGGATTGTCACTGTCAGGTGCAGAGGGTGTGTTTTCCCAGTTTGCTGCTGCTGCTTTCCTGGGTTTCACCCAGGGACTGCCACACCCGTGGGATTCCATTTCCATGTGGCTTCCTGTGTTTTCCTGTAGCTGTGTGGTTGGTTTTCCAGCATCTGTACATCCCTGTCCTTGCATTTAGAGGAGAATCTCCAGGGAGACTTCTTATGTGTAATGTAGGAAGAGGGAGCAGAGCTGCAGCTGCCCCATCCTGCTCTCGGTGTGGAGGCTGCCCCACACACACGCTGCAGTCCCACCTGCCCTCTGCCCAGTCCCAGCCTGGAGAGCACTGGGAACAGAGGCTGGGAGCACAGCTACTGGGGCTCAGGTTTTAGGTTTTCCTAGTGCTGAGAAACACAGATTTACAGAAATCTGGCAAAGGCTCTCCTGGAGTTACCCTTGGTTGGCATCCCTGCTAGCATGCTGTAACAATACTTTAATATAATTAAACTTTAAACTCCATGTAGAATCCAGTGGGTAGGCAGATGTACCGGTGTGTTAAACTTTATGTCACTTAAAAATGGTTCTCAAGTACATCAGAGGGAGCCCATCCAGCTGTAAAATTATCTGCTTTATGATGCTGCATCGCAGCTTTGGTCTCTTTGTTTTAATTAGAAATCTACCCTAAATCTCTCACTCTCGGATCACTTCCACCATGCCTTTGTGTTCCCTGTAACTCACTGGCAGTGGGTACAGCAGTGTGATTCTTCTGCCAGGTTTTGGTACAGTTTAAGGTGGGGAGAGAAGGGGAAAGTTTGTTAGTTAGGACTAACCTTTCCCTGTTTTCCATGGCTGATTTGGTGCTGGGTTTCCTTCTTTCTGGCTGTGTTCCCAGGGCTGGGGGGGGCTTGGTGGGGCCAGGGGCTGACCCAAGCTTGCAGGTCCTCCATGGGTGTCTGGAGATCCTGACTGTGCTCTCTCTTGCCTACCACATCACTGCCAGAGGTCATTCCTCTCCTGCCCCACGTCTGCTATGGTGGAGAACTAAAACTTCTTCCATGGTTCAGGAGTTCTTTTTAGTTCTGAGAAATGGCAGTTTTGCCTCAAAATGACTCCGCTTCCCCGGAAAGCATTGGGATTTTCCATCTTCTCCAGTGCACTGTTGTCCTGAACAAGCATCTTGTTCGCTTGCTGCTCAGGTGCCTGTCACTTTTACAAGTGAACAGCAAAAATTTGTCAGCTCTGGCAAGTCTGATGTTCCTCTTGGCTGTGGAGCCATGGTGTGCCATTGGAGTGTTCCTCCTCTGCTGGAGCCAGGGACCACCTGAACTTGGGGAAGCTGCAGGCTGGCAATGTCCATCTCCACAGAAAAAGTCCCATGGTGGCATCTGGATCAGCAGGAAGGTGTTTAGGGGAGAGGTCCCAGTGGATTCCTCAGGATCAGCTGGCACCATCCAGCTCTTCTCCCAGCAGGCAGCACCATCCCTGCCTGTTCTCTGCTGGAGCACATGTGATCCTGCTGCTGCCAGGGATGAGTTGTGCCCATGGTGTTATTTCAGTATTTATTTTATAAATGTCAATGATGAACTAAATTAAGACAAATAAGGCTGTTCTCTCTCTGTTTAATTTACAAAATTTTAATGAGACTAATAACATCTGTACTTGTTCCATCTCTGGGCTGGCTGGAAGACAGTTAGCAGCTCTGACAGCTCTCTGCTCATCTTGTCTTCCGATAATGACTGGAAGTGGAGGACTTTGACACTCGTGGTGTGGAGCCATTTGTGCTTCATCTTCCCCCAGTGGAGAGGCTGGGGGGGCATGCAGACACCAGAAAACCCATCTACACAGGGGAGCTCTATTGTAAAACACGGGTGATGGGGAAATGCATTGTGTTTTGAATTGCAGTGATGGAGATGGGCAAAGGTGGAAGTAGAACCATGGCTCTGGCTTCTGATCTGCAGCACTTGTCCTGGGAAGGGGAGCCATGGTCTGCCACAGTTCATCTGGAGAAGCAGGGAGCCAGAGCTTCCCCTGCCCCAGGGCTCTGCTGGGTTATCAGTGCTTTCTGCTCCCCCTGTAGTCTGCATAGAAGGTTTGTGGATCTGAGGAGCAAAGTGGTGTGTGGAGCCATCCCTGTGCCAGCCCTTGGTGCCCTCTGGAAGGTGACCATTTGGTTCTCGTCCGTTGAGCCTCTTGCACAGCAAATGGGTCATGCAGGGGAGATCTTCTTGCTGGATAAGCAATTAGCTAAAATAAACTACTCAAAGGACAAATTATGCAAGGCTGTTGCTCTGTAGTGAATTAATTGACTTTGGTGTTTGTGGGTTGTTCCTCTGTTTTACTTGACTCTATCTGGCTGAAAGGCTTCTGCATTTCCTCCTGCTCTTGGCTGCCCCAGTGAGTGACCAGGGTGTTAGGAGCTGATTGATGTGGTTACCAGTGAAGGAAGTGCAGTGACAATTAAGAGAACCTTGGTCTGTTTTTCTGAGAGACAGAACTTTTTCCTTCTCTTCAGCTGTCCCTCTTGTCTCCTTGGCTGCTGAGCTGTAACAGTGCTGCTGCACAGGTGCCAGGTCTGAAGGGACCGTTCTGTCCAATGTGACACCGGTGCAGCCTCTGTGTACAACAGATGAGATAAGGAGAGATGGGGCTTTTCTTCAGATTATGGAGTTTATATGGAAGCTAACATTAATCTTGGTTTCTTGCTGATATTAATCATAGTTTGGTCAAGGTTTAGCAAGTGAAACTCGTGCACAGCACTAGCCCAATTACAACTTATAACTCAGTTAAAGTAATTAGATCAAGGCTCTAAGCTTGGCATGTTAAAGCAGATTTTAAATACACTTGGGATTTGGTGTTTGTATCTGATAACTTGTGGGAGGCAGGTGAGAGGAAAAGCAATGTCCCTGGTTGGATTAGAGCTGGTGTGGGAGCCCTGGGAGAGGCTGGTGCTGTGCAGGGGTGGATGGCACCGTGCCAGGCGAGCCCACAGGAGTTTCTGGTGGCAGCATTCAGGGAGCAGTCCCTGCCTGCCTTCTGTGACCTGGCTCAGAAAATGAGAGAGGAAAGAGCAGAGCAGGAGAGGGTTCTCATCAAGGGAAATTGGGCTGCTGTTCACCCTTGGGTGCTCAGCACGCTGCTGGGTTTGGGGACAGCAAGAGTAGCTGATCTGGGGGTGTGACAGGAGGCTTCAAAGAGTGCTTTGTGCTCACAGAGATGGCCTCAAAATTAGGGCAGGATAGAAAAAGGATTTTCTGTTATCAAAAGTTAGTTCAGGCTAAATTAATCTGAAAATGTGTAATTTCATCTCAACTAAAAATACTGTAATGTAATTAAATTTAGAAGTAGGGTGAGCTGAGAGCATATAAGGGAAGATAAGCATCAGAATAAGACAATAATTGAGTTTGTGTTGTAAACACTTTCCTATAGGAATTTGGGACTTTTTAAGCTGCTTCATTATAAATTTTAAGTCAAAAGTACTTAACAGCTTCGGAATATTCTGGAGAAGTGGTTGACTACCCTCATATTTGTTTGTGCTCTTTGTTTGCAGGATTTTCTATATTTGGGGTTAATTCTCTTATCATTCTATATTAATAACAAGTCTGAAGGCAAATAAGGCTTAACATTGGAAAACGTGTGTTTCCAAGGGAAACTGCTTGTTTTGTGGGCTTGTGTCAGCTTTTCATCTCATTTTACCAATAATTGGGCCTTTCCTATATAAAACTGACAAATTAGATCAGTATCATTAAAATACTCAGTGTTAATTCTGAAGTGCCTCCCGTTGAAGGTCAGGGTGATTAAATCACCTTTTTCCTGTGCCCAGGCCACTTGCTCTGTGCTTGGGGCTGGCAGTGTGGCAGCCAGGACAGGGCTCATGGTGGCACTGGCTGTGAGTCCATGTGGGTCAGAGCTGGTGAGGAGAGAGCAGTGTCTGGAGTCATCACTTGAGTGAAGCTGTGGAGCACTAACTGGAATGCTTTCAGGCCCAAGCTGGTCGCCAGGCTGTTTGAGGAGCACTGCAGGTAGCAGGCTGGGATTTGTTGGGATGCTCTCTTGCGCTTGGCTGGTCCAGAAAGCAAACAGCATGGGGAAGGGAGATGCTCAGGAGCTACCTCGTGTCTCCTGGTGGTGATGGAGGCTAACTGAATGCCTCTGGTGACAACACACCACCTGCTCCCTACTGGGGTGCTACCTTTGGGCACTCCTCTGGCTTAAAGGTTTGCAGGAAAAATGGAAAATGTGTCCTTTCCATTTGCTAAAAATACTTTACCCTTAATTCTGAAAAATTACTTTCTGGCTGTTCATATTTCACAGACCCAAACCAGATTACTGCCTCTTACTGGAATGCCTTGTGTTAATGAAGAGTGAGTGGGGTTGCAGGATAGATTTCCCCTACAGAAGGCATTATGTGGTTGTTTTCTACTGTCTGGCATTCTAGTTAATTGCTTTATTGTCATTAATTGATGGGACTAAATTGGTATAAATAAATAGATTATATTCCTGAGGTTGAGTTGAAAGAGAAGAAGGCCTTTACAGCAGCTTGCTGTGGGGAGTTTGAGCACGTGCCTGGAATGCAGCGTGCAGTTAGCGATCATCGAAGAGAGCAACTGCTCTAAAGCTCATGCTCAGGCTCACTCAGTGTCCCCACTTGTGACTCTGCTCAGGAGATGGATGCAGCTGAGCTCTGCCCTTCTGGGAGGGAGCTCTAACTTGTCACAACCAGATCAGGGTAGCTTGCTTTGCTCCATTTTCCTAAAACCAGCCCCAGCTGTTGGCTCGGTCCTGAGCTTCAGCTTGCAGAGCTGATGGTCCTGGCTGAGGACAGAGGACAACCAGCTCCAGCAAGCCAGTTTATCTGACAGTCTGAGCACCTCTGGTTTCCAGCTTAATCCAGATTTACCAATATAATTACTATTAATCAGCAATCAGCTGAGCCTGAGTAAATCAACATTTTTTAATTAGATTGTAATATTGCACTAAATGCTTTTACCTGGAAAGAGAGAGCTGGTGGTGGCTGTGAGCAGCATGGTGTCTCCTCTCCCAGCCCTTCCCCTTGTGCTCAGCACATCCTCTGCTCTGCCTTGATTTGTGGATGGGAGATGAACTTCTGCTCGATACCTTCAGTGCCAGAGGATGTGCTGCTCCTTCAGGTTTATCTGCAGGGTGGTGCCTGGGAGATGCAACTTCATAAGGCTTCAAAACCATGAGAGAAAGAGCAAGCAAACAGTTCTTTGCATGTTTTATACACTTAGTGGAGCCCCCACTGCCCCTGCCTGTACATGGTCTGTAGGGATCAGTCCTCACCCTGTGCTGAAGCAGAGTTTGGGAGTTGATTCCTCCCAGCCCCAGCTCCCCTTGGCTCCTTGGTTAGTCCTGATGCTGCTGCACATCTGAGGTCTCTGCGTGTGGCTGAGGACTACCACTGCCATTCTGCTGTGGCCCTGCTGCCATTGCTCTTTTGCTGGCTGCTGTGGTGGAAGTTCATCAACTGTCAAACTGCAATTCCAGATTTAAGTGGTTCTCAATTAAAACTTTTAATTAAAAAGTAGTTATTCAATTTTAAAATATTTATGGGTTTTTGTAGTGTCTCAGTTGGAGCTGCAGGCCCTTGCTATAAGGAGGCATTTCCATGGGAGAGCAATGGATAGCACAAAGCACTGCTGGCACACAGGGGCTGGGAGCCTTTGGGGGTGAGGGAACACAGGGATTGAACCAGGGCCCTCCTCTGTGCACCAACAGGTGCTAGGGTGATTAATATGAAAACAGCCTAAAGCATTCATGAGTTGTAAGAACTAATTCCCAATAAATCAAATGGCATCCCCGTGGGAGTAAGGATACAAATCCTTGAGCAATAAGAAGATGAATGCCAGTTCTTTAAAAATTATAATGAAATGAGCAAAGTTGATTTAACTGTCTTTTTTCGTGCCTCAGACTAAGATTTAGGTCCATAGCATGTCGTCATATCAAGAGATAGTTTGCCAGAAGACTTTTCACCATTTGATGTGCATCCCCCTTACTGCCAATTGCAGTGCTCTAGCTGTGCTCCTGTCTCTACCAGGAGGCTCTGCTTGCTTGGCCTGCTGAGGAGTTCAGAAAGATGGCTTCTGGTTTCTCTTTCAAACCTGCTGCAGAGTTCAGAGGCATCAGCATGTGGTGATGGTGCTAAAGTGACACTTCAGACAAGTTTATGTTGTCTCGGTGATCAGAGAGCATGAGGAGCCATCCACTGGCTGAACTTCTGCTTATGCATTATTTACAGATTCATTTGTGATAAGTCCATCCCCAGATGTGGACCCTCAGTGGGGTTTTGCCCTGTGTTTCCTTATTCTCCTCTGCCCCCAAATAAGAAGAGTTGGGTTTGGCTTTTTCCCTTGCTGAAATAAGTCTTTCTTGATGAGTTATCCCAGAATAGCTCCCCTGGGGTTAGCTGTCCCCAGGCAGTGCCTGGCAGCATCCAAATTTAATGGGCAAGGCTCAGGGCCAAGGGCTCTGCTTGGAATCCAAACCTCCCAGAGCTTAGGGAAGTTCTTCCCTGACTTCAGAGGGTTTGAATGAGGTTGCTGTCCTAAAGAGCTGATTTGGAAGGCACAGACCAAACCAGTATGGGATCTATCTGTACAGTGCAGTACATTCAGCTGCCACTGCACCAGAGTGATTGGAAGTGATGTGTGTCCTGTCAACAGCCTGGAAATTCCTCTGACCTCAGCCATGAAACATTTCTTCAGCAGATGTTTGCTCTTTCAGTAGATATGTTTATGGTCTTCAGATACAGGTATCTTGGGTTGAGAAGCAGATCTGATGCATGGAGGCTCAGGAAGAAGCCAGGATGATCTGGGATGCTTTATGCCTCTGGCAGTGGAGCTCCTGGCTTGTCCATTTTCCTCCTTTGGAGTGGAGGAGAGTTAATATTCAGTATTTTGTGTTGCTCCAAATCATTTGGTGCACAGAAATGATTTCCTGTACAAGAGCCTCACTCTGCCTCAGAGTCTGGCTGTTGGTGCTTTCAAAAGCTCCAATTTCCAGCTGTGATGTGCCCTGAGGTATAAATCAGGGAAGGATGACATTGGGATGATGATGTGGAGGGAGACACAGAGAGGAGGGCTATGGAACCACAGCAGGGACAGGGGGAAGATAGTTTTCTCTTGTGTCAAAGGCAATGACAACACAGATTTTTCTCTCTAATTTTTTTATTGGTACTAAAACCAAGAGAATAGTTAATGGCTGAATTAATCAGGCTGAGTAACCATGGCACAAGGGGGTGCTGGGTGAATCTTGTGTGGAGTTCACTCTGTGGCAACAAAACCTGATATCATTGAGTGTAAATGGCAGCAGAGCAAATGTTTGCTGAGAAGTCAAATCCTGTTATTAGCTGTATTACTATTATTAGTGCTGTTATCACTGCTCCCTATTTCCTGGTTGTGTCAAGAACAAGTACAGAGAGCAAAAAAAAGACAGTTTCCCAGCTAAAAGCAGTGAACTGCCCCTAACCCAACCCAGGAGTGTGGTCCTTGTCAGAGCTGTTGTGGAATGCTGTGCTTGTGGCTGGAATGAGGAGGAGCTGGGCTTCTTGGGGTGAAGGGAGATTCAAGGGCTTCATCCTCTTTGTGTTCACTGGGAAACAAGGGCAATGATTCAGTGCAATGATTTATTACAAGGCACTGTCTTTCCAGGGCTTCCTCCAAGACCCCAGCTTTTCCCAGTCAGTTTCTGCACCAGTAGGTCACTCCTTTGGGAGAGTGGAAGTTAGTTTCTCATTATTATCGTGCGTAGATTGAGAAGATGGAAGATAAGTTCCCTTTTGCTGTCCCTTGACTCCATGATAACTTCATAGCTGGGGAAAATAAAGCTAACGGCTACACAGGATAAAAAACAGCATCATCAGGTCTGTTAGCAGGAGCCATTTCTCAGTGCGGTGTGGCAGGGGCAGGAAGGGGGGATGGAAAAGGGAGCTTCACACCTCTGTGCTGGGGTGCCTGCTGCATGTGCCCCAGTGCCCTGCAGGAAGTCTCTAGTGTGGGATACCTTCTGCTTCCCTCTCCAGCCCCAGGGGCAGTGAGTGCAGGCACCACTGAGCAGGAGGCAGCTGCTGCCAGACCACCAGGTCAGGACCAGCCAGGAGAGGATTTGCTGCTGTGCCAGGAGCTTTTCCCCTGCTCTGGTGACCTGTGGCTGGCTGGCATGGTGCTGGGTTCACTGCTGTGGTACAGTTCACAAACACTGCTGCTGCCACTGGCTGTGGCAGGGCCCTTGGGGCAGCTTCACACCTTGTGTTGTGATTTTTATTGTGAAGAACTGAGCTGCTTTAAGTATTCACCTTGGCAGGGAACTGAAATAAATACAAGATCATAAAATAAAACATTAATTTTAGAACCATGGACCTCCTGGAGGAAAGGTTCTGGCTGATCTTCTTCCATTGTCCTGGAAAAAGGTTCACTTTTCCCTTTTAGCACCCTGAGCTCCCTAGGCAGTAAAGCATAGTTTTTATTAAATGATAGATCTGACATTTACCAAATCTTGATGTGACAATTTGGAGGAATTAGTTGCATTGAACAGCCTTATTAATATTGTGGTGATGTGATTAGGGAACAGCTCGGTCGTTAGGCCAAAGGGACTTTAATTTATGAGCCTGATGGAAAGGCAGATAAAAGCATCAGTTGGCTGGAGGTGGGTGCCAAATTCCAAATGCAATTTCTGGAAAATCTTCCCTGGAAATCCCCAGTGTTCCCTGATTTACCAGCACTCCCTGTGTTACTGAGAGAAACTCCAGTTTATTGGGTGGCCTGGCCCATTGCTGAGCTGGGGGTCAGCATCTTCAGCAGCCCCAGGTAGCCCCCAGCGACCGCAGCTCCTGAGAGCCAGCAGCCCCAGGGTACCACTGTTTGCTTTGAAAGGAAGTCCAAAAATGGAATTGAGCATCTTCTTCCTGGCTGTAGCAGGAACAATTTGGGTAAAAATAGATCTTATGCTGTTGTGGCAATTTATGTGAGCGCTGCGGTGGTAAATAACAGGGAGAGGGAGGGAAACATCTCAGCTCTCATCAGCACTGAAGACAAAAGGGTTTCTGCTCTGCAATTCTTCTTCCTGTCCTTTCCCTTCCTTCCCCGAGGCCACAAGCAAGAAACCTAAATAGAGATTAGGCAGCTTTTAAATGCCACAGGCTCATAACAGAGAGGAAATTCGGAGCTGTAAGTTTGCTGGTTCCGTTTGGGTCTGTGTGCAGGCAGAGCATCCTGCAGGCTCCCCACAGTGGGACCAGCAATCGCTGCAGAGAGCCCAGCTGCCCTTGCGTCGGGCTCTGGGGTTGGCTCCTGCCTGGCTTCGGACATCGGATGAGCTGCACCAAGGGCAGGTCTCTGCCATGGTCTCTGGGCTCACAGGGATTTTGGGGGGGGTTTGTGCATTTGAGGATGGGTTGCAGCTGTTGGGAAGGCTGTGCTTGCTGGTATTCCCAGCCTAAAGTGAGCACAGGGGTTTACTGCACGGGAGCAAGGCAGGCAGAGCTCTCGCCTCCCTCCCTGCTTGGGGTCACGTTTGAGGTTGCTCCACTCAACTGCTCCTGGTCCCTTTCCTTCTGTTTGCTGCCTTTTCTTGTAAGAGCAAAAACCCTTCCTTGTCTCGTTGTAAACAGATTTATTCTGAGTGGAGGGGGAAGGGCTATTGACCTTTCTGCACTGTCCAGGGAATCGGCTGGAGCGAGCCAGAGGAGGAGCCTAGTGTTGGATGTAGAGCAGCCAGGGGCGAGGTGGCCTGCTGTGAGACCCTGCTGCCGTGTCACAGCTGCCTTTGGTCACGGCCATCCAGAGCAGGGCTGTGGCCACCTGCACAGGGAGGGCTAACAGGGGCAGGTGGTGGCCAGGCTCTGGGGCGGTCCCCTGACCCCCTAAGCAGCACCAGCACTTGGCACTGCCAACACAGACAGGCTGCTCTGTGGTTTAGGTCTCTCTGACTTGCTTTCAGCTGCACTCTAATATTAAAATACTATTTTATTATTTCCCATTTAGCCCTGCATTAATGAAAAGAGCACTGTGTAGCTGCACTGTAGTAGCTAATCAAATCAAGTAAATTGCTGTTAATGTTCCCGTTCTTGTTGTTATTGCCATGGCTCCAGGTGGAGTTTAAGACAGAGGAAGAGCTTGCTTTCTGTCTGGTGCTGCGGTCGTGCCGACCTTGCCCGGGCTGCGGCTCACCAGGCACACCGCAGGAGCCCGCAGGGAATTGCTGTCCCAGGACAGCCTGTGCTCAGGCACGCTGTTTCATCCCCCTCTTCTGCTAAGGTATAATCAAACTGCCCAAGCTCAGGTTGAGCAGCAAACCCTCCAGGGGAGATCTGGGCTGGGGTCGCACTCATCGTGTGTCCTGGGAATCCTGGTCGGACCTCAGCTGCTGCATCTTCTCCCAGCCATCAATTTGCTGCTGGTGGCTGTGTTGTGTGCCAGGGAGATAAGCGCGGGAGATCTTCCCTCTCTGCTCTTTCTTAGAGGCAGTGAAGTACAATAGCAATGTATATCAGGTTAAATTGCTCCTCATTTCATGAAGATATCTTTAAAACACAGTTGCTTTCTCTGAGCCTTAAAGCAACTCGATACACTCTTATCAGAATTGACAGCTGCTCCAGAGATCCTGAGGAGATTTTGTTTCATTGTGCTTTATTTTGTATAAATCTCATTAACTGTTTTCCAGTGACCTCTTACCACATTCCTTTTCCATCGCAGAAGCAGGCTAAGCAAAGCCTGATCCAGGCTGGCAGAGCAGCAGCAGGGCTGCAGAGCTCAGCTCTCCCATCCCTGCACGCGTGCGCTCTCCTGGCACCAGCTGCAGGAGAAGCAGGATTTGGCTCATATCAGAAGACCTTCAGGTCCTTCCGTGTGTGCTTTCCATAAAGTCACTTGTGGGGGTGCTAAGGCACTAGGCAGGAGATAAATTCCTGTGCTGTCTTTCCACTGCTCTCCTCAAACAGGGAGGTAACTCGTGGTGAGCCAGAGGTCCCATCTCTGTGACGGCAACAAGGGGAGATCTTTGGTGTTCTGAGAAGGGTTTGAGCTGACATGCAGCAACGGGAGGTTTATAGAGTAAACACCAAAACAAGATATGCAATATCTCCACTGAACTCACCCTGTGCTATCTGTGATGCTGTCAGATAGATGTCGTGGCTCCACTGATACCCATATGCTTACTTTCAGGGTGATGTGGAGGAGGGGCAGCCTCTCTGAGCCCTGGGCTCTGGGCTGCTGGGACACCAGGTGGCAGGAGGAGGAGGAAACAACAAAACAAATCTATAATTTCTGTTTTAGTAAAAAGAGGTGCTAATAATCACTTAGATCAAAAATCATTTTGGTCTTGAAAACATACGTGGCAGCAGGAAAGTCTGTTTTCATACTGAGAGACTTGGGGCAGTTTCCTGTTCACATTCACAGAGTTTGTGCTGTGCAGGTGTGTTCTGGAGGGCAGATCCTGGCTGTAAATCAGACAGGACCACATACCCAAAAGTGTGCCCCTAGAGCAGGGACCAGGGGAAAGGAGGGGTGTGGTGCCAGGTCCCGGGATAGCTGATGCTCTGTGTTTGGACAGAGGAAGGGTGTTGGTTGAGCTCTGTAATTTCAGCTGGCCAGTGGTGGTAGAAACCCATGACCAGCTTGTTTTCCTCAGAAGTGAGTTGCCTTTAGGCATTGGGATGAGTTACTCTGTAATTAACAGCTTTTACATCCACGTTACTGCCCTATTATTATGTGATAAACACGGGTGAAGGTGGCTGCCTTCACAGGGACTGTTTTGTTAGAGAAAAATGAGGAGAGGGTAGAAAGCTTGTTCTTGTGCTTATTTCATGATGTTCTGTTTGGAGCACAGATGAGGGAGGGAAGGAGGGAGGGTGCTTTTCCAGCTGGGCCAGACACCTCTGGCATGGCTCTGAAGTCACAGGCCAGTGTTCCACAAGCACAAGCCAATTAACCTGGCTGTTTACTGAAGGAGCTGCTGTGCTCCAGTGCTGTCTGCTGGGCAGGGGTCAGTGTGCATACTCGGAAGGACAGCGCGGCTCCTGCACAGAAAATGTTCTCATGCATCCCCTGAAGTCCAGGAGGTGCTCGAGAGAGAGAAAGTCATTCTGTGCCTGACACTGATCTGAGCAGCAAAACCAATGTAATAAGCTGAGGCTCTTCCCTTCCTCTGACTTGTTTATTGCCTCCTTAAGCCAACATCCATATTCCAGTGCTGCCTTGGAGGTGGTTGTTATCTGATCCTACTGATGCGTTAACAAGAGAGAGATTGGCTGTAATAAAATAATAACAATCTTTTTTCCTTAACCTTTCTTTGCCTCTAATCTTCAGCCTGTAGCTGAGCACAAGCATAATACATCCTCTGCAAACACTGGCTAGTTTATGAGTAGCTTTCCTTTTCTTGCTTTAATGCCTCTCACTGGCACTCTTACTTCATTAGGTAGGAGATTCTCAAGCAAAATTCTGCAGGCTTTAAAACATTAGTTAACAAAACAGCACCAAAAGATGAACATTTATTATGCTCAACACAGGATGTTTCTTTCCTGCTCTGCAGTATGTGGCTTCACCAGCTCTCTCGGGGTGTTTTTGTCTCTGTGTAATCCAGAACTGTTTCTTGTTTGCAGGCCCCAGAATGGTTCTATGATCCTGTACAACAGGAAGAAGGTGAAATACAGGAAAGATGGATATTGCTGGAAAAAAAGGAAAGATGGGAAAACCACCAGAGAGGATCACATGAAGCTGAAAGTCCAAGGAGTGGAGGTAGGAGAAGAGAGCTGGGTGGTAGCTGGGCTGGGAAGCAATGGCTTCCAAAATACATTCAACATGGAGTTGTCCACACGTTCAGAAAAATACTTAGATTTGCTGAATTCCAGCCTTTTCTCCAAAAAAAAGTGCATGTGTTATTTATTACTACTTTGAGCAAAATTTGAGTATCACTTCATTGTCTGTTACTGCTCTCTGGTTGTTCTGAGGCTGTTTGAGTACACTGATCATTTCTGGTGATCTGCACAGATGTGGACAAGTAGTGCATTTATTTAACTTCTATTAAATGGGAATTACATTTTCTGATAGCAGAAGTCCAGCTGCAGAGCTTTGCCTGGCTGCTTCCTGAGCCAAGAGGGCTGTGTTCCCGAGTTTGGGGCTGAGCTGGGGCCCAAAATGGTGAAAGGGTGTTGGGATATGTACTTGTAGCAGTGCCTGTGCCATCAGGATATGAATGGTGGAGCCATGACAGGGTGTTTTGTGTAGCCTGTAGTGATTCCAGCAGCTCCTAGGCTGTGCTGATCCCTGTGGGCAGGAGTTGCTCCACTGCTGTGGGCTTAACCCAGCACCTTGGGAATAGCAACTGCTGTGTTCCATGTCCCATTGCTGTGGGGCTGGGCTTTGAGCTCACCCCAGGCCTGTCCTGGCAGATGCTGTGTGTGGTGTTCCCTTCCTGGCATCCCTGTGCTGCCTGGCATGGCTCTGGCAGCAGGGCTGGGATGTGACACCAGCCCAGGACACCGAGTGCCTGGAATACATCTCGTGCTCAGCCTCCTGGTGGGTGATTTGTCATTCTTACGTGCTGTCTGCTTTAATGAGGTTTTTGGTTTTAAAATAGTATTAAATGGATTGCATTATATTACACCAGAGAGGAATAACTCTGTTCCATAGTTTTTACATCCAATAACAATGTTTTATTGTGACAAGCCCCCCAAAAATGTCAGCCTAACAGAAGTGGTGCACTGTTTTTGTTTCGGATTTGCAGAGCATGATTTAATGAACTCCTGTGAACTTGTAGCAGTGCAGAAGAGGAAACTCTGTGCTGCAGAACTTGCCTGTTGCAGGGTGCTGGTGACCATCAGCTGCTACACGTACTCAGGATTAAATAAATACCTCCTGACATGTTGTTTGAAAGATAGGACCCATCAGCCCCTGGCTGTGTGGATGTGTGTGGCAATCACTGAGCCCAATAATTTCTATTTCATTGAAGTGTGTCTTCTGGAAACTAACAGATCTGAAATTGGCTGTATCAGGAGCTGGAGAACATGAAGCTTTCAGGGTTTCTTCCTGTGGCTGATCACATTTACCACTTAAGAAAATAGGTCTCAAAGTACTAACTTTGTGATAGGGATGTGCCAGTGTTGGACGTTCATTCCTGTGTCTTTCTCCACTTTAAGAGCCCTTTAGTACCTGTTATTTTATGTCCAAGAAGGTACTTATGCTCTCTCCTCAAGTCATCCCTCAATCTCCTTGCTGGAAAGCCCAGCAGAGCCAGCTTAGAGCCTTCTGGCTTTGGCAGAGGTGGGATGCAGCCATGCAGTTGATGGGTCTTGCAGCAGACAAAGCAATCACCAGGCACAAACCTGGCTCCAGCAGTTCATGACAGCTTGTGCTGGGGCCCAAAACTGGAGCAACACCACTTGTACAGAAATCCCTCTGTTTGGGACCACCAAGGGTTGTCAAAACCCAGACTGATCATCCAAGTGTTGAAATCTCTGTTCCCCTGGGTATCAGAGAATACACTTGGTGGTTCAAGTCATTGTCATTTATGTATGCAAAGACAGAAAAAAGAAACCACCAGGAACAGCTAAATAGAGATTTGGGTCTGAAATTGAACTGCTGCACAGATGTGGCTCTGAAAGAGTTGGTCCAGTGTAGAAACCTCTCTCGTGGCTGAAAGGTGCCAGTGGCTCCCCAGGGCTGAGGGAAAAGCAGCAGCTCTGCAGCATCACAGTGATCACTGCCAGTCTCCCTTCTGAACAGAGCTGAAAAAGGTCACTTTGTTGACCTCTCAGTGTTGCTTGGTCAGAATTGGGTATTTTCTCCCTTCTTGATTGATTTCTTAATCAGTGCATTATGCTACTTCATGGGTAGCACTGTGGGTTAATGTTTCTGACTCCATCCTAACAGGAGGCCATGTTCTTTACTGGGACACACAGGCAACAGCTTTAAAACAATAAAAAAGGCTTTTTTCAAAGCTGGAGTGATGCTGTAGTTAACCACATTAGGGTTTAACAGGGCATGAAATAACTGTCTGCCTTGTGGCACTGCCAGATCATCTCAGCAACTCTTGCAGCCAGAAGATAAATAGGTATCATCACTGCATTGATGGAAAAACACTTGCAATGCTGCTAGCCAAGAGCACTGATAGCATCCAAACAGCCCAGGAAGCTGCAGCTAGCAGGAGGAACACCTTGGCCCAGGAAACTACTGACCAGTCAGTTCTGAGCAGGATTCTATGAGTAGGTTTAATAATTAATCACTTGCTGAGTGTCATCAGTGTGATGGCTCCTGTGTCTTTCCAAGCTTTGTGTAAGGAGAAAAAGGCATTGTGAAACAAAGTTCACAGCAGAAACTGCTGGTGTCTGTCAGCACCACAGAGGTGGTTTTGGTGAGCATAGACAAGGCAGCTAAAGCAAGGTTAGGATATAAATAAGGAATAAACAGATTATTTAAATAGGAATATTCTAATTTTAATGAATGAGGAATAAGAGGAATAAACTCATTAACCAAGCTGATGTTAAATGGTAAGTGCCTGAAGTCCCCAAGCTATTATCTTGATGAGCATCACTGTGCAGAGGGGTTTGGGATGTTCCTTGGTTCATCTGATGCACAATCCTGTTAGAAATCACTGGATAAACCAGAAAGGAGAAGTTAATTTGGCCTTTCCCTTAACATACATCTTTGTGCAGTCCTTTGTGGAATCCATTCAAAATCTCCAGTCTGGGATCCTTTTTAAAATTCTAATTAATTAGGATCCTTGGTGATGTGTTCCTAATCAATTCACATAATTAAAAAAATTAACTAATAAATAACAGTAAGGGGAGTGCTGGAGTAGCTTTAGCACCACGCTGGACTGGGGCTGCCCCAGCCTTGCTCACTTGGCTCAGCTGATGCATTTGCCTTTTCTGGTGTGTGGAAAATGCACATTTCCCCTGAATTCTTAGCAAACTGTGGCTGAAATTAACATGAGCTCATACTTCTGTAGTGGATTTCCCTCTTGCCCCCTGCACTTTGGAAGGTTGGTGCTGTTTCTGTTGCTCTTTATCCTGCGTTGAGGATCTTGTGGTCTCTCGAGTCTGGCACCCAAAGAGAAGTTGGAATCTTGAGCTCAGGGCAAAGCCTCTGATGAGACTTTGCCACAGGACAGGCAGGAACCTGGTGCTCTACAAACCCTTCAGCAGCATCTCCACCCAGGCTGGGCTGCAGAGGAGCTGAGCAGTGACCACCAGCAGCAGTCCTGGCTGCTCAGGGAGGGTCCTGTGGTCTGCACCACTAAATGGAGAGCAGAGGAGCAGGGGAATGTGCCAGAACTCATGCACTGAAATACCTTGTTCTCTCCTGTAGGGATGTGTGTTATCCCAGGGCAAAGATAATCATCAGGAATTCCTTAGAAGAATAAACAAACCAACCCCAAAACAACCCTCCACCCCAAAAAAAACCCCAAAACCCAACCACAACAAACACCCCCCCCACCCCCAAATAAAGTGAAACTTGATGTAAGTCTTACTAAGAGAGGAACTCCCCTGTGGAGATGGAGATGCAGAGTATCAATTTTGTATGCAGGACTTGTATTTAATTAATATCATAACAGTCCCTTAACACTGCTGCAGATTAGTCCAGGAGGACAGGAATGGAAATTTTAGATTATTCAATTACTGCACAAACCCTGGGACATCATCACCACAACTTTGCATGGGTTTCTGTAGGGTTTGGGTCTGTGAAGGCAGTGCCTGAGCTGGGCACACCTGGTGACCACAGCCTTGGGTACCCAAGCTGGGGATGCCTGCTATGAGCAAGCGGCTTCTCCTCTCAGTAAGTGACCAAATGGGCTTTTCTGTATTGTGTAAAATAACCAGCCCATCATGGGATGTTAGACTGCAGAGTGCTTTTGTACCTTTGAAGTCCCTGCTATCACCTGTGAGGTTTCCTAGTCAGTTATTAGTGGAGGGTGAAGCAGCTGGTGCGGTCGCAGGCTCGTGCAGCACTGATCTGGAGAACTCCTCTCAGGACAGCCCCATCCCATTCCCTTCCATTGACAAAGGCTTTGCTCCCCCTCAGAAGTCAGCTGTGCAGTCTCCCAGCTAATTGGGATTGCATTGTTCAGCCAAGCTTCTTAATGCATCCAGAGAAATGCAGCAGGATGGCTGTGGAGGATAAATGAGAGTTTAATGTGAAAGGCTGTCTGAAAATATGACACACACGTGTGCATGCCTTAATGCAAACAGGCCCTGGGAGCAAAGGAGAGGAACTGCTCAGGGAGGAGGGACAGGTTTGATCCGAGTCTCTTCTTTATCATCACTGCTGATGCTCTTATCTCTCCCCTGATATTTGACTCTTGCCATTTCTAAGCAGCCTTTCCCTTGATCTCCCCTAACTCATTCAGGGGCAGAGAGCCCACGAGCATCTCCCCACCTCTGCTCTCACCTGCACGTCTCTGCAGTGGGCAGATGCTCATACAGAAACGTAGGAGGTGTGGGCTCCTCCTGAGCTGTGGCTAGATTCTATCCTGTTCTCTAGTCTAGGTGGTTTTTACAGCATCCAGAACGTGGGATTGTGATGGCATCTTAATGATTCATGTGTCTGTGGCAGTCCTGGGAAAATCAGAGCGCTGGTTTACTGTTTCTGAAGGGGAATATGGATTATCATTAAATCTGGAATGAGTCTTCTGGGAGTCTCTTCTGAAGAGAATGTACATATCAATAATTTGTTTTCTGTATCAGGATCCTAATGTATTCACTTGCAGTAACATAAATTCACAGCAAATGGTGGTGGGTTCTGGTCTCTCTTCCTGGCATCCCGTATGCCTTGAGGAGATTTGGTTCTTCAGCAGAGGTGTAATGTACCTAATCCTTTAATTGTCATCACTGCTTTTACAGTGTGTGACTTCAACAAAAAGCTTTCTTAACACTTGGGTGTCTCAGACTGAAGATCCAGCTGTGATACTGGAGGAGGTGCTCTGCCCACACCTGGCATGGCTGGGGTCACATCTCTTGGAGCCTTGCCTCAGCAGGACGATGGATGGGCTGGCTGGTGGTTAGCAGGCAGGTGCATGTGGGAGTTGTTTATTCAGAGACATGCTATAAAATATTTGGCTTTATTTCCTGCATGGACTCACTCACACCAAGCCACTGGTGCATTGCTGTGCAGCACTCCAGGAAAATTGATCTGTGGGAGAGAACACTGAGAGCTGGAATACTCCAACCTTGCCATCACAAAGCAGGTTTGCAGCATTCCTGCATTCGGAAGCTTGCAAAGCCTCTGAAATGAGATGCCAAGTGGCTGCACCCAGTTGTGGTGAGTGGCATTGCTTTATCCACTAACCAACAGGGGCAGATGGCAGAGAGAAATGGGGCTGGTGATACACGTGGTGAGGATGTGGTGCAGTGCTGGCCAGGGAGTCCTGAAAGCTAGTCAGACACAGCTGGGGGAGGTGTGGGCATCTGAGTGTACACAGGGGTCAGGTAGCCACAGGTTCTGCCCACATCAAGGGCAACTCTCTCTTCAGCACCAGGCAACAGGTTGGCAGGAGCCTTCCAGGTAATTGCTTTGTAATTGACTGTATCACCTCTGTTTTCCCCATGTTTAGTAGTGTGAAGAAAGCTGAGCCTCCTGTGGTGGATTGTAATTCAAATCCCATTCACTACAGTCTGAACGTTTTTCATTTAGCATGTAAAGGCAGTTTTGATTGTAAACCATGCCAAAAGGATCTCTGTGGGCTAATGACATTGGTGTCCAGGTAGACTGAAATTGTGGGAGTCATGGGTGCTGCCACTGCTCCACATACTGGGCCAGTGCTGTCAGTTTGCACAGCCCTTGTTGAGCAGAAATGAGCCCTCAAGTGCTGGGTGGCTCTGAAGGAACAGTGACAAACATCAGCTCTCAAATCAGGCTCTGTGCCTCGGCATGGGTGTTGCTCTAGTTTTTTCATCTTCCTCTTGATTTGCCTGCAAAGCAGTGGTAGAGAGGACTTTTCTTTCTGGACCTCCCCCAAAACAACAAACAAATGTAATACGTATACTTTTGTATTGTTTGGCCATCCCTATGAAATAAAGTGTTGGAAGAAGTGTGCAGGTGGAGCACACGCTAAGAGGCTCCTAGCCCTCTGAGGTGGGGTGTGCCACTGCAAACACTGCAGCACAAACACACACTGACATTTATATTGACTATTTCAGTTTAGAGAAATTCAGAATTAAATCTATTTTCTGCCAGCTCTCTGGAAAAATCTATTTACGAAAACAAAATCCAATAGGAGATCTAAAGATTGGTGGCCAGAAATGAAATATTTTGAGAGTGAAATGCATGGAGATTGGATTGCTGGCTGTGTAGTCTCGAGTGAGCGTGCTGGGGACTGGAGATGGGAGAGGAGGTTTGCTGGTCCCTGCTTTATCCTGGTGTTTGCAATTTAGATGAGACAGTTTCCAGCAAAACAACATAAATGTCAGCACTCTTTGGACCAGAGCCAGTGGTCTGCAGTTGCAGTTTTGGCCACATAGTTGTCTTTCTGTGCCTGCACAGAGAAAGGCTATCTCCAGAGCCTCTACTCCTCACACAGCAGCCAGAGCCCTTTCAGGGGGCTGCAGTGTGGCGAGATGGAAGCGTTGCTGTTCCTCACAGGATTAAGAGGTTTCCTTTTGCTGTAGGGATCCCTGTGAGTGCACAGAGGATCCAGATGCTGAACCAGCATGTGCCTTGTAATCTTGTAATTGCATTGTGGGCTGTGACGGAGATAAGGGCTTCTACTGGAAGCGAGGAGCCTCGGTGTCTCTGCGCCAGCAACGGGGTTTAATGTGTTTATATTTATTTGTTTGTTTCACTGTGTGCTGGAAAGGAAAGGAAAGCAAACCTCATTTGCTCTATTGCCGCTAAATTTGTATGCATCAGAGATGTGTTGAACATGTTAATTTCCCAGTTCCTGTAGGAAGGATGGGTATTGCTTACCAAGGTGTGAATGGGGAGGGGAATCAGTAGCAGCAGAGTCATGTCAAGGATTTTAAGGCTCTAGAGTTCGACACAAAATCTGGTGCTGTCCCCAGAATGTGGCGCAGACACAAAAGCTGGCCAGACAGGACTTGAGAGTCTGGCCTGGTCCTGCACCTGCACACGTTTTAATGGCCACCACGTCGTAGGGTATTACTTACTCACACTTTTCATAAGCGAAAGGTAAGAAGCCAGTGTTCCTGTGTCATGTTCTGAGCTTTAGTTGTGATCTCCAGGCAGTGTGTAGAGCTGCTCTTAATGACAGAGTTGTGTGTAGAGCGTGGGGAACAGGAATCTGGGGTCCAGGTGGGATTCAGCAGCCATGCCTGGATGCTGTGCGTCGGTAGCAGATGAGAGCTGCAGGCAGTGGCCGGGCTGGGGGAGAGCTGCAGGCAGTGGCCGGGCTCGGGGAGAGCCGCAGGCAGTGGCCGAGTTGGGTGGGTGTCAGGTCTTTGTAGATGCTCGCACTTTGGGAGCCAACTGCTTGCAAAATAAATGTGTCAACAAGCTCTTGGAAATCAACTCTGTCAGAAGAAAAAGATGTTAAGCAAAAGGACAATAATGAGGTGTTGGTGGTGGCTGGTGAGGAGACAGAACTGGCAGGAACAAGGGTGTAGGTATTTTCTGCAGACTACCATTGAGCAAACCAAATACTCTGTTTCTTGGAATAAATTAACTAATGTTCTGACGGGGACTGGGGTGAACCCAGGTTGTTTGGCATTTTCCAGGAGGCACAGCACCTTGAGGGATAAGTCTGTAGCCAAAGCTGAAACAAATTTAGTTCCTCAGACCTCAAGGAACGAGCTGAAACAGTTCTCTTGAGTCTCATCATAGGGCAGAGGACTGTGTGGTGCTGCAAGGGGAAAGCACGAGTGACCCTATTGGCAATTACAGTGATGCAGCAAACGTTAGCTGTTGTAGTTCAGAGGGAAAAACTCTTTTTCTACTCCCTGCACGTCTGACAAACGTCAGAGACGCTGGGTTACGTTTAGCAGTTGCCTCCTCTCAGCAAAATACCTCCTCATTTTAATGGTATGATAATACATTCACCCACCGGTGTTCCCATATTGCTGCTGCCATCGCGTGGCTGACGGTGATTTAACGGCGTGCTTCGTGCGGGAGAGACCCGGCTGCCGTGCCGGGGGCACAGCCTGGCCCCGGGGCCCATCCCCGCTGCCTGCCGCGGCACTGAGCAGCTTCAGCCTCCCTCGCTCCACTGGGCACTGCTTTCCAGCTCTGCTGTGCCTCCTACGCTTTGCTTTGCGTTAGGCAGCAGCAGGATGCGATCAATTCCTGTGTACCTTGAGAGAGATTCCTCCGGAACGAGCTCGGAGCCCTTCCGTCAGCCTCATCGCCCTCCGAGCGAGCACCTCTCACCACCCAGGGGCAGGCCCCCTTGGGATTTGCCGGGCTGTGCCTTTCCCTGGGCTTCCAGTGCTCCACAGCTCTCAGGTGATGACCTCAGGGATTGGGAGTGCTGCCTTTAAAGTTATTGTCAGAGAATAAATACCCACAACCTGATAAAGAGATGAAAATGCTGCAGGTCAGAACTAGGGAAGGCTTGGTGTTCACCTGTAACTGCAAAGCTTTGCAAAGCTACACTTGGTTTAATATTTTGATGAGTTCTCAAAAATAAGGTAAAATAACCCTGAACTTTTGCAACATAACTGGATTTCACAGAGTTAAAGATTCAGAGCTCCAAATTAATAAATAAATTAAGCTTTGGATCCCCAAACACCAAGTTTGAGGGCTGATGTTGGCACAGCACAGTGTGCCATGGCAGCCGGCAAGGCTGGGCGTGGTGGAGGTGGTGGTGACAGGGCTATGCTGGGTTACTTGGCCCCTAGCTCCTCAGCTCCAGCTGACCCTCACCAACCCATCGTGGTCCCTGCAGTGCCATTCCCACCCCAGACCTCCTCAGGACAGCTCTTCCTGCCTGCTTTGACTGCTGTGTGGCACCTACCATAGCAAACGCCTTGTATTTTTCCATTGGAAGGCTTGTGCTGCTGAGGACTGCAAGGTTTGGGAGCACTATAAATATGTGTTTGAAGATGATGCCTTCTGTCTGACCCCAGCATATTCAGTAACACTGTGTGGGTGTTTCTGTTGGTGGTTACACTTTGCCTGCAGGTTTCATGTGCTTGTTGCCAGAAACAAACGTTGAATAAAACAAGGATGATGAAATACTTTTTATGCCTAGGCACTGGAAGTGGTCATGGAAATGGCTGTGGCTTTGCTGCACTGGCTGTTACTCCTGCTGCTTTTACCTTTCAGCTTGCATGACACAGCAACAGCTTTGGCCCTTCCTTGTCCCTCTGTTGGTCAGAGCCAGACTTTTGCAGGGCTAGATGCACAGGAAGCAGTTGTGTGTTGCTGGCAGCTCCAGCAGTGCCCATGAGCATCAGCAAGAGGCTGGCAAAGCTGCCTCACAGGCTGCTTCTGGTGGGAGTTTAGTGATAGGATACATGATGGATAAACATAAACTCTGAGCATTGGCAGTGGCATATTAACTTGAAATATCTGAGAAACAGCCATCTAAATATGGTCAGCTTCTTTTCCCTCTTACTTTCCTATGAAGAGACATGTTTAGACTTCAGTGTCTTTTTAATCTCTCCTTGGAATAAGAAAAAACACACTTAATTACAAAACCACGATCAATTGTTGCAAGTTAAATCATGAACTTCCTTGTGAACACTTGCTAAGGTTTCTGCTCCAGCTCCCAGCCTCGTGGTCCAAAGCCGTGGTCCTGCCCCAGCTCCATCCTTGGGGCAGGCAGAGAACATTCCCAAATCCCAGAGCCTCAGCGTCCTGTTTGTCCTGCTCCTGAATGAACACATTTGCACTGCAGTAACTGTATCAAATATGTGGAAAGGTTTCAATATGAAATCCAGAATCTGAAGCTTTATTACTGGCTGGGGGGCAGTGGAGTTTAATACTTGTCTGTCCTCTTGTCAGTTCCCAGCAGTGCAGAACCAGCAGCAGCTGAGATGATTCTATATATAGCAACTTTATTTGAGTAGTCTGCATAACTTCCAAAGTAAATATTAATTCCATTAGGCTACAAACTGTTATTTATCATGACAGAAAGCTATAAAGTTTTTTACTAGAATACAGGCAGTGAATTGCCTGTCCTAGATGAGATGCAGCACATGCTGGATTCCAGCAGCAGTTACCCAACAGAGTTCATGTGTCTTGGTGTAAAATACACCTGGGCATGAGTTTCAGCTGAAGCTGTCCAGGCCATTCCCAGGCATGGTGATGCAGCAGCAGCTCGCTGGTGCTGCTTCCTCCATGTTGTATGACTTCTTTAATTACCTAAATTCCTCATTAAAAGTGCCTCCTAATTGCCCGACTCCAAGGTATTGCAGAAATCTAGGTTTTAATTATGCTATTTTTTTCCCTTTAAGGTGTGGTGCATTTAGGCTTGTGAAGGTGATTGTTTAGAAGTTGGGATGTCACTAGTTGTTCTGAGTGCAGGCTGATGTCCCTGCCGGAGGTGTGGGTGCTGGTGGAGGTGGGCAGGGCTGTGTCCTTCTTTACCAGGGTACATGGGGTTAACTTGGCTGCACTGCAGCTTCCAGGTGTCTGGTTTGGTCTGTGGATCAGTTGTTTTGGGTGCATAAACAGCAGTGCAGGAGCAGGATCCTCACAGCCCTGCAGAGCTCTGGTAGAGGACATCTCCAGAGATCTGCTGGTGGCCCAGTCCAGAGGGAATGTTGCATTACAGATTCCAGTGGGTTTTATGGATGCTGTCACTGATTGCAGCCTTCGGTGGGGACTGACCTTCAGTGTAGATTAGATCTGCCATTTTATATCAGAAAACAATATCAGGGGAGCATTAAGGTTCATCAGCAGTTGGATGCGCTGTGCTAGCAGAACAGGGAAGGCTAGCTGCCAAAAAGTATTGACTTGGTGTTGACTTTTATCCACCAAACAATTCTTTTTATGTGTATAAGGTGAGGGAGCTGTGCAGGCACTGGTGCTAGAGGAAAACCCCAGGAGAGCATTCAATACAATAATTAGTTCTAAAAAATTTTAGGTTTTGTTTCTTTTTCGGAATTGACTAATGAGCCATTTGTCTCACAAAGAGTTGCCCTGAGCAGAAGAAGGATGTAAAGTTCATTGTGTCATGTTTGTAAATATTTTATGTATCTGTGTGAAAACTGGGGAGAGAAGAAGGCTAATTTCATCAGAAATATCTGTAATATCAACTAGATTGCCTTCACCACCAGAGAGATGAGAGCTGTGAGATTGTCACTGGAGGACTGTTCAGATATGAAAGGATCTTCTCAGTGTGCAACCACCCAGTGTTTGAAAACAGCTTTGAAATTGCTCAGCTCTTCATTAAACAAACAAAATCTGAAGTGGATTGGGGATGGTTCATGATTTTAACATTAGATTATCCATATCAAAGGAAAATGTGTAACAGTTGTTGAAAGTCCATTTAGGAGGAAAACCCCAAGCAGAAGATTGTTGTCTGCAATGTTGTAGGGTGCATTAATGAAAATACAGATGACAAGGTCAAGAGGAGTGGCTGGGATTATCTGACCTGCATAACACGTCAGACAATTCCACCTCCTGATGCCTGAATCCAGTCCATGACTTCTCCCTGAGCCTTCATCCTTCAAAGAGATGTTGCTTGGGATTTAAAGATAGGAGAAGACAGGGAGTCTGCTGCACGCTTAGGGATGATGCTGCAGGGATGATTGCTTGTGCTGTGCAGATGCTTTGCTCATTGCTGTGCTGCCTCTGTCCCCTATCTTCGAGGAGCCTGCAGCTGGACCTCTTCCAGTTGGCAGGGGTGGCAGTGCCATGGTTAGGGGAGGTGAAGTGCTGATCATGGAGGCTAACTGTGCTTTCAGTGGAGCTGAAGAAGCTGCCCACCAAAGGTCAGGCTGGTGGCTTTGCATGGGAAGAGGCACAAACGTTGGGAAGTCATCAATACACTTGAGCAGAGTCTGAGCCAGGTGGACTGTCCCTCCCTGCCAGGTGGGAGAGGGCTGGGGCTTGGTGTGCATCCTACCCAAGTGCTCCTGACGTGGCAGGGAGCCGAGGTCATGTTGCTGGGCCAGTTCCAGCCCAGATGACAGGGAGCTGCACAGCAGGCTGTGCTCCTACACGAGCGTGGCTGGTACAAACAAGCCCAGCTGCCCTGGATACTGGGACAGTCCGAGTGGGTCCATTGGGGTGTCAGAGGCCACTGACAGATGGCCTTGGTCAGGAGCATGGATCCAAGTCATCACAGCCAGGGACCTCAGTGATGGCCAGGAGATGAGCCAAGGCCATGCCCTCTCCAGTCCCTGTGGCAAGAGGCACAAAACCAGCCCAGAAGCAGGACCTGAATTCTAATGTGTGTTTATGAAATGCTTCTGGTAGCATCATGCAATGGGGTGGATCAGCTCCCCACTTCCTGCTGTGCCATGTGGCAACCACCTTGCCATTGAGGATATGTGTTCCTTCCAGGGATGGAAACATCTTTCACCAGGTAAAAGGAGCATCTAGGACCTTCACCAAAACCATCTTTTTTCTGATGGGGGAATTTCAATAGAGATTTGCTCTTTCACTAAACATCACAAGTTTCAGTGTGTACAACTTTTCTACTGTAGCTTTCCATGCTGGACTAGAGAGAGCAGGGAAGGACATGGCTGGAAAGCAGCAGGTGAGCTTGGCTGTTGGCAATTCCCTGTGTAATCTGGGGGGAAAAAAGGAGGCAGCCCTCAGACAACCTGGTGGGAAGCTGCAGGTCGAGGTGTAAGCTGAACACAGGCTAATGAGAGGAGACAGCTCCTCCCCTGCCAACGCAGCACATGCAGGATGCTGCCTGATGGCTCTGAAGATCGTAGCTGGAAGGTCTGGGAAATGAAAGCTGGCTGCCTGGCTGCTTCCTTGCACCTTCCCCACCTAATTAATCAACAGTTACAGCCTGTCAATTAGGCTAAGTGGGGAACAGTGTGTTTCTGTCATTTTAGCAACTTAGCTGAAGCGTGCTCCCGTGGGTCAGGCTGCTGAGTGAAACCTGCTTTTGTTTCCTCTTGATAGCTTCTGTCCACTGGCTGAGTTGTGAGGGAATCAGGTAAACCAGACAGAAGTAGTTCAGGCTGTGAGAAGACAGGAGGGACCTGCTGCTCCTGGAGCTGGGAAAGTGCTCAGAAAACACTGGGAGATGCCTTACAGGAAGCTACAGGTGTCTGAATGGTTAAGGTTAATAAGGACAAGACAAAATTTTGGAAGTCCCTCTAAGAACATTCCCAAAGTGCTAGTTTTGATCTTTGTTGGAGCTGAGGGAAAACATGAGCACAGCATTGCTTACAGCTCTGCAGGGGATCTCTTGCAGGGTGTCTCCTTCAGACAGTGCAACAGCTTGGGCCACACTGTCCCGTATCTTGCAGCTTTCCTACAGGAAAAGCAGAGCTGTTACCATGCACCAGCATCACCTTGCCATGGATCTCCAGCATGCCATCCCTCTGCAAGGGGTTCCACACCAGCACTGGTGTCACTTTGTTGCCTGTGTTGTGTGGGAGCACAACACAATAGGTCTGTCCTGACTTTGGGTGGTTTAGGGTCATTTCTTGATCCTGGCATCATCAAACCATCCTGAAAACATGGAGGGGTTCAAGTAAGGAGTCTTAAAAAATCTTTTTCCATATTCTGGTGCCCTGATAAATTCTAGCCAGGATCTTGGGGGAACATCCTTATTTTGTGAGTGACTTCAGGGAGAGAAGCAATCCCCAGCAGGAAACCTTTGGGGGGGGTGTGAATTTGATTATATTTTGCCAGTAAACAAAACCTGGTGTGTTTAATACTTGCCCAAGTCCTGTGGGATCTCTCTGACTAATGCAGAATGACAGTTGTCACAATAGTCTGTATAAATACCTGTCTGTTTGCAGGTGTCTGTTCTGTTTTTAATGGGATCCCACCTTGTTGGCTGTGAGGAGAAGGGGTGATGGATGGCCTCTGCACCCACTCTCTCGTCAACAGTGTGCTGCCCTTGGTGCAGCAGGGTGCAGGCTGAGGAGGTGGTGCTGAGCTGGGGGCTCAGTTGCTCTGTGTGCTGAGGAGGTGGTGCTGAGCTGGGGGCTCAGTTGCTCTGTGTGCTGAGGAGGTGGTGCTGAGCTGGGGGCTCAGTTGCTCTGTGTGCTGATGCTGATGGCCTGAGCCCAGCCCTAGGCTGGGCTTAGTGAGAGAAAAACACCAAGTGGGGAAAAAACACCTTTAGAGAAAAGAGGAGGATTTGTAACATCAGCATGGTGCAAGGACCTCTTTGCAGGCTGTTTCTCTAGGGTTTTGATCTGGTACTAAGCAAACATTCCTGTGTGGCTGATGTTTTTTTCCTTGTGAATAAGGTGAGCCCTTAATGTATCAATTTGCATACATACCTATCTATATACATCTCTATCTTTATATTGCTATAATTTACTTGCATGCATCCAGTGAATTATTCATGAGGGACATTTGGAATTTTAATTCATCAGCATCTCCCTTGGCACAGGCTCAAAGGTACTTCTGACCCCCAGGGTAGGACAGTTCACCACGATAATGCCCACGTTTGTGGTGCAGTCACAGTGAGGTTGCTCTCAGCCCAGCCCAGCAGAATGCAGATTCCTGTTGCATGCATCAAACCTATGTCCCAGTCCTCACAACAACTCCTGACTCCAGGAGCCTGAGTCTGAAGAGCCCCAGGAGCAGCACTCCCTGCTCTAACACCTCCATGACCTGCGGAACCCTGGTGTTGACCTCTGGTGGAAGGCTCCAGCTGATGTGTTGGCACTCTCTGCTGCCTTTAAGCAGCCTCAGACAGCCTTTTGCTTTGATTATTGAATAAAGCATTTTTGTAGCCTGCTCAAAATCCTCTAGCTGTGTTTACATTTTAATAGGCACTGCTGTAGAATAGAACATATTTTTATTGCTTGCATTTATCAGTGAGAGCAAAAACTGAGTGCCTGGGTGCAGCTTTGCAGAGAATACATTCTTCTAAGTAATCCGTATGTGAAACTGTTTAGGAGAAAATACCACAGAATTTTTAACTTGCCAGATAACCATGCTGTGCCTGCATTTGATTGCAGACATACATTATCAGGAAGAAATTCTATTCCAAAATAAAATTTTCAGCAATGTCAGCGTGGAATCGAAGGAGGAGGAAGCGGAGAGTCGCAGCTCTTTGTTTCATGCCAAAGGGAGATCTCCAGTGCTGCCATTTGGAGAAGTAGGAATAAGCAAAGCATGTAAGCTTTTGAAATTCATTGTTCAGAGTAGGTTGCAGTGGAAGGATGGTTTGCCTTCATAGCACCACCTGAGGCACTTGGATGCTGAAGGAAGGCTGGAAGGGAAGGCAGAGATATCCCAGGGAAGGGTCTTTTGGTGGCACCCCTCCCTTTTCAGTGCAGTCAAAGGACCAGTTTTCAGCCTGGAGGAGATTCCATTGTGTGATGCCTCCAGAGCAGCGTTATGAGGGGGCAGGAGCTGCCTGTCCTTGCCTGGGCTGCCTGTGCCCTCCCCAGGGCAGGAGATGCTGCACAGCAGTGACAGTCATGCGCTGTGCCATGGGCAGTGTGTGGAGCCAACAGCCAGATTGCCCAGGGAAGCTTCTCTGTCCTCTCCTGACCCTCCCAGGAGGCAACTCGTTAGAGCCACAGATGCAGCTTAAAAACACACTTCCCAGATGTTTATGTAAAAAGACCAATCTCTGGCAGGAGAAGCAGGGCAGGCTGAGGGTGGGGGATGCCCTGCTTGTCCTGCAGGCTCTCAGCCTGTGTGCTGGTGGGGCACAGCTGGATTTTGGAGCCAGCCTTGCTGGGCCATGATGGAGACTGCTCCAGGGACAGCAGTCAGTCCCATCACCTGGCATGTGGAGCAGCAGCAGCAGCTGGATCTCTAACCAGAACGGGGCCTGGCCTGATTTAGGAGAAAGCTCAGGTTTTGCAGTCTGCAGGCAATTTGGGCTGATGGATCTGCTCGCTGGAGATCTGCTCACCAGAGCTAATCCAGGTCTGCTCAGGACAAACAGCTTTGTCTGCAGAGCTCCTGCGTGGAGACGTGTCAGCACTGATTTGCTGGGAAGTACAGTGGTGGTGCACGGATTGGAGCATCCCAGGAGCTGTGTGTTGCTTAAAGAAGCTAATCAGATGCTTCAGAAAGTTAAACCAAAGTTTTGAAGTTGACTGTTGAATCATTATTCAGACTATTTTCCATTGGAAAAAACGTTGATGAATCAAATGCTCTCAACTCAATTTCTTTTAAAGCAAATTGACTTTGTGTTTTGCTTAGCATGAGAATTTGCAAGCAGCAAACACCTATCGGCATATTTACCAAAGGAAAGGTATGGATTAAATCACAGTTGAAGTAGGATCTACTTTTCCACAGACAGGGATTACAAGCTGTTCTGGCAGCAGCTGTTGGGCAGCTGTCACCTGCGTGCCTGCAAAGCATCAGCTCCTTAGGCTGTGCCTTTCCTGAGCTGGTCTGTGACATGTGGCAGTGTCTCAAGTCCTGGGTCAGTGTGCTTGTCACCTCGGGGAACACACAAGTTAGGGCATCAGGGACCAATTACTGCCTTTTTAATAAGACAGAAGAAGAATTTAGATTCAGAGAGAAGTGCAATTCAATACACAGTGTGTGCAGCAGCAGAGTGGTGGTAAAGGAGGGCTTGCTGGCCCAGTCCCAGTTGTCACCCAGGAGCCCTCATGCCCACACCGCTCCGCTCTGTCCTGCCCTGCGGTGCCCTTGTGCATCTGGAGACTCCTGCCATGAGTTGCCTGTCAGGTGGGTTTCCCTGCTGGGGTCTGTGGGAATGCCATTACAGTTTCAGATGCAGATGAGGCTGAGGGGGAAGATGTCTCAGGTCACCAGCTTCCTCAGACCAGAGTGATGCCTGCAGTGACCTTGGCAATGCTTACTGGTTGCACTGGTTCCTCTCTGACATCCCTGTAACTGGAAAGACATGGGATTAGAGCCTGATACGGGAATGAAAATATAACTTAGTGGGGCTTTAAAAGAGCAGTGTGTTTTGACCTTCAAGGTGAACTCAGCTGAATGACCTTGAAATAAGCTGTTCCCTTCCTGCAGATGCAGTGACATTTCTGAGACTGCAGAGCATTAAAGACAGGGAGGGAGTTTTCTTTCTGGAAAACAAGGGCATGGCTTTAGCCATGTTTCCATGGCATGATGGCTGTAGGTTGCTCTCTTTGTGTGCCACCCAGGAACAGCCTTGCCTTTTTCTGGCAGCTGTTTTTCTGGCTGGCCAAGGGCTTCCTCACTTGGGCACCTTCTCCTTCACCGTTGGTTTAAAGCAGCTGCAGGAGGGTGGCAGCAGGAGCTCCCCTTGCAGAGGCAGCTCTCCGTGGGTCTGACTGAGGCTGCTCACCCAGGCTGGCTGGTAGCAGCACAGCACAGGGAAGCCTCAAAGGACTGTGTGGTCACTCTGCCTTCCCACAGGCATCATCTGTGGGATTCCCTGCAGCAGACTGATGCAGTGGTCTGCTGGATGTCCAGCAGCTCCTCCACGCAGTGTTCCATCACAGCAGCTGTCTGGGCATCCTGCCCTCCCCAAGGAGTGAATAAGGTTCCAAAAGGGACAAATGTGGTGGCTCACACAGCAAAACAAAGTCAAAATGTAGTAATATTAATACAAATGCTTATTATAAATGGAGTGCTCTTTGCAGTGGGGAGGGGTGTGGGATTGTTGAGGTTAAGTCTCTCTGTCAGCTGCTAACAAGCATGGCATCACAGGCATTCCTTCGTACTTCTTGCTCTGCCTTTTTGGATGTTACTTTCTTGGTTTTGATCTGTGCTCCTGAGTGCTTTTCACATGCTCCGTCTGCTTGCAGCCTGTGAGTGGTATTTTCCCACCCTGGTAGTGATAATCCATCAGATTCCAGTGTGCTGCATTATTAAGGCCACGTGGCATCCCTCGGAGCCGGGCAATGCCTGAAGCATCTCGTGGCAGGAGCCCTGCGGATCCCTAGCGCCCGACCTCGCTCACCACTGAAACACTGTCCTGTGGGCAGCAAAGGAAAAGGGTACAACCTTATTTCTTCAAAGATCAGCTGCTCTAGCCCAGAGGCGTAATAAAATCCCAAACTTTGCTTTTAGGAATCATCTTTTATAAGTTATATTTTCCAGAGTTAAGTGGTAGGTACACAGTTGAGAAATAAAACACTGAGGTTCAGTTCCTTGGAGCTGTGGAAGGTTTTATGTTGTGGTGATGGCTGAGTTTCATTAGGAGAATTACAGATGCAAAGGTGATCCCTTCTGCTGTGGGAAGGGCTTCAGTAGTGACTTGATCTAGTCTTGCTATTGGTCTTATAACAAGAGGTGTATGGTTCTGTGCTGCTGCTCCCCACAAAAACCTTCAAACGTGGTCAGAGCTCTCTGACTCAGTGAGGAGAAGCTTTCAAGTCACTCCCATTAATCTCCAGAACTGTAAATACCTGGATTTGTTGTTAGAGCTGAAGCAAGGGCAGAGACACTGGAAAGCCCCTGGCCAGAAGCACCCCAGCCTGATTGTGCAGGCCATTACTGGGTGAATGGACAAAGCCTTATTTCAGCCTGTGGCAGTGAGAGTGCTGCTGTTTTTCATGCACAAAATGGGCTGTCTGTTGCCAAAACAGACTCTTGCCGTCTGCCCGTGGGTCCTGTGCCATCAGCAGCTGTGTTCCTGGGGTGGTTTTAGAGCCACGTGGTGTCAGGCAACAAATCCAGGCTGCCACGGGGACATGGTCATTAGGATTCTGTGCTTTTGCCTGTTAATGTAGCACAGAATAGCAATAATTATAGGAGGCATCGTTGAACATCATTGCCAGTGTGCTCCACAGTTATTTATACACATTTCCACTCACAGTCAGCAGAACTCAGGCTCTAAAAGCACCTGATGAGGAGAGCATCCCATGGCTGTGACCGTCACCAGGCTGCAGGGATTGCAGTTCAGCTCCTTGGGCCACAGGCTCTTTGCTCTCCACTTCTTACTTCTTGGTTCTCCCTTGTGATACTGGAGGACCAGTTCCTGAAGATTACACCTGCAGCTTCCATTTCCCCTTGAGCACTCTTGCCTTGTTGCTGTAGGAGACCTGGAATGGCCATGCTAGGGCAGCTGTCCTTGGGGTGCTCCCTGGCCCCCAGCTCCGTGTGTGGTCTGGCTCCGTTAGTCCCACAGCAAGCAGGAGACATTTCCCTGCAGGTGCTCGAAACTCTTGACGTGTTACTCAAGATATGACCTTGGCAGTGAAGTTATCTATTATCTGGAAGTTGCAGGGGAGATATTAAAAATGAACTTCATTGTATTTTGCAAGGAGTCAGGGGATGTCACACTGCTCATAATTAGTAATAAACTGATTTCTGCCTGGCTACTTTTTATGATGTTTTTATTTCTTACTGATAAAATCATGCTGATCACTCCTCAGAGGCAGCAGTGGGCTCACTGTAGCAGAAATGTCTCTTTGCCAGTGGGATCCTCCAGGTTTTCTTTTGCTTTGACAATAGCACTGCTCCTGTTTGAACTTTCTGTTTACTCACACCTGAAGCTGGAACAAGACTGCACTTACTTTACTCCAGTAAAGGGAGGGACTCGTGACCCTCAAGCAGAATGTGTGTTGATAAGCCTGTTGCTGCTTTTCCATCTTGCTAGCCCAAGAAAGCAAGTACAGAGAGATGTTGCTGCAGCAGCAGCACTGAAGGTTGCTGTCTCTGCTCCTGCCAGCTGCTCTCCCAGAGTGGAGCTTCTCCCCAGGCTTGGAGCATCCCCCAAGCCCATCAGCTGGGGTAGTGCAGGAGCATGGACTGCAGGCAGCTGTTGGTTGGATCCATGCTGGAGAAGACAGCAGGGATGGCAGCAGGCAGGTACCTGCACTGCAGATACCTCAACAAAGAAGAGTTTGGTCTGACCTGAGCCAGACTCTCTTCATACAGTTCTAAACTCCTGTGGCCATCCAGGGAGGTGAGGCTGTCTCTGGAGGCAGGCTTGCTGCAGGGTCATTTTCAGTGTGATGGAAGGTGACAGCTACTGTCAGGGCAGACTGGCCCCTTGTTAGCAGGACTGTCACTGCAAACCTGAAGCTCTCTTCTAGCGTGTTTGTTGCATTGCAAGAACAATCCCTCAGCTGCTTTGCTGCATTGCTGTGTTTGCTGATCCCTCTGCTCCTGGGCTCACCGCTGCTGCAGGAGGAGCAATGCAGTCTCTGCTGCTAAAATGTCCTCAATGTGTGAGGAAGCTCAACAAGGGAGGTTGTCTTTTGGACTCTGGCAGAAGTAACCTGTGAGCTGCTGTAGCTGGTGTAGATTGACCTTGGCTGTCTTGTTCTGGGTGAGAAATGGGAAATGTGGTAGAGAAGTCTCTGTAGGCAGTGGCCAGGCAGGTGAGCTGTGGAACTTCTCCATTCCAGCTTCACTTTGCAAGCTGTCCATGCACTTGCTGGCACGTCCCTCCTCGAAAGAGCTGTGCAACATGTCCAGATTGCTTTGCAAACTTCTTGCTGTACCTGCAGGAGACCTTGAACTATAAAATAGCATTTTATTATCTGCATAATGCTGGACTCTTGCAGCAATGCCAATGTCAGAGAGATTGTTAATAAATAATGAACAGCAGAATGAGCCAAGGGTTGACCTTTTGTAGAGCACCATCTGTCACTGGAGCTTCGCTTGAGCTTCCCTTCCAGAGTTGGTTTCTTTTCCCATCCCCCTTTAGGGATACTGCAGGTTTTGCTCCTATTAATGGCCTTTATCTGACTTGTTAAAACTCCTGTAAAATTGAGAGGTTCCCAACTTTCATGGGAAACAAATATTTGAGGAGCTAAACCACAGATGTTGTGGAACTGCCCATGGGTATAAAGGACTTTCCTTGGACCAAATCCACATGGCAGAGGAAAGCTGCTTGAGCACATCCCCAGATCCCAGGAGTTGGGGCGAGTGTCTGAGCATCCCTGGGACACGAGGCTATAATCTGGCATAAATTCAGCAATATGGTTCAAGTGTGCTTCCCCCCTTTAGCAGTATTGCCAGGAAATCATAATCCAATATGATTTATACAACTTTTCCTTCCTGAATTCTTTGTCATTTCCAAAGCCTTGAATCACAGTAACCAGATGCAGGGAAAATCTGTTCAGTGATTTCCCTGGCCCTCTGAGCCAAAGGTGGGTTATGCCCTGCAGTGTGTGTTCTAACCTTGTGCAGGACCTAAAATGTTCCAAATGATGGAACTTCCCTCACTGGGCCAGGAGGTGATTCTGAAACGTGATAAATCATGTGCTGCCAAGGTTTCCTTGGTGTTCTGCCTGAGCTGAGGAAGAGCTCCCTTCTTCCAAAACCACTTTTCTGGTGCCTGGTGGTTTCTTTTCCTTGGGCTTCCCAAGGGCTCTGACCTTCCCTGGCTCCTGGGGCTCCTGGGGGTGCTGCTTTCTCTTTTGCTTTCTTCCTCGGTGTTGGTTATTTTGAAGGTAAGCTAGATTTACCTCGTTTTAGCTCAGGTGGAAGAGGAATGTTTCTGGTATGACTCCTCACATTTGATCTGTAACTTTAACTGGAAAGGTTTTCTAGGTAAATGCATTGCTGGGTCCTGCCTCAGAAGTGTCTTCTGCTGTGACTTGGCTGTGCTTTGGATGCAAATCATTCCCCTTCCCACATGTTGGCACAAGCTGATGGTTGTGATTACATTTGTAACATCAGAGACACTGCAGAGGTGGCTCTGACTGTGTGGATCACCAGGATCCTCCCTCAGTGACATCCCTTCAGCTTTATTCACCTTTCAGGCAACTCAGGCATTTGCTGATGTGAATGTAAAAGTCCTTGAAGCCCCAGCTTGGAGAGGAGACACAGAGCACCACTGTTACTGAGGGGCAGGAGCTCAGGGTCCTGCCAGGTGAGCTGAGAGGTCTCTGCCCTCCACGGCAGGTTCCCTTCCCTGGCCATGCCATCCAGTGTCTCTGCCTGCACAGGGTCGCTGTTGCCAGGAGTTAATTTTGGACCAGGCCATGCATCAGTAGCCTTCCAGTGTATGTGAAAAGTGACCTTTGCCTGCATTCCCCCTGCTCCTGTCCTCCCTTCAGCATCTCTCTCTCCTGAAGAGTGCTGACAGGAGCTCTCTTCCCTCCTTGTCATTCTGGAGGCTGTCAGTGAACCCCGTGGAGAGGTGACCTCCATCAGGAGAGCGCGACCGGTGCTGGATGCAGCCCAAGGCAGAGCCTTCTCTGCTGGCCAAGGTGACATTGGGCCTTGCCTCAGCACTCATGGCAGCTCCCACTCCTTGGGGAGCAGCGATTTCTTCTGAAGCCAAGGTGCCAGATGCTGTGAAGAGCAGAGCCCTGCTCAGAGGGAAGGAGCCTGGCTCTGGGCTGCCCCAGCAGGAGCCCTGCTGTGGGATTTCCTACAGCTGCTTCACTGTGCTTGTTGGATGCTGTCGGGATGCCGAAGCTTTGGGTTGGCAGGCAGAGGTGACTCAAAGGCACACACCTTGGTGCTGCCATACTGTCCTGCACAGCTCACCGTGTGTCCTGCATGCAGCCCATACCTTTCCCAGGGACTTCCAGGGAATTTATTGGTCTGAACTGCTCCTGAGCCAAACATGGTGATGGCCTTGCAGCTGCAGTGCAGGCGTGGGGGCAGGCAGCCATGGCAAAAAGCCTGTTTTGACTTGAGATAAAGTAAAAGTAGGGAGGTCTAGGTGCTTTTGAAGCCAGGTGTCCTGTTAAAAACTCAAACCCCAGAAGAGGGTTCCATAAGGCAGTGCACTTCTGGGAAAGTGCAGCTGTAGCTGGAAAAGACAGAAAACTTTAAAACTTGCCTGCTTTGTCTCTGATGCCCCTGGCACTTTGATTCGAATATGTGGACTCCTGCTCATGGAGCTGCCTCTCATCAGCATCAGATACTCCCCAGCATCCTCCCCCTGAACTGCAGAACAACTTCATGTGATTGAAAGTCTGTGCAAAGATAAAACTTGAAAGTCAATTGACTTAAATGTGGAAAAAGTGCAGCTTGGTTATTATGGTGTATGCTAAATTTTAATAGCATTTAGAAAGTGTTTTGTGGGGTGGGAAGGGAAGCAAACCCATCAAACCTCAGCTGTGTTCTGGTTTATAGTGCAGAACACTTTGCTGCTGCCATCCAAAGGCTTTTAAATGTAACAAGGCAGGGTTGAACCCAGGGGTTTCAGGATCTGTGTCAAAACATGCATATAAAGGAGCAGAATGAAAGGCTCCACTGCAGAGCAGGTAGGATTTAGGCAGAGATGCTCTCAGTGGAAAAGCCTCTTTGACTTCTGTTCACAGGTAATTATTTACTAACATCTACAACCACTTAAAGAATAACATGTTGAGAAGTTTTGAGGGCTTGGAGTGTCTCTAATGTGTTATGGTTTCTCTGTTCAGAAAAACCCACCCCACAACTGCACTGAGGTACCAATCTGAGCTTTTCAATCCATCAGAAGAATGAGTGAGGAGAAGCTGCTGTTCTTGGGCTGAAAAAGTAGACCTGGGCAGTGAGAGATTTGGGGGCAGCAAAGGAAAAGTGTCATTTCTGGCTGTGGCACTGCTGTCACAGCTGATGCCTGGGTTTCATCTGTAATTTTATTTTTCATTGTATTTCTCTTTTAAAGATACTGTGCTTTCTTGCACAGATTTACAGCCCTTTCTTCTTTGCATGCTAATAATAGGTTGTTGTGCACTTTTTGCAAACCACTGCACAGAATGAAGCTTCTAAGTCTTTCCCTGATCCTAGTTTGGGAGTTCTGCCCAAAACAGAATCCAGAGCTAACTGGATTTCACTCCTCCTTGTGCAGGTGTAGCCAGCAGCTGGGATGGTTGTCTCAGGTGAGGTGTCCAAAAGTTTCATTTGCAGACTGAGAGCCATAATTTTGCTGAGCTACTTGGTGTTTAACAAACTGGATCCGTGGTCATCCCCAGGCTGCTCTCTGCACAGGTCAGTCTCAGCTCTGTGGCTCAAGCTTCCTTCTGACTTTGTGCAGCAACTGGTGCACCAAATCGAATGCTTCCCTTCAGAAGCAGTGGAATCAATGCATGGTCTAGTGAGGATTACACTGATCATGCCATTTCCAGGGCAGGGTGGCTGTCAGCCACTTGGGCATAAGTGCAGGTAGCCTGGAGAAGGGTATCAGGAGTTTGGAGTTCAAAATAGAGAGCAGTGGAACATGCTGATTGGGATCAGCAGAGTTAGACACTGGAGAGGAGAAACTCTGACCTGTTTGTTGCAGCATTCTTGATTCAAATGTAAGTGATAATTCTGTAGATAAATCATATTCCTCAGAGATCTCATTCTCTCTCCCAATGAAGTAGCTGCAGGGTAGAAGGTTTCTTAGGATTTAGGAAGATGCCCTCAGGATTTCGTGGTGTCTTACACAAAATCCTTTCACCTTCCTCCAGTGCTTCTCAGCCTGGTTGCAGTCAAAAAGGAGAGACTGGGAAGAATGGGGATGGGTCTGGTATGCTGATGCCTGCCAGTGGATAATCCCCCCCAGATTAAATTCTGAGCATGTTGCCATGAAGATTTGTTTGCTGACATACTCTAATGATCCTCCCCTACACATAAGCACCCAGACCCATGTGAGCTGCATTCCAGGAGGGGTGTTAGTCCCACACCAAATGCAGCAGCAGCAGCTGCAGGGAGAGGCACAAGCCAGGGCTGCTTTTCCTTAGGCTTCTCTTGGGTCTAGCTGCAGAAACCTGTGTGCTGTTGGAGGAGCAGTGTTAATCCTCAGCTTCTGAACAAAGATGCTGCCTCTAATCGAGCTTGCTTTTGAGCCATAGCTCCTGGAGTTGTCCCAATGCCCCATCAATAGTGCAGTGGCTCATTGCATTGGCCCCAGTGCATGCAATCTTCATTATTTGCACTGCTGGGAGAAGGCAGCCTTCCTAGCAGATCTGCACTACTCCATTTAGCTGAGAACAATGATTTATTCCCCCTCACCATGGACACCCTATAATTCCCTGGCTAGTAATGAGCCTTGCTGTGAGGGAGGGCTGGGGGAGGATGGCTCTGCTAGGACAGCACACCAGGCACTGGGAAGAGAAGCTCCCACTCCCTGCTGATGGCACTAGAACACACACAAGTTGCCTAAAGCCCTAAGTGGTCCCTGATGTAGGCACTTCTAAGGCAGGCTTTAACTGTGAGTGGTCTGGCATCCTGCACAGGGCTGTGGATGGAAGGGGCTGGTGCCTTGGGGCCACACATCCCCCTCTTAAACTGATCTAACTGGGCAGACTGGGATGGGTTGGTAGCTCTGCCCAGCTGTCAGGCAGAAACCTTCAGCAGCCACTTATCTCCACTCCTAGTGCCAGTCATGGCAGCAGTTTGTGTCCCAGCCATGTGCCTGTGTCTCATTTGTCCACTTCAAACCCTTGCAGGCTCCTGCCCAGGGTGCAGCCTCCTCTCCTAAAGCTCACTGCCCAGTGCTGGCTCCCAGGTGGCCACTGAGATCTGCCAGCCAGCCTGGGATCCACGCCGTGTGTGGTACAGATAATGCACAGCAGTATTGTTTAAATGCAGTTTGGTCCTCAGTCAAATGCTGTACAAAATGTTAAGTGTCTTGCAGAGATGCTGCTCTTGTCAGCCAGACCTTGAACCTCCTCAAAGAATGCAATCAGCTTCACTTGACAGGAGCTGTTTCCCACGAAACCAAGCTGAGGAGCCTTGCTTGGAGTCACAGCCTTTAATTCCTTATTAATTGAATCTCACAGCAGTTTTTCCACTGCTTTGCCCAGGACTGATGTTAGACCAGTCAGCCCAACAAGGAGGAAGGGGAGGTTCATTCTACTTGACCTTTTAGGATATTGATTGAGAGAGAGATGATACAGAACACAGGTATTGCCTGGGATTGAAAGTTGGTCTCTCTTCCCATCTTGCAAGTGGCAAACCTGACAGTCTGCTTACTTCCTCTCATTACACTCTGCTGTGTATGGCATGTGGACATTCAGTGTAGCTAATAATTAATGCCAGCCAAAAATGAGGGGTGCCAGGTCCTTGGATGGCACAGAGAGAGTGAAACAGACTGGTAGTGACAGAGCATTTGGGTGGAGATGTGCTGAGTGAAGTACCTCAGGAGTGTCGAGGCAGGTAACACGATTGTGGTTTCATGCAGGGAGACAAAGAGCAGTAACTAGATTGCATTTTTGGCTTCAGCCAGTGAGATACTAGACTAAGGCAGCAGTGAAGCCTCCAAGTTTGCTTAATCCCAGGAAAAAAAGTGATTTATTTTTTTCATTTAAACATTCTTGCTTCAAGCTGAAGAGCTCTCTTATTTGGGAATATGTTTCCAGTTATTTGCAATGTGCTAATTACCCAGTGGCAGAACCTAAGTGGGTGTAAATTGTCATCTCTCTGCTGACTTCAGTGGAACTGTGGCAATTTGCACTTCAGGAGGATCTGTCACCTAGATTCTTGCCAAATCTGAAATCCCTTTGCTGGAACTTGGCTGGGGAGCCTCGGGCTCCTGGGAATACAGAAGAAAGCAAACGTTTTGCAGGGCTTAAAATGCTGCACATCTCATTGATTTGTTAGTGTCTGTGTTTGTTATTCAATCCACCACAGTAAGGTGTAATGGATCCTTGAGCCATCTCCACTGATGGGAGAGGAATCCTGGCTCTGATCGTGCTGTTGCCCTGGAAACTGCTGTGGTACCCAGGCGGGCTCCCTGCTGCTGGAGGGGGCACTGGGGATGGTGCTGTGCAGAGGCAGCAACAGCCTTCAAACCCTCTGGGAAGTGAGAAACATGGCAAAGGCTTCAGCCTTTATGGCATCTTTGGAGGTCACTGCCCCTCTGAGTGCCAGCAGAGTGGCTGGAAGTGGCAGACATGCCCTTCCTCCTCTTTGGAGCAGGCTAAATGAGGGATGACTCAGGGTGATGGTAAATAGCAAGTGGGGAATTCCAGGCAGGAGGGCATAAATACAGATTTGTTTGGCCATCTAGCATCCCAGTGTTTCCTGCTGAAATGGCCTTTTAATTGATTAATCCTAATAGAAAAGATTGTTGTTGTCAGCTCCCTCCACAGCTTCTCCAGTTCAGTACCATTTAAGGAGGCAACAAAAATGGCTCTCAGGCTGATGGGGGCCATGGAGAAGCTGTTGGTGATGGCAGAGCTGGGCATGGGAGGCCCTGGTGCCTCTGCAGTAGCTCACTGAGAGCCACCTGAGTGTGAAAGGCTGTTGTGTGCTGGCTGGAGCCAACTGACACTGCTCTGCTGGGTGTCTGCATGGACAAGTCACCTGGTGGTGACAACCAGAGAGGACAGCAAGCTGGTGAAGTGTACTTCCCTCAGGGCTCTTTGTGGCTGCTAATCTTGCCTTGGCCTCTTGATCCCCTATGAATCCTGCAGTGCCTACTGACCTTCAGGGGGTGGGCACTCGTGGGAGTCAGTGGCTAGGTGACACAGCCCTTTCTGCCTGTGTCTCACTGCCGGCAGCTATGTGGAAGAGACCAAAATAATCCACCCATGAGCTGGGCAGACTTCCGTGGAGAGGATGAATCCACAGGCATGCAGAGAATTTTCCAGAACCTTATTTATCAACTATCTGCTTGTATGTCTCATGCCTTTCCCATCCAGGGCAGTTTAAAGGCTGTGAGACCCCATTTTTGGGTGAAAAAGGGGAAATACTGAGGTGCAGCAGAAGGGGCTGTGCAGGTGGGCTCTGTGTGTTCCCATATCTGCCTGGCCCTGGGTTATGAATTACTGAAGGGCAAAATAAATGCATGCATCGATTTCAGAAGCAGGTGTGGTGTACAGGTAGCAGATTTTTATCTACTTTGGGCCTAATTCATTAACATTTTGCTTATAGAGGCATATCGTTATCTTTATGTGCCTTCTCTGGTTGGCCATATGGGTTTCCTGGCTGCATAGTGTTTTTCAGCCAGGATGCAGCAAACTTGCCATCTGGGTGGTGTTTGCCTGACTCCTTGAAATAGGTGTGGGGGTTTTCATTGTGGCTGTGAGGAGCTGTTTTCCCCCATGGGTGGTGGTGGCCAGTGCTGCCAGGAGATGGCTGTGTGATCTCCCTCTCTCTCTGTGCTATGTGGTGGGCAGTGTCCTCCAGAACTGAGGAGGCTGGCTTGGGACTGTTCCTTTGCAAAGGAAAGGTTGGCATTGCAGGAAGAGTGTATTTTATTGCACCATTCCTGGTGGTGTAGAGCTGGTTTATGGATGCAGAAATGATAACAAGTGAATTGCAGGCACTGTCGGCATGGGGGGTGCGAGGGTGCTAGGATCTGCCTCAGCTGTGGAGGATGCTCCTTGTGCCAGGGAACTGCTGGCTGGGCACTGCTTCCCTTCCTGGAGCACGCTGTGCCTGCTCAGGGTAATGGGTGATGGGACACTGCCTGCTCTGGCTGATGGGACACTGGCTGCTCTGGCTGATGGGTGATGGGACACTGGCTGCTCTGGGTGATGGGACACTGGCTGCTCTGGCTGATGGGACACTGGCTGCTATGGATGATGGGTGATGGGACACTGCCTGCTCTGGCTGATGGGACACTGGCTGCTCTGGATGATGGGACACTGGCCTGTGCAGTGGCTGGCTGCTGAGCATCACAGCTCCACTCTGCATCGCTCAGCTCGGCAGCAGAGGAGGGAACACACCAGACCATGTTACTAAGCAGCATCTGGAAAACTGCCCTTAGGTCTTTCATTCATGTTTGTAACCTTTGTAAAAATATTATTTCCCATTGCTACCAGGTTTTATAATGTCAATATACTAAGCTCTAGCTCCCAGTATTACATCTGACACACGGCGCTGCCTCCTTTATGCCCTAGAGCACATCTGTTTCCTAAGCTGGCTTTCAAAAATAGCTGGTTTTCCAGAAAAAGAAGAATTCATAGGAGACTTTGCTGTTGGCAGGGAAGGAAGATTTTATCGTGGTCTGGAGCAAAATGTGCAGCAGATCTTTAATTGAAGTTCACCTTTAGCTTTCAGGGTTCTTCCAGCTCCAATTTGAGAGCCATTGCAGTGGATCATTATCTGCAGAGATTAGCTTTCCTTTGGGACTCTCCTGTCCTGCAGCTCCAGTGCAAAGACAGCAAGCTCCTCAGAGTGTGTGTGTCCCAGTGCTGGCACTGAGACCCAGGTCCCATGGGCTGTGAGCTACCACAGGATGCTCCTGCCCTTCCAGCCTTCCTCCTCCTCCTCCTCTGGGAAAGCTAGCTTCCCTGATACCCACTGGTGGTGACTGAGCTCTGTGGAGCTGCACTGGAATTTAAGGAAATTAATACAAATCATGTCTAACAGTCTTAGTCAGAATACTAAATCCTGGCATCTTATGTTTTGACATGTCTACTATTTATATGCAAATTCAGTCTTTTCTGCAGAATTTCGTTGGAGATAAACATTTTATTAGGAAGTTAAGGAAGAGGACACAATGTGTTAATGGGAGATAATCAACATGTGGCTTGTTACAGGGAGTGTAAGGATGACAAAAAGGGAGATGAGCTTTTGTGTGGTTTTTGATTCTCTGAGATGCATTCCTGTTTCCCTCTGCCCCACAGATATCCTGCTTGCAGGATGTGTGAAACCACACTTGGTTCAATCACATCTCTTTGGCAACGTTGGCACCCTGCAAGCTCTAAACTCAGTGTCTTCTGTGTGTGTGCAGCATGGCTTCCACACACAATGGCATGTTGCTTGGAATTCGTTAGCCTCAGCATGTGCTAATTGCTATTATGGCCTGTGCAATCCCAGGGTGCTTCAAAGCAGGACTGGCTGGTAGCTGTAGGGCAGCTGAGCAGCTGAGCAAGGTGGCATTGCATTATTTACAGCCCTACGTACAAGGGAGGAGAACAGGAAACATCAGTGGAAGGCAGCCCAGAAAAGGACAAGTGGAACAGAACAGGAGAATGTGTTGTTTTGTGAGCAGAAATAAAAAGCTTGTTGACTCTGGCAAAGGCAAGGCTGAGAGGTGGTACAGTCACTCCATCTGCAGGTGCCAAAGGGATAAAGTGGGGAGGTGAAGAGCCTGAAGTGAGCAGTGCCCTGGGCAGGAATGGCTGCAGGTAATGAGCACAGGACAGGAAGGTGGTTGCTGCTTCCACCTTTCCTAATGCTCTGTGACTGACACCTCCAGGGCTCTCAGCTTGAGATACTAGGGACTCCCTTCCACATGGGAGCACTTCTACTCACCCTGCAGCACTTAAACACTGTTATTCAAATAATAAAGAGCATTATTACCCTTAAATAAATAGCTATAATTGATGAATAATGGGCATAGCTTGCTTCACTGGTTTACCCTTGACTGGTCCCCCAGAAATAGATGCCTGCTGCTCCCAGGCAAGGCAAGCTCCAGGCCAGATCTGCTCGGGCACGTGACGTGCAGAGTAATTTGTCTTGGTGATTAGAAGTGCTGTGGAGGGAGAGCAAACGAGCTCAGCAGTACAAGCAGGTGCCACCCCCTCACCCTGCAGCTCCTCCAAGTCGGTGTTGGAGTCCTGAACAATTCAGCTAGATTCCTGTTGAGGGAGAATGAAGCAGGCAGGACCATGGGTTCCCCTGTTGTCCAGCTCCCTTTCTGGGTTTATCTGTGCACTGTACAAGCCCAGAATTGCCAGACTATAGGGGTGAGATTAATCAGACTGTGTGGCAGGCAGAGCAGTCTGATGGATGCTGCTGCTCAGAGAGTTAAAGCAGTCAGCCAGGGCACTGCCAGGGTCACCAGTCCAAATCCTGCCTGAGCTCACACTTTGGCTCTTTGATGGGTACTCATATAAAGAGAAATACAAGCCAGGTCTGGAGTCAGCCCAGGCTTTGCCAATCTCCTCTCAATGTCCAGCTCCGTGGTCTGTGCTCATGTATAAATCAGCTCCTGCAGGAAACAGGCAGACCTCTCATGGTCACCTCTGCTCATGGTCTTCCCCGTGCTGGCACTCCAGGGATCCCTTCCCACCTGGGATCTGGCTGTTCTCTCCTTCTCCATCATCACCAAACAGCTGGACTATTTTATGAGAAGTCTGTCCACTTAGAATAAGGTAATTGAGACAAGCAATTTTAGTTCCCTTTAATGTAACAGACCTCAAGTGTGAAACCTCCTTTGTTAATGATCAGCATAAAACAGAAGTATAAGTTCTCAGTTAATTTTACAGTTCGGTTGAAGTGAAAATATCATTAAACAGGGTAGCATTAAACTTTATTCTTGTTGGACCTCCCCTGCACTGCAAGGGAGAGAGAAGTTGGTGTCTGACCAGTGTGCCCTGCAGCTTCTGGTGTCAGGTGGCTGAAGATGCCCCAGACTGAGCAGAAATGGTGCTGAAATGAAGTGCCTGCTGCTCTGGCCTGGGCCTTGGTAGGGTGCCCAAACTGGCTGCAAACTGGGCAGCTGCTGCAGGGTATGATATCCTCGCTGATCCCCGCAGGGATGCTCAGCTGAGAGGCACAGCCTTCACACGAGTCAGTCTCTTCTCCTTGGTGTTAGTAGAGAAACACCTTCTTATTCCAAATTATGCTTGCAAGTGAACCTTGAAATAAAGCAACGATACTTGTGTTTTATAAAGCACTGGCATTGTGGGGTGGCATCCTTAATGTCAGAAGGTAATGCCTCATTTATCAAGAGCACATGCTGCATTTCAGAAGAAGAAGGTTGAGGATAACCTCTGTTAATGCCACTTCCAGCTGTGCTCACCTCTAGCTGGGTGCTGACCTGCAGGAAGCCCTCCGGTGTGGCTCCAAGGCTGTGCGGGCGCAGGGCAGCAGGGATGGGGAATTGCTGAGGAGGAAGCACACACAGCATCTCTCTAATTGTTTGTCATCCGCCTGCAAGGAGCTTTGAAGGGTACAGGAGCTGTGGAGCTTTGTGCTGCTGACAAAGGAGAGAGGCTGTGGCTTCAGCTTTTCATCCTGCTGCTTCCCCTTCCTTCAAGGAGAGCTTGAAGTGGATGTTGTGATGGATTCTGTAGTGAGGCAGGTGAGAGCAAGCTTCCTTCTTCAGGCAGGATAGTACAGGGCCATGTTTGCTGATTCTAAAACCAAACTAGGCTGTGAGCTAGGCTGTATCAAAGTGCAGCATTGCAGCCACTGGAAGCATGAGGGAAAAGTAGTTTTCAATTTGAAAGAGAGTTTAACTGTGTAAAGGAAAAGGTAAGGAGGAGAAGACTGTTACTTGCTTGAACTCTGGGTGACACTGTTGTTAGAGAAAGAAATGTGAAGGATGCTCTGTTAATTGCGGGAAAAAAGGGAGTTTCAGGAGTCAGAAGGCCCTGCCTCACAAAGGTGGGTGCAAAGCCTTCTCCCAGTGACTGTGGGTTCCTGTCAGGTGTCAGACCTGCTCTGCAGGATCTTCTTTGATTCAAATTCTCAATCTTATGCTGTTAAACATCTCCTCAGGATTTGTATATGGCAAAGAAAAGTTCTCTAGAACAGGAGCCTCTTAAGTCCTGAGGGTAAACTTTAAAACAAAGTAACATAGTGTCTGCTGTTAGTAGATTTTTTGGGAACTGGTGGTTTTTAAGTGTGTGAATCTGAGCTCCTGCTGGGGCACCCAGAACCCATCAGCTCTGGGCTTTGGGGCAGGTTCCAGTTCCCTCTGTGCAGGTGGCAATCAGGGCACAGGCAGGACTTGGTTTTGGGCAACCACTCAGGCCTGGGTTCATTCACCTTTGTGCTTGAAACCAAACAAAACACACCCCAAACACCTAAAGAAGCAAAGGGTGAGTTTCTAAGGAATGATGCCACTTGCTTCCCAATGAAGGAATGTTTTCTAGCATTTTGTCCTCTAAATGAACACTGAATGTGCAGTGGGGGCTCGCAGGGGCTGTGGTTTCACACTGTGAGTCTTTGGAGTGAAAGTTTCTCTCTTCTCATGCATGGCTCCAAACTCCAGTAGATCTCAGACAAAGCACTGTCCTGGGACATGATGGTGACAGTGCTGTCCCTAGCAGAGGCACTGCTCCTGGCACCAGGAGAGCCTCCCTGTCCTCCTCTCACCTCGGCGGCAGGACGTCTTCATCAGCCACCCTGCTGCTACTCTGCTGCTGATGGAGATTAATAGAGAAAGTATTTTCTAAACACTTCTGTATGCGTTTTCATTAGTCTGTGCTTGGAAAATTAATCTTGTGGGGTGACCTGCAGAAGGTGTTAATTGCAGTTTCAGAGGAGGATTTATCAAAAGTTTGAGGAGGTTCAGTAGCACCTGCACCGCGCCACGGGAGTCTCAGCCAGGACATCCCTGTCCTTCAGCAACTTGTGCATGATGCAAATAAAGATGTGTTCCTACCCCTTCAGGTTCAGGGGGATTAGAGAAGATAGAGCAGATGAACCATTGAATTAATGTCTATCCTTAATACTGTGTCACTGGTTTCGAAGAGCACTCAGGTGAGGGTTTTGTGTTGGGGTTTGGGTTTTTTTTTACAGTTATCAATAATGAAATTTGGCATGAAAATGAAAGTGTGTGTTATGTGAGTGGCTTCAGTGTGAGGATGATTTATTGCCCACTTTTACTTATGAAAGCACACTCAGTAAATTCCTTGTGATTTGTAAACCTACGGGCAGCATGTTGGGTAAAAATGATGGATTGGACAGTTGAGGGAACAGATTTCTGTCCACTCATGGGACTCATTTTTAATGACACTTTTTGCAGTGTTAACATGGGGTTTGGAGGTGTGAGCAACCCAGAATTTTCTGTCTTCTCTTCTGCATTTCTGTGAATCTTGCACGTGCATTGGTTTCAGTGCCTGAGGAAGCTCTTGTGCTGAGGCTGGCTTAGGGGAGGCTCAGTGCCTCAGGGAACAAGGGCAGGAGCACCTCGTGGTGCCTCTTCTCCCAGATGCTGAAAACCTTCTGTTTACAGAGGGGAGACAAACAGTGCTGAGGTTTACACATCTCACTGTGAGTCTTCCTGTGATCAGTTGGATGCCACGGGTGTCTGGGAGCTGTGGATTACACATGGACATATTGATCTACTTCTGGGCTATATTTAGCCAGTGAAGGTTTTAGGGAGTGTTTGAAGTGCCTCTGTTGGGCTGCTGGTTCTGTGAGAGGGGACTGATCTCAGGGGTGGCACTTCAGCATTTCAATCTTAAAAACAGCTGCAGGAGTAAGGAATTCTCCTGCAGTCGTTCCCTGGGCCAGCTGTGCCTGTCCCTGTGAAGGACAGAGGCTTTTGGAGCAGCATGTCTGCAGGAGCTGGGCAGACAGGATATGGAGCAGCAGTTCAGCTCTGCTGCTGCTGCTCTGAAGGAAAATGTCTTTTCCAGTGACATTAGGGAAGCTGCATTTTGTACTCACAGTCAAGGAAAAAACTGTTTGGATTGAGAAAAATGCTGATCTGCCATACCTAGCAGAACACTCTGAGAGCCAAGGGGGTGAGAAGAACAGACCCAATGGCATAGAAGTTTATTTTTGAAGTCTTGTGGCCTTTTCCAATCCTGTCAGCCCTGAAGAAATGTTCTGGTTGTTTTAATGGGCTGTGATGGGGAAGACAGAAGATTCCCTCCGTGGGAGAAGAGGTCATGTACTAACAATGATTCAGCGTTCTGTTTTGTCAAATATCCCATCAGCACTGTCTTGTTTTTATGGAGAAAATATGCAGAGAGCACTTCAGGAGCAGAGCTGTTGAAGCTGCCAACTAATCACTTGACATCAGTTTGTCAGTGCCCCAGGGCTGCCTGGGTCTCCTTCCCATGCCCTGTCCTTGGCCCCTGCAGTCCAGTGGGATCCCGCAGACAAGGAAGAGCACGAGGTCACCTTCTGAGTGGAGAGGTCTGGGTGACCTCCAGAGATGTGGAAATGGCAGGCATGGGGAACTTTGTGACCCTCATTACCTGCTAAGTCACCTGCAGGTTCAAGTGATGCTGTTTGTTGGCAGTTTCAGCTTCTCAGTTAAAAGTACAA